>CM060948.1:287287071-287403645 GCA_030765055.1 Mantis religiosa | reverse complement strand
ATGTAGGAAACATTGCTTATTTCTATACATATACATTTCGTACGTCCAGAATAGCGTGACGTACCAGTGGCGTATGAAGCTACTACAGAAGTTGTAATTTAATATTTACACATAATACTTGAAAACAATTAATCACTTTTTTTCTCGAAAAGGTCCAAATCGGCAAATGTGTTGTTTTTATTTCATGAATACTTCTAAATGTTCTTTTTTCTCATTTCCTGCACAAATTAATCTTTAAGCTAGATGGTAATCATGTATTCGCAATTTAACTCTCCATATATACTAAGGATAAATCTGAGATAATTTAGGTATAGACGTTCTCATATTAAAACGCGCCAGTTATCCCCTCCACCAGCAACTTAAGAGTAAAGTACTCTCCTAGCAGTCAGAAAAAAGCACCTGAATGAATTATGGAATATGTGTACCCATAATATACTAGTGTGTAAAAGGAGCACTGTTGAGGATTTAGGTGTAATGGCTGTGTTTGGGACAGTGTTGCCAGGTCTGCCAAAACAAAAGTAGGAGATTTTGTTTTAAAAACAGGAGAAAGCAGTAGATTCTTTGACATTCAAATTTTGTTCATGTATATTGTCGCGAGCGCATTGTTGAAGCGAGGGACGAGTTCAAAGAGACGGGCAGTGCAATGCGGCGATAAAAGCTCGCCGAAACGGTGGGGGAAGGAGACGGATTTCTGGAGAGTTCGTCTTCCTTCCAGTGCCGTCTTGATTGAGAACATTTCACGAATTTCTGGAATAATAAGTAGCTATAAAAGGAGCCGCCGCTTGCCACTGACAGTCAGTCGGTAATTGGACGCGTGCGCATGAACAGCTGTAAAAGTGAACTCTTTTGTGGTCGATGACCTTGCAAGTTGTATGTGTATGACACGTAATTCTACTACTGTAGGTATTGAAAAAATGTGTTTCTAAGGAAATAAAGAGCAATTTTTAGTGTTTGTAACCTGGACTTTTAATTTCACGAACCCACAGTCACAATTGCTGTCAGCAGTGGGATATACGACATGGAGGCTGCACTGGCACAGGTTTTAGAGAAGTTGGAGACGGCAAATAACAACTTGACCGGAAGATGACCGAATTAACAACGAAGACGGAGGCGGCAAATCACAACCTGACCGCGAAAAAGGCCGAACTGACCACGAAAATGAGAGCAGCGAACGAAAGCCTGGCCATGGAAATGAAGGCCGAACTAACCGAAATAAAGGCTGCGAACGAAGCCCTCGCCGCCAAATTTGAAGAACAGTTGACCGGCGTGAAGGATGACGTCGCGAAGCTCGGCAAGCAAATGGGTCAAGTGGATGAGCGGAGTTAACGACCTAGAGGGAAAGGCCGACACAAACACTAAGTCCCTGAACGCCATGATGGACATCGTCGGCAGAGGGACGAAAGATTTAAAGACGCGACAAAACATCTGCTCGCGTCAAACCACCAAAGTACGACGGCACGTCCACGTTAGAAGTCTTCCGCTGCCAATTCGACATGGTGGCCAAGCACAACATCTGAGTGCAGAGGGTCTACTCCCATTAGCCCTGTCCCCGTAGGAACAAGACCCGGGCCTCTTTAAACCAGGGAGTATCCGAGCTGTCCCAAGGGGCGCTCGGCGTCCTCCGTGGGGCTTTCCATTAGGGCAAGACCTAGTTTCCTAACAAGCCCCCCCCCTATCTGGTCCAAGGACACAAGACGGGACGGAAGTGGATACGCCACTTACGCGCGTCAACACTCAAGGTGAAGACTACCGATATGACCTCGGTGGGGCCGCCTGGTGATCTAGCACACCTTCTACTAGCTGAGCAGGCTAGTACCCGGAAACTTAAGGCCAAGCACAACAAGTGATCACCAGAGGAGAAGGCCGCACAGCTAATAGCCAGCCTCCAGGGACGGGCCGCAAAAGTCCTGAAGCAGTACAGACAGCGCCGGCGCCCAAAGATATCTGGAAAGCCCTGGAAAACCGCTTCTGGAACCACCGCTTGGCCGCAGCCTGCCACAGCCTACCGCAGCCAACTGAAGTCAAGGACGCAGCAGCCAGGGGGAACGCTGCAGGAGTTCACCCTGGCAATTGAACAGCTGGCCAGCAAAGCTTTGGTCGACCTCCCACCTGAATTCGTATCCCGGGAAGCCGCCTACACCTTCGTTGACGGAGTACGAGACGTTGAGATACCTCAACGCCTAATGCTCGGCGACTACAAAACCATCACGGCCAAGGTGACGGCTACTCCGACGAGAACAAGGAGTATCCGCTACACTGGAGACCGAAGACCAGCCGAGGGACGCCGGCGAAGACCAAGTGGAGTGTGCTGGGGGTGCGGACAGCCGGGACACCTGGAGACAGACTGCCAACACCAGGAAGAGCAGCCGGAAAACGAGTAAAGGCCGTCGTGGCGATGGGTACGTCGGGGCCATCACCACCATCCCTTCACTGTCTTAAAACATCGCAAAGCGGTTTACTTGGATACCTGTTTTTAAGCAGCTTAGTGTTGTTATATAGAAACAATATACTCTATACTATCTTTGATTTCGTATATTATGTACTTTTAAAGTTGCTGATAGATTGCTTCGTGTTATTTCTGCTTATATAAACAGTTGAAGTTTAACTTGCTATTTACGTGATGTTTACGAGGAACCTTCTTAAAAGAAAATGGGATTTGATTGTGCGAGGGATTCACGACAATGGGAGGAAGCTCTGTCCATTGAAGGAACGCGAAAGAAGAATAATTAATCACGATTATCACTTGTTTTTTTAAATGGTAGAAACGGAATACCAGATGCTATTTCACCATAAAATGTGAAATTGTTAGGCTCATTTTCTGTTCCTTTACACAACTAAGCCAAGAGGGCAGTCTAATAAGAACACCTGCTTGCTTTTTCAATGGCCTCGGTTTTAAATGCTAATAAACTGTAGAAAATTGTATCTCATAAAAATGATTCATTATGTCCCTATCGGCCTTTGAATGTTTCAGTGTGTTCCAATTATTTAATATGAAGTTGCCTTTATCAGAACTGAACCTGGGCGTAACTGCATATAGCACAGTCTATATATATATATATATATATATATATATATATATATATATACATATATATACATATACATACATATATATCATAATGCGCAGAAACATATAGCACTAAGATGAGTGTTTAAAGGAATAAAAAGTACCATTTCTTTAATGTTATTTAATGCAAACTTGATGATTTCTCTGCAAAGAAATCCACTCCTTTCCTTTTAAAAATTGCATTTGTGTTTTAAAGCAGTTATTCCACAGCATAATAATCACAAGAGTACATTTTAAAGTGATTGAAAGAAAAAAGAAACATGTATTACAAAAAAAAGAATTAACTTTGCTCAGCTCTGTATGTAACGAGGCTAGGCTTTCTCACTTATAACAAATCCAGAAGAGTTTTACTTAGACAATGAATAAATACACAATCTTTGTCACCTTATTTCAACCTTTGCAGCTTGGTAAACAGCTTTAATTGTATTTTCTGGTGTAAGCAAAGTCTGAAACGTGGCATAGTTGAATGTTGGAACGTGATTCAAATATGTAAGCTCATTGGTACGAACACCAATTTCGATTAAACTTGGCACAGGTTACTTTTGACACAAGGTTAAAATTACTGTCTGGCTTTGAATTCGAAATTCCATTGCATTTCACAGAATTATTTATTTAATTTTATTTCGTGCCCATAGTAGTTCATAAGGCCATCTGTATCATTATCGGCCATAATCGTCATAGTTTGAACATTGCTTACATAATAATTACTTAGGTTTTCTCATCCTCACAAAACAACCTTTCTGACATCCATAATAGAGTTACAACTAAAGGCCTGAGGGAAGTGCGCTCACATGAGATAAGATTTAGCTGGAAACAGACTATGAATAATGTCAGATGTGCAACACGGCCATCAAATGTGTAAACGTCCAAAATAATGTAACGTAGTACTCTGCGAACTAGTGAAGTGTTTTTGTATCATAATATTCTCTCTCTGCGTGTGTGTGCGCGTGCGCGTGCATGCGTGGTTTATCTCTTTCGTATTTTGTATATTATTTCCTAAATGCGTCTAAAGAAAGGGAAGCCTATTGGGCAAATGCAACCTAAGGGTACATGTTGTAGTGATAAACCGCCATACTACGGGAAACACCGGTTAATTAATTAATCTTAGTTGTTTAAAGTTCTCTAGGACATCAGATAAAGCAAGTGTTAATACTTTTAATGACTCTGGAAGATAGGGAAACTAATGTATGGCAATTAACACCATAAATTCTATAAATTCTGATTATACAAATGCTGAATTTGACTTTGGTTATAATTTGTGTTTGTGCAAATAGTAGTTATACATGATAGCGCTTGCTTAAAGTTGTGCAAAAGCTGTATAAGTGATAACCTGTTTCTTAACTCAAAGAAGGCACTAATCATTGAATTTAGAATACATACAACATATTGGAAATTGAATTGTAAGAACAGTGGCTTTAAAGGTTTTAGTTAACATTTCTCTTCGCAGATCTTCCCAAGCTCACTCGTACGATTCATCCAAATGGACCATATGTATTTGGCCACCATTGTCCAGTTTCCTGATAACCAAACATCAAAATTTGACGTCAGTGAGAGAGACATTGTTTCAGGTTAACTGTGTTCTAAAGTACCTGTAGTATATGTCCTGTTTACAGTACGGGAATGAGCTTTGCCTTGTTGCAGTTCCACTTAATTCGGAAAGGGAAAGTTTAATCAAGGATCTGTTGAAGCGAAACAGTCCACTTGAAAATAACAAGAGCATATGGGCTGCTCATCAGGTATTTACGATTCTCCCCACCACACAATCAAGCACACCTTCTTTTAATACACACAAAATTTAAGTGAAAACCACGTGAGGCTTAGTTTTAAGACGTTTAGAAAATATATCGTTGTGCACTTTAATGCTAATTTGAAATCATTAAAGCATATCATGAAGAAATAAGATGAATAGGCAGAACTTAAATGAAAACTGAATGTATTTGTGTGACCAATACTATAGATTTACATGGATGAAGGAAATATTCAAGATATGTGCACATTCAAAATTAACAAACATTTCGAAGCGTGAATAGTGAGGTAGCATGTCGCGTGCTGTATGGCATTCATATCGTTTTTCTTTTGTTTGTTTTTTTTCCTTGCCGCTCCCTCTCCCTTACTGACCATAGTGAATAAAGCCATACCTTAGTTCAGTTGAGTTTGAAAAGGGGCCCCTTAAAAAGCCCTAGCAGTATGACCTTTTGCAGACTTGGTATGCATCCCCCTGCTGTCAACTAAGTAATCCGCTATTCGTAATTAATGTACTTAGACTACTTATTGATGCTACTGATAGATCAACCATCCTTGGAAAATGGCTGCCAAAAGATTTTCCTTTTAAATAAACAAGAACTGCACTACACCGTTGTATAGTTACAGCTAACCTGTTTCAACAGTGCTCAAGTTACGCTGGCAGCTAATGACCAAGGTACCAACACATCTGACTAAGTGAGAATGATTCCGTGGTAGCACAGCTCTCGCATTCTGGATGTTCCGGCTTCGATACCTGGTGGTCACAAGTCTGACCATAAGTTTTTCCATGATTTTGTGATGATTCTGGCCGGTTGGAGTGGTGTCTTCTCCACGGCTTTCCCCTCACTTCGTCTCACTCTTTCATGTTATAGGGCAGACTTTAGTTCCCGCTGTAGAAGACTTCTGAGCCACTCTGCAGCAGTTTCGGCGGATCGGTACAGAGCATCTCTCAGTCGGGTGGTCAAGCCAGTAACTGTTAAGGAAGTCTGCGTGTATCTGCTACTTACGTCGTCCGTTTCTGCAGCCCTTACATCTCCTGCGCTTCCTTCATTTCATCTGTTCCTCCAGGAGCTATATATACAAAAGTTCTAATTGCGAATCGAGGTACACGGTGTCTCTTCCGTTGCCTAATGTACTGTACGCCCATGACAAGAAGGCTAGAGGGTAAGAAGGGATGAGGAGCTTGAACTGTTGATCTGCTCCAGTATCGGTTCTGTTTACTAGGAAAAGAGTGAATGAATCACCCATGTTGCCAGACCTATTGTTTGTTGCAGTGATATGTATTATGTATAGGTGAGCTATGTGTCAACACCTGTGTATTTTAAACGAGCCTTCCATCCTTGTCATATTCGGAAGGCGAGCATACACCACGAGGAGGCAGCAAAAGTGATTATGTTGCATATTCCTCCAGCTTGCCTTCTTGTCCTGGGCAATCAGTACCTCTACTTACCAAACCACCTGTTGTTTTTAACTGCAATAAACAATGAAATGCTCATTGTACAGCAGTTCTGTGTAGCGTTTAACCCCTTTGCCGACGGACACTAGTGATATATGAATGAAATGAAAGTTTTGAAGGAAACGTTCCAGCCCTAAGTTTAAGACATTTCCCCAGCATTTGTCATTTGTGAGGACGGAAGAAAAGTTGGGATAAACCTGCCAGGAAGGACAGCTCTGGTGGCGTTTGACCGATTAAATATGTGGATTAGTACAGAAACACTGTAGAAGTGGAAATCCCAAAGTTGTACATCAAAATACAAATACACTACAACTCAGTGGTTACAACTTCATGTAGTAAAACTCTTTCGCCTTTTTCAAAACTGTTTTGCTCGAGATATTTTAGGATACAGAATTATTAACTTGGATGTTATTTCACGTAGCTATCGAGCAGTACACACATATTTAGTTCAGGAGGATTGCTATTAATGAAGTTTGTGGAAAGGGAACGCATAGTGAGTCAGAGAGCGGGGAGGGGGAGAGAATTATTGTATTGGGGTGATTAATCCTGTATGTGTAGTGTTTAATGCCCGCTTTTACTACATACGGCACCGCAGGCGATGACACTGATGATACATGAGATGAAGATGGAGCACCGGAAGAATGAGATGGCGGGGGAAACCGGAGATCCCGGAGAAAACCCGCCCCAGCGCCATGTTGTTCACCACGAATCTCATTTTGATGTCGCCTGGGATCGAACCCCGGCGATTAATCCTGGAAAACCATACAACTTATATTGATAAGTTCTTAATCATTGAAAAGGATTGATCCTACTGACGGACTAGATAATCAGATAGCTTAAGAGAGAGAAAATACTTCATAGAAAATGCGTGTAAAAATAGGACAGAAGAGTTTGATATGTACGTGATATTTACTCCAAAACATTTAATTAATAACGTTTACTATTCCCATTTGACTGCATTGAATCCTCGTATTTATACTCCAGTTCCTTCCAGCGAAAGTTAAATAATGGAGGGCATTGTTCAACCGAAACGCATAATCGCCCGCCTCGGTAGCGTAGATGGTAGCATGTCTGCCTCACGTTCAAGAGGTCCCGAGTTCGAATCTCGGTCAGGATGAGTTACCTGGATAAGGTTTTTCCAGGGGTTTCCCTTATCCTAAAAGACGAATGTGGGGTAACTCTAAGCTCCACGGACTCTGGACCCATTTGAACAAAGTTACAAAGTTAAAGGTCGTAAATTACAAAAAAAAAGTATAATCAGCAGCTGTGAGGCTTATTGGATGGTGTTCAACGGAGTGGCCTGGCAGTGCACGGAATTTTCACATTTTAATTTCATCCTATTTTGTTTTTTGTCAAGCCTTTTGTATTATGTAAATCTGCCTAGCCTTTGTGCATATTTTTAGATAGTTACATGATCAAAGATAAGGTTGTTCAAAGCTTTATCTGCTACGCTTATCTAAAAAAGTACTCGACAATTCTGATAATTTATCATCGCGAAAATACTTATAGGATATACACTATAAGTTGGAAGAATGTCAGGAGATAGGAAATCAGGAATACAAATTCGGCTAGTATTTCAGACCTATGTTTACTTTCATTGCTATCTATATATAAATAAGTAGAGAAAGCACTGTATTCTACCCAAAAACTCGATACCGAGATTTCACCCACAGTATTTGCGACACTCTTAATAACAAAGATTTTAGAAACAGATCCCTGTTGTATAAGTGCTTGTGTTACAATAGTTGTCAGTTGTCATTAGGGTATGTTATCTCATATGAATTTGAGATCTCGTGTTTCATCGGGGAAAAATGTGAGTCAGTTGGGGAATTTAATGTTGTTCCGGTGTGTTGGCATTGTAGCTCACGAACTTCGTTCATCTTTTCAAAGAATAAATTCTGGCTGTGGTATTAAATATTTCAGTCTGATTCTACCTTTAAAGATATAATCATCGTTACTGTTCTTCAGTTTGAATATTGTTCCATAATATACTTTGTTGAAAATAATTGTAATATTACAAGTCACTGCTTTCTTTAAAATTTGAGTATAGCTTAAGTTGTTTTTTTTTTTTTTTTTTTTTTTTTTTGCCATACAGTTTGTTGCAATAAGCAGGCATGTCATTCCATTAAAACAGCAGATACGTTCATCAAACCAACAAACAGTAGCAACTTGATCAAAGAAGTACAGAAAAGCTTTAAAGTATTTAGTAAACCGAGGCTGTTGATTACACCGTTTATGAACAGACAAAAAATATGGGTAAGAAGTACACAAAAGCTTTAAAGTATTTAGTAAACCCAGCCTGTTGATTACACCGTTTATGTTTACATAACACCGCACAATTTATGATTAATAAATTAATCAATCAATATGATCACACTGAGAACAGAGAAACATTATGAGTAGGTATACGAAAATTCAACGATCTCCTGAAACTATGTGGAAAATAAAAAGATCAATTAATATGTATGTAGTGTGAAACCTCAGAAGCGTTTGTTTTTGGGATGCAAAGAACCCCATAACAAAAGAACCAAATAAAATTATCATCTAGTCGTTTTCTCCAAACAAATTTATCATATACCTGTCAAATATCTAACACAGAAGAATGTTGATTTCGTCAATTTAAAATGCACAATTTACATATCTACATAGTACGTAAGAGAAAGTAATGTAATTCCAATATGTAAAGTAATTCCAATAGTGTAATTCCGGGATTTTAGCATGTTTTGGGGATTCCTAAATCTTAAAAAAAAATCACTTTTTAGAAAAAGATTCATATTATGTTTCTTTACGTATTAGATGAACAGCATAACTCAAAAATCAAACTATTTACTTTCAGCATCTTGAAAAGAAGCAACACGGTGATTCTGAAATAATAAACCCCAACCCACATCATCAGTTTTCATAAAAAGAGTTTCTTTATTTTTCTATATCAAAAATATCATTATTTTGAATGGCATGTTTAAACTTGTAAGAACAAACATCTTTAATTTTCTGCAAATGTACAATGAAGTATTCTTCAATCAGAATCAATTTCGTATACTTCTGTACAACTGGCAAACTATGTGATACAGAAAGACGTATTTTGCAAGAAATGTCAACTTTTGTAAAATATTTCTATATTACCGATTTCCGAGATGTTTAAACTGAATTTTCAAATTCAGCTTTTTACAGCTAAGTGCTAAAGTCGTTCATCATTTGTTTCTCCTCGTGATGCGGAAACAGTTGATGGAGCGATCAACTGTTTAAAGATGTGACTATTACTTCATACTCCTATATCTCCGATGTACTTGTAATAAATGTTAAATGAAATCGTTTCTACAAAAATTATCGCAATTAACCTGAAGTAAATACAAAGAGCTTCTATAAAAATGAATTATGGAAGAGCGGCAGAGAGTCATGTGAATGCAACACATCAGATTTCTGAAAGTCTTCCGATTGTTAATTGATGAGTAATATCAAATGTAAACGATTCTTTCGTTAAGAGAAATAAAAATATTACAAAGAGCAATGCTGAAACTTGATATGTAAAAGGTCTATACTTTATCTGTTCATTACATATCAGTATCTCCTATGAATTACACTGTTCATATAAAAGTTGCCCTAATTCTATCAGAATATGCTGTTGAATCATATAAAACACAGTACATCAGACCCCGTGGGATTAAAACGCCACCGTGCTTTACTATATAAATGACGAAATCCAAAATGTCGCTATCAAAAATGAAGCCAAAACAGCCCAAATATCATTCAGACAGTAGACGGAACATATCAACCACATATTTTGGAAAAGCAGAACTTAGATTGCGACCGCGGCACCAGAAGATGGATACGTTGATGATGATGATGATGATGATGATGATGTTGATTATTATTATTATTATTATTATTATTATTATTATTATTATTATTATTATTATTATTATTATTATTATTATTATTATTATTATTATTATTATTATTATTATTATTATTATTATTATTATTATTATTATTATTATTATTATTATTATTATTATTATTATTATTATTATTATTATTATTATTATTATTATTATTATTATTATTATTATTATTCGTATACATGAAATATTTGTATATACATTTATAGAGAACACTGTAGCAGTTTGCCAGGATATGCATTTTGTATTTACATCGGATTTGAGTTCCGACATCCAAAAATGTCAATAAAGAATGTTTCCATGACGTAAGCACGTTAAGGGGGGTGGTATTTATTCTACCGAAAAAGAAAATAAAGACGCGGAAACAGAACCTCCATCCGGAAAACCCGATCAACAATTCTAATGTTTGTTTTCTACGCAAATAGTGCAAAATTGGTTGACTTGCAGCGTGTTTCAGTCGTTTATAGGTTTTAACGTTATTTCTGCAGCGATGCGGCCGGTAAAATGGTGGGCTCCCATATCTGCAGAGCCCCGTGCAGGTTAGCTAACTTTCTGATCCTCGTGTACTGCAGTGTAGTATCATTGCAATCCTGCAGGCGTCGAGAGCGAAACACTACTCCAACCAGCACGTAAATAAAACCTGCCCACTCTACGATTTACTGGTTTATTTATGTACCTGTTCTAGCGCACCCCATTTCAATTCTAAACAAAAGTACTCAATCAGCGGGCCGCGGACCACTGCTCGCCGCGTCTTAAGGTTTCCTATCATCATCATCATCATCATCATCATCATCATCATCATCATCATCATCATCATCATCATCATCATCATCATCATCATCATCATCATCATCATCACTATTGTTATTATTAATATTATTGTTATTATCATCATTCAGTCCATGCACATGAGGTGTTCTGAGAAAATCATTTCTACAGATTGTGATTAGGTTCTTGCTTTTTGGTCTAATACCCAAACTTTTGCTCCAAAATACATGCATTAATTAACTAAAATCTGCACTATATTAATATGACGTTCTCCACCCACTTTCTTAAACCTGTTCTGTCAAAAGCTTTAAACGTGTACAGAAATGCTTCCATTGCACGTAGTGTAGATGCCAGAGGTTTAGGCAAAATCCCACTCTTTGCAACACCACGAGAGAAAGAGGAAAAGCTAGTAGAGACTCAGCACTTTAGGCTAATATAAGGCATTTGGGACATTACTAATTCAGAAAGTACCTATTTAATGTGTCATTAAACTTGTAATACAGTCAATTGTAATTTTTACAGCAGTTAGTCTAACCTGTATGGTTTCAAGTGAAACTTACACAAAATTAATTTAGAATAAAGAGGATTTCACAGAGCATTCACAGAAACAAAATTCAAGATGTATATCTGAAATGCAAAAATCCTAAATGTGTGATACTTTGGTCAAAATCTTTAGACCCTGTTTGAGAAAATGAAAACTAAGAAACATTTTTTCATGTACATCTTTAAAATTTCTTTTCGAGTCTAGGAAATACTGAAATTTCAACACCAAATTTGTATCTACCCGTTTTTTTTTTTTTTCGAGTTATGCTGTTAATTCAAATACAAATACATACACAGAATTTGTTTACTATTATTTATTCAAGAAAAATTATGAAACAAAACAATCTTAGAGGATTAATACAATTCATTAGCACGTTTTATTTATTTATTAAATAATAGAATTATTAAAACTTTAAAATACAAAGGGCATTTATGTAATGGTCTAATTTGTTGAAATGCTTGATTTTAAATCACCACAAGTCACCGTGAATGAAACAATGAAACAATGAATAATAATAATAATAATAATAATAATAATAATAATAATAATAATAATAATAATAATAATAATAATAATAATAATAATAATAATAATAATAATAATAATAATAATAATAATAATAATAATAATAATAATAATAATAATAATAATAACAATAATAATAATAACAATAATAATAATAACAATAATAACAATAACAACAATAACAATAACAACAATAATAATAACAACAATAACAATAATAATAACAACAATAACAATAATACTAATAATAATAAAATAATACTAATAATAATAAAATAATACTAATAATAATACTAATACTAATAATAATACTAATAATAATAATAATAATAATAATAATAATAATAATAATAATACTAATAATAATACTAATAATAATACTAATAATAATAATAATAATAATAATAATAATAATAATAATAATAATAATAATAATAATAATAATAATAATAATAATAATAATAATAATAATAATAATAATAATAATAATAATAATAATAATAATAATAATAATAATAATAATAATAATAATAATAATAATAATAATAATAATAATAATAATAATAATAATAATAATAATAATAATAATAATAATAATAATAATAATAATAATAATAATAATAATAATAATAATAATAATAATAATAATAATAATAATAATAATAATAATAATAATAATAATAATAATAATAATAATAATAATAATAATAATAATAATAATAATAATAATAATAATAATAATAATAATAATAATTAGCCTTTGAATCCCTTGCAGGCAATTGCCTCTACTTTTGGAGGACAACTCTAAGGGAGAGAGAGTCTTTCATCTGAGCTAGGTTGGACGGATTTGTTTATTTTGCCTTTTCTATTCGGTAGGTTTGTCTGCTGTCATTTCCTACTGCTTTTTTTTTCCACAATATTTTGGATTCTTAAACTTTAGCTATAAACATTTTTTCATAGATTTTCCAGGCAGTCCTGTCCATTGCTATTCTGGGTTGGCTTCTCATATCAGCTGCCAATCTCGTTGCTCGTCTGCCTGGTGCTAGTAACTTGGGCCCATATGGTCATTGTTATAGCCCAATGTTTATGATCAAGTCTTACTACATGTTCTGCAACTTTTAATACATTTGCTGTTTACGGGACATTTTTCACTTGTTTTTCGCGTATGTCTCTGTTCTTTATGTGGTCTTTTAGCGTTACTTGTAATACTCCTATTTCCATTTTCTGCTGCGTCAGTTGTAGTGTATTTGCGACACTATAGTAGCACTGGAAAAACTGAAACATTAAACACTAATAACACTGTCAAAAACTTCAGAATTTATCGTAAATTACACAAAATATTATCCTACTGTTGTATATTCAATTCAACTGTTCCCTCATGTTGGCTGATCCGATTCCACGAAGGACTGACCACAACTTCTTCAGGTGCGTCCGTCTGTTTCCATCTGTAAGTGGCTGCTGCCAGAGTAGATGCACCCTGAATGCTGCTGCTGCTTGCTCACCCTCATAAGGATCTAACCATAGAAAGTATTATTTTGGATAGGTACTTGAAGCGTCACTCTTTTGTTTTAAGTTAAAAGGTAGAAATAGGGAGCATGTTGCCCCTCAAAGCCTGTATGTCAGGATGGAGTACCCACTGTACTATGGTAGTTGTTTAAAATGCTGCAATGTCAGAAGACCTTCTCGACAAGCAGAGACAGGGCAGCAGTGAAGGCGCCGCCCTGAAATCCCAAAGTAGCTGCCAACCGTAGCAGATGAGTAGTCGAGTCTCCAGGACGAAATCCGAACTGGTTGTCCGGAATAGTTTGAATGTCCTCCAGGAGCGGAGACAAGCGGATAAGATTATCCTCTCGGGCACTTCCGAGAGGTTGAACTTAACACTTCGAAGAAGATATCCTGCGGGATTTCTCCTGGACCCATAGTAGGTTCAAGGTAGTCAGCGAACAGATTTGTTTTGGCTTTGAAATTATAAGCCAGGTCTTGGCTGCCCTGCAGAGGTGAGGTGTACTGATGGTTTAGCTATCCTTTACACCTCGCCGTGGCATGGTCATTTTGTCCTCCCACGCTTGAACCTGGTGCTCGCTTCGGCGGAGCGTTCGATTGTGGTGCGTCTGATATAGCTGGTAGTCTCTACGCCCAAGTATAGTAAGTAGACTTTGTATACCCATTAAACCCTCAAACATGCAACTAACCATAACGGCAAGCCATGCGCGTTTACGACGTATAACTTCAAAAGTGGACGGCACCCGGCAACATTCTGTATATTAAAACTAATTTTAACATTTAATAAATTTGAGCATTTGGATATAACTTTATATGACAACATAACGTGCAGTTGTTTTTTTTTTTTTTTTTTTCGTACGTGTATTGGTGATCGTCAAATGTTAAAAGTTCATGTGAACTGTCGTAACATATGAATCTCTCTTTTTTTTTGTTTTACATTATTTATTCATGTTTGGCTACATTTTGTTTCAAAATTTTAGAAAGAATCGGTGTGCGCACCAGCGCAAAAGTTAGCAAGTAGGATCTAGTTGATCATTTAAATCGGTCCACACCTCATGATATCTACGCATTTTGTATCGCTCTGCTCTGAGCCACTTTTTGAATGCAAATAAATTAGGATAATCTGCACTCAGGCAATAATGGTAGGAAGCCATTATCAACTACATTTGAGTCCGTGCAGTGTTGCCTTTCTTAATATTCCAGGATAGAATTACTGAAACTGTCGTATATTCCGCCCTGCTTCCAACCAGCACGCCGATTTTATGTTTAGTCCATTTCCAGATCTCAGATATGTTTTTGCAGGTGGTAATTCTGTGTATCTGCGTGTCCACTTTTCCACAACGTTTACACCATGGGACTGTTGCTAAATTATGTTTACATTTCTTTAATTCCGTGGGGATTAGTTCATTCACAAAGAAGTACACGGACACTTTCCAATCAAGTGGAACGTAAGTGTTTTGAAAAATTTTCCATATGCGATCCCATGTTGTATTTGGATATTTTGCAACAATTGCTGGCACGGACAAATACTCTTTCAACAACTCTATGTACAAGTGTTTCGTAGTAAGGCATCCTGACTCCGTTGTAATCAATGGCAATAGATGTTGATAGTCCCGCACCTAAAGCAAGCCTGAGAGAATAGGTGTCAAGGACAGAGATTACACCAGAAGGGCGAAGCCACCTGGGCAGAAGTTGCTCCGATCGAGGATGTATTTATTCCTCCGTGTAGGATATTTCCTGGAAAGCTCCCACAATCAGACGATAAACAAAACCAATGATATAAAAAGAACACCTTATCACCAAGTTAATTCAACGTATGTATAATATACGTATGACAATCCTTTACATTTAACTGTCCGATTCACGTTGCATATTGCATCAAGGATCAGGAATATAAGAGAGAAAGAAAAGTGTAGATATCGGCACGCTCTTTGGATCAAGGTCATTGTTTAAGAACAAATATGCGAGTTATATTATGTTGCGGCGCTTAACACAATATAATGCTGTTCTGGGGTATTAAGATGGTAGAAAATCGCCCCTTGGTTCTGCTAAGGTGTATGTGGTTTCATACACAAATTATGGTATGTCACTAACGGCGCACCAGAAAACAAGAAACTGTTTTTATTTATTCCAAAATATTTTATAAAATATTGCTTAAGATCAGCTACAAACAATTATAGTACGAAAATATTTGTCTAACAGATGTGTAGGTATATGACAGATATTCAAGATCTTATGCTTTGCATAAGTGAAAGCATACGACAGCACATAGAGATACGGTCAATAACGCCTCACCTGTTATTTTTATGCAATTCTATCATTAACTCCAGAATAGATTGCACTTTTATGCTATGAAACTGCAATTGTCTGCTAAGACTTCATTGATACAATACGCTCATTGAATGCCAACTAATATTCGGATTTGTTACAATGAAGTTGATCGACATTCTGAGTCATTACCGTCATCCTCCTCTTGTTCGCTTTTCTTATGATTTGAATAGAGATCCAGATTTAAATTACTAGTCATCTTCATTACCTCAAACAAAACAGAACATTTTTTTTTTTTTCCGATTCGGGGACGATTAACGTACAAGTGAAGTAATATTGCTGTGACTCTTATCTCTACTGAACATAACTTGTTTACTTCTCATCTTTGTCGACTGGTGAAAATAAACTATCTGATGTGTTATTTCTGTCAGAACGCATATACCAACAATGAAAACCGGGAAACCTGCTACGATAATTTTGAATGAGCATAACAATGGATCTACCAACACGGGTCGAAGTAGCAGCAGCAGTGGTGTCGTTGAAGGTTGAACCTCCTCCTCAGAGGAGCGGCCTTCGACATTTCGCCATTTCGGGACATCGTCCCTCACTGGCATGGTGGTGAGTTTTGATGATATGACGGTGGGTAGATGGTGGTGAAAAGCTAATGATTTTTTTTTATAATTAGGTTGTTAGGGACTGGAAGTGTAAATGGATAGCTCGGAATATGTTTTGTAGGGCTAGCACTAGTCTGGGTCGCTTGTAGGTTTCACCGAGGTTGAGGTCATATTCCCCCAGACCGGGATATGACTATTGAAGCTGAAAAACTATGGGATAGGGTAAGGATACAGTCTGTGATTTTTGGGGAGGAAAGTTCTGCATGGATATTATCGTTAGGGATGTACCAATCGGAAGCTGTTGCTATCCGAAGGTAGCGGTTTTGAAGGACTTCAAGTTTGTGCTGATGGGATTTTGCTGCAGCTCCCCAGACTGTGGCCGCGACGTGGCTCAGTGGTTAGACCGCTTGGCTCTCAACAAGGCGGCCCGGGTTCGATCCCAGGCGACCGCAAAGTGAGAATGGTGGTGGACAACACGGCGCGGGGGCGGGTTTTCTGCGGGACCTCCGGTTTCCCCCGCCATCTCATTCCACCGGTGCACCATCTTCATCTCCACTGTCATCTCACCAGTGTCACCGCCTGTGGTGTCGTATGTAGTCAAAGCGAGCGTTAAACACTACACATTTACACATTTCCCCAGACTGTGCAAGCATAGGTCAGTGCAGGGCGGAGTATTTGCTTGTAAATGAGCAATTTGTTACGCAGGCTCATTGTCGATTTCCTATTAGTGGCAAACCTACTGCACACTTTGTTTGCCACAGTGCTCATGTGTTGTTTCCACGTCAGACACCAATCCAGGGTTACTCCGAGGTATGTAGCCTCCGTGCACCATAGTACTTCTCCAGCCAGGCGGAGATTGGGTACATCTTGCAGAGTGCGGCGGGTGAATCTGACTGCTTCCATTTGGTTGCATTAGACTGAGATAAAGCCACCCAATTTCCCTTTCCACTATTTCCCTCAGACTTCCCTTTGTTATTGTTAATAAACAAAAACATGGGGCGTTTCATTTCCAAATTAATTTCCCATATATCATTTCGCTGCATGTATCAGTGTTTATCTCCTGTAGCACCATATATAGTAAGAAGGGGAGTTGAACTACATTAAAAACAACAGATCGAGTGTTAATGTGCTTTCAAGAGAAGTACTGGCATAACAGCCACCAGAATACATCTTGAGAATTTAAGCGAATATTCAGGCAACTGGTTTAAAATTACTTGTTTCAATGAGTAAAACCTAGATACAGAAAGATACCTACCACAAGTAATTTAGATTATGACAAAGAGCATGCTGACAGTTCGAGGTAATGTCTTCTTTCTTTCTTTCTTTCTTTCTTTCCTTCTTTCTTTCTTTCTTTCTTTCCCAAATGCGATGTAGCACAAATGCCCATGAAAGTTTGTAATCTTGTATCTTTGATTTTCATAACCACTACTTAAAGTGTTCAGAAAATACCATAAAATGAGCAGAAAGCTGTATATGAACAAGCAACATGAAAACATCTTAGTAGAATGTTTGCTTAAGTGTAGCAAAAGGTTGAACATTAGCATGGAAAAAACAGGAGAAAAGAAGGGAATTGAAGGACATTTTCTCCAGGAAACTGATATATCTTTTAATACTACTGCCGGAAAATCAATAAATTTGAAACATATGAATGATAGTGTGGCTATCTTTTGTTTCCCCCATTTACAACTGACATTACGAATTGCGCTGAAAAATAAACGCGGAGTCTAGACTGTTTAACTCAAATACCCAGTTTACTTCTTAACCCTTCTACTACGTATTTGGGGTCCTACCTACAGCAATAACAGGTATTTCAAAAAAAAAAAATACTTAAATTTTAATCCATGGAGAACAGGAGTATTAGAACCAAATGGTGATACATGGTTTCATTCACTTCACTTGATTTCAGTAAATTTAATGTATTCTTTATTCTGATTTTATATCACACACCATTTCTTTCTTTTTTTCTGTCTATTGCTAGTCAACATCTAGTATATTCTTCCCTACGTTGCTTCAACCTACACCGCAGAATTTATTCCATTTAAATATTTTACATTATTTTACGAGGTTTTCATTTTGCATTACCGCTATGTTACAAGACGTAAGCTGTTCATCAGATATGCTTTTATCACGTTAAAAATGCTGAACGGCAAATGTATAAACGCTACCAAAAGCTAAATATAGATATCAATATGCTAACTTTTGGATTTCAAAATGCTAAAAATCATCATCCTTATCGGCGGTATGCAAGGTCACACTCGCTAACAAGGAAAAGGCTACGTATAATACTACAAGGCTATGAAATTTCACGTCAGAATGAAGATTAAGAACAATGCTGAACCCGAACTGAAAGCTACCAAGTAAAAATTCTGAATAGGGTTCACACTACACCCTTCACATGTACAAGGAATTCACATTAAATCACCAGTACCCTTTCCATGCCCCTCTTTGTAGCGGCACTGCAGTGGTCTGACAACTACCTACCCAAGCTGTGAGAGCATTTTCCATATAATTTAGTTTTGTGCAGCGTAGCACGTTAAATGCAACATGGGCGGAACCGCGTGCAAAACTCGGGCATTTACCGAGTGAGAATTAAATTAGTTTACTTTGGCTGGCGGGGCTTAGAGCGAGCAAGAAACAGTTTGACAGAGTTCGCAACAGGGGGAAAAAGAGCTGGAACAAAAAAGTGGCTGAATCCGAAGTGCGCCGACATCATCAGAGTCTATTGAGATCAGAGGAACAAATGCCAAACAGCGCACACAGCAAAAATAAATATACACGCAGAAATTAGTGGAGATATTTCGGTTGGACTGTTAATAAGAGCGTTTGTGAGATATGAACAAAGCTTCCAAAATCCGCGTCTGTAATCCTATTGCTATTGAAATGCCAGACCGCATGCCACAAAAGGTATATGCCATACGGAAATATTATCTGCAGAGATGGACTTTTCAGTCGACATTCCTCATTACGGTTCCAGCGTTGCCGGGTTACAATGTATGCTTAACGACATCTGTGAGTGCGCTCGAAACACAGTCTTGTTACCCCACCTAATGTTTAACAGTAAGGTGGTACTGAGATAATGAGATTATGCATTGCTGCCTAGGGAGTAAGTATCCCTTTTGGTACATTTTTCTTAAATAGAATATTTAAAAAAGTACAATACAATAACATTAAGCACTTTGATACGTACTGTTTGTTACTTTCTCCTTGTGCCAAACATTACTTTTCAAATGTGATGAGCATTTAAAGCGGCTACTTTTATCTTCTCTGCTACTAAACTATAGGAGGTAGAGGAAAAACTTGATTCCGGCTAAGAAGTCCATTATAATTATAAGAAGCAGCTATAGTGTGATGCCAAAAAGAAGATTCAAATACAAGATGATATGCCAGAAGGCAGCGGTAGGTTCTTCCACTTAAACCGGTGACAACAGAGGCAAAGCTTGGAATCTACTTTCAGTTGAAGATTAGACTAATAGCCAAACTGTTCACTTGTTCTAACCACACCATTAAGTGATACGTTTCAGTATTTGAATGTCAACTCACACGATTTGCAACAAAAGTTGATCGAGATCACAATGGAAATATATTTTTAGATCCAATGAGTAATAAAACAAAAATTATGGAAAAACGCTCGTGTTCGTGCGCGCGACTAAAAGGAAAACTGGAATTAATACGAAACTTACGAGAGGGTGTTGTAAAGTTTTAATTATTATCCTTAAAAACTGTGATAGAGAGTTTGTGTTGATATGTGCTTGTTAGTTCTTCTCTACGTAGTCATCATCCAGATTTACACATTTTTCCCAGCGTTTCTTGACCTTCCGAATACCTTGATTTTAGAAGTCTGCAGAATTCGCTTTAAACCACTCTTCCATTTCATTAATTACGTCATATGTGTTGTCAAATCCGCGACCACGCAACGGATTCTTCATTTCCGGGAACAAGAAAAAGTCACTTGGTGCGAGATCGGGCGAATACGGCGGATGCTTTAAGGTCTCACAGCCATATTCCCTTGTTTTGTCAACTACAACTTGAGATGAATGAGCTGGTGCATTGTCAGCCACAAGACGAACACCTTTGGAGAGCATCCCGCGTCGTTTCTTAATCAGAACTGCTCGCAACTTGTCCAGAAGATTGCAGTAGTATCTGCCAGTGATGGTTTGACCCTTGGCAAGATAATCTGTACGGATGAAGGCACGACAGTCTCAGAAAACTGAAAGCATTACCTTCCCAGCTGACTTTTGCACCTTTGCCTTTTTGGGAGGGAGGGGAATCGACATGTTTCCATTCCATGCTCATGGTTTTTGTCTCTGGATCATACTGATAGATCCAGAATTCATCAGTGGTTACCAGACGATAAAAAAAATCATTTTTACCCTGCTCCAACAGCATCAACATCTGTCTTGAAAGGTCACGCTGTGTTTGCTTTTGGAAATAGTGAAATTTTTGGAAATTTTGACATAGTGGGTGTCAAAAGATATCTGAATGTTACGCAGAAGTATTCCCCGTACCATTAACACAAGGAACTGATCTATTCACTCCAAACATAGACACTAAAATTTCACACTGTACGTCTAAAATTCCATCGCTGACTGAATATATATATATATATATATATATATATATATACACAAGGATGTTGGGAAACAATTCGTGTGATTTTGTACAACAAACCAAAGTAAATTTGGGCCAGTACGCCACTGATACCACTTCAATGGTATATGCACACATTTGCTACGCTGCTGCTAAGGATGCATGTGTGGCTCAGTGGCTACGTTGTTAGTTAAACCAAGGACAACAGGTTCCAAGTTCGAGCCTTGCCGAATATATCTCTTCTTTCTTTTTAATTTTTACACTTATGAAAGCGCCTGAACTGATGTCTGATATCAGTCGCCCGTATAGCTCTGCCGGTAACATCGTTGACTACACGTAAGTAGTGTCGTGTTCGATTACCGTTCCAAACTAACTTTTCTTTTTATTTGTGTGTTTAAAATGGAGGTAGTGTGCATACGCAAATATCAATGGTAATTTTAATTTATGAAAATTTAAGATATTAGTACTTTAGTACAATATAGTCCTCTCTACACATGGTTTTGTCATGCAATGTTTAAAACTGTGTGCAGAAATTCATGTATTATTCTTAAGCATATACCGAAGTTGCAATTCTTAGACGACTGTTCTTTTCTGAAGATCATTGCAGCGATATTCGGGTTCTGTTTAATTAAACGTAGAGATTAATGATAGAAAACTTGTATAAAACAAGTGGCAATAAATGCTCCGTTATATGGATAAAACAAATAATCAGGGAATGATATAGCACAAGCATTTTAAATAATACGGCAGTAGTAAAATGGCGGTGTCTAATACAGATATGGTTTAAGTTCCAAGGTGTTTCTAAGTTCTAAAATAGGAATGCTCACTGTTTTCGTATATCTGTAAAAAAAAAAAAAAAAAAAAAAAAAAAAAAAAAAAAAAAAAAAAATCCGGTTTCGGGAAGTGGGTAAACAAAGGTTAAGCAGAAATTATTTGCTTTGCTCACTTGTTATTTCTTTTCCAGAGCTAACAGCATATTATTTCAATTCGTAAGAACAATACAGTCACCGCAATGGAAATCTTTACATTTTAAAAACAAGGAAAATCTTTACATACACAATGCGCTCAGTTTGTTCTTCTCCCGCCACTACAAAAATGGCGGGCGGAGATGCCTTCCCGTGATTCAGGAGTGCACAGCAGCAACTTCCTTTCATTAGCTGCCCAAGTCTCAGTCTGCCTCTGGTATTTGCATACAGCAGTTGTTTATTGTGCGTTGTTGTCATCCAATTTTTGATCTCAGTGCTGTTTTTGAAAGTGTATATTTCTGCATCCAATACACAAAATGGTACACAAGAAGCTCACTTGTGAGGAGAAGACTCGTCCTTTAACTCTATAACTCGTATAGCTGCTGCTCTAAAGGTTTCAAGACAAGCCATTTACGACCTAAAGAACCAGCAGCACCTTTGCCATGTGGCACCACACCAACTCAAAAAACAGGCTCAGGTGGTAAAATGAAGATTTCTCCAAGGACTGATGACCTAAAGATTGAAGTGATAGCTAATCTATGGATTACAGCAGCAGGTTTAAACAAGACTCATCCAGAACTGCTCAAAAGTGTTGCAATTCGGACTATTCAGCATCGACTTCAAAAAGACTTAAGTTTACCAATTCGGTGTGCTGCCAAGAAGCCTCTACCAACTAAAGCTATGATGAAGAAAAGAGTACATTTCTGCAAAACATATCAGCACTGGACATCGGAGGACTGGTGCAAAGTAATGTTTTCTGATGAAAGCACTTTCAAATTGGTCAGAGGAAAGTTCAAAAAGGTGATAACGCCAAAAACTGTATCACGGCGTGATCCAAAGTTTACAGTCAAAACTCTTAAACATCCAGAAAGTGTGATGGTATGGGGTGCCTTTAGTGGTAATTGTGGTAGAGATTGCTTGTACTTTCTCCCTAAACATGCAAAAATGAAGGGAAGTACCTATTTAAATGTGTTGCAACAGTATTTGGTCACATTTTGGCCAATTCATCAGTGTCAGTCCTTTATGCATGATGGTGCCCCTGCTCACAGAACAAAGATGTTTCAGAAGTTCTTAAAGGACAATAATATACCTGTACTTGACTGGCCTAGTAAACCCAATAGAAAATTCTTGGGATTAAATGAAAAATAAAATTGAAGAGCTGCAAGCATCAAATATTAAGGAGCTGGAGGAGGCGTTGAAGAAGTTATGGGTGGAAATGGACCAAAAATATGTTGAAAATCTAGCAGATTCAATGCCCAGGAGACTCATGAAGGTGATATAAGTTAAGGGAAATAGGACCAAATACTAATTGTATGGAGAAGTTCAAAATAAAACCGTGTAAAGCCAGTGTTTGTTGTTTTTATTACCATGTAAAGATTTCCATTGCGGCCACTGTACTATATCAGTATCACGTCGAAAGTTTTATAGCCACATCCAATAAAGAATTTTGTTTACACATCATGTCTAAGCTTAAAACATTACCTTATCTTATCTTGTACATTCTTTTTCAAAAGTCATTTGATTTTCTTGATTGCATTTAACACCAGAGATAGTAATAAATGGAGAGTACAGTATTCCAGATACTTCCGAATCAACAACATGAAGGAAAACAAATTTTTAAAAGGAGCCTATTCGGCAAGGCTCGAACTGAGAACCTCTTGTCGTTGGCTTAATAACTCACTACGCTGCCACTGAACCACAACTGTACGCTTACTAGCAGTGTAGCAAACGTATACATAGGCACTGAAGCGGTATCAGTGGCGTACTAGTCCAAATGTAGCTTGGCTTAGTGTACAAATCATGCGCTCTGACACCATAAGTGTTCTATCTTGAATTGCAACCCCCAAAATCCCTCTATAATTCTTTAGAGTTGCTCGGTCCAATTCTGTATATATGCGTCAATCTGTTTCCATGTGCAGTAATTTAGGAACAAAAATCCTATAAATAATTGGATGATCAGCAGAACGAAGGTAGTACACAGTTCCGCACATCAAGCATTTTGTTTAATAATAGACTCTAAAATGTCACTGAAAAGAAAACAAATTTAATTGCCGAATTAATTGCTGCACCTATCCACGTATACCTGCATTAGCAACAATTTGGACAGTAATAACAAACATTAATAGCGGACAAATTACTGAAAAAAGTGAAAATATACACTGGTTTAAATTATCGGATACCAAACACTTCGATTACTTTCGGCATAATTGAAAACCAAATACATTTTGAGAACGTTGTTCCAAATGTGAATTACGAATATTTTTACCATAAAAACAATAATATGAGTCTGTCCGTCAAGCAAAAACAGACAATTCTCGTCTAAGATCTCCCAATAATAAATGTGTGGTAAAATCTGGTGGTCATGGTTTGTTATCCAAGTCCTTTATATGCCTCAAGGATTATTCCTCTTCATTAATTAATTATTTTATTACAGGATGTTTATTTACTAAATCATTCTTCCTCTTCTGTAATTTGTCTTCCAGGGTAGGTATTTCTGATATGAAATATGTTGCTTGCCGAACCCCTGTTACATTAGCTTTCGCATGCATTCCTTACAACGTTCCACTTTTTCTTCACTTTTTATTAGTTACAAAATTCACTAGAATTTGATTCTGGGAGACCTTTTTTTCTTTCTTTATTTTTCGTCTCAGGTAAGATGGATTTGTTATTCCGCAACCGTCCATTAAGTTACTTTGTTCGATCAGAAATAGTACACGAATTGTTGCAGTTATACAATGAGTTTTATTTACTTGAGGTTTTTTTTTTTTTTTTTTTTTTTTTTTTTTTGTAATTTACGTCCTCCAACGTTAAGTCATATCGGACGACAAATGGAATGGGTGAAATGATGCTCAAATGAGTCTAGGGTCCATAGAGCTTAGAGTTACCCGACATTCGTCTTTCAGGATAAGGGAAAACCCCGGAAAAAGCTTATCCAGGTAATTCACCCTGATCGAGATTCGAACTCGGGACCTCTTGAACGTGAGGCAGACACGCTACCATCTACGCTACCGAGGCGGGCATTACTCGAATTGAACAAGTATTTATTTATACACCTGCAATAAAGGTGAACTTGGAATAAAATAAACCGATCAAAGGTCTTCGATTTTCCGGCATTTAAACTGCATATACGGAGTTCGATATTAGCTTAAAGAATACTTTTACTTCAAATGTTAATTAAACTGGGCAAAATTAAGAGCGCATTAATGAGAGCTTTATAGAAAAACGGATATTTTTTAATCTTTTCCAAGACATTCATTATTCATAAGGTTACAATAATACTGAATTATTTCCGCAAGAAAATGAGCACGCCTCAAACACACGCTATGTAACTTATGACTTTTATAACGTTTTTAGATAGCTAAAGCTACGAATTAAAAGCTGTGCTTTATCGCATTGGTGTGATACAAGTTTTACGGCCTTCCAATGATATCAAAATTGGTTTCAAGTTAAATTAGATGGCAATTACCTTTGTATATCCATATGTTTAATAAATCCAATTGGTTTCATTAGCTTTACATTTGAACGTCTTTACATATTAATGGCGGTCGTACTACCTCTGCACAATTCAAATCTTCATATCTGAATTTATCGCAATATGAAACTGAATTGCAACAGCTGGACGATGTTCTGGAAGCTGTTTAAAGGGTAACATTTTAAGTGCTATCCCACTGCAGTAGGATACCGCATTCATTGACGCTGATAAGCATTGCTAGCGAACCATCTACATTTTCCTCACGTCTGTTGATCTCGCCTTATGCGTCATATCTCTTCGTTGCTTATATCAATACAGTATTATTTCACTGATATTCACAAATTTCAGGCTTGTCAAAAATATTGTATGCCAAACAAGATAAAACTTACTTCAGTTCGCTCCACATTAGCCACTACAAAACAAATCCCTGGTCTAAGTAATTGTATCATAGCGGAGGCGGCGGCTGTAAATGTGACGTTTCGAGGGTTCAACGGCCCTCACACTCGACCTAGAGATCGTTTGTGCTAACCCTATCGCCTACAAGGAGTCCAGTGAAGTGACCCTAGAAGAGTACCCGGTAAAGGCCCACGCCTACAGTTGTAACCAAACTCGGGAATATTCCATGGTCAGAAACTAGAGCTGCCACGTTGTAGCCCATTATACCAGTAGGAGCTAATAAATGGCCCGCCTCGGTAGCGTAGTGGCACCATGTCTGCCGTCCCGACTTCGAATCTCGGTCAGGGCGAGTTACCTGGATAAGGTTTTTAACGGGGTTTTCCCTTATCCTGAAAGACGAATGTCGGGTAACTCTAAGCTCCATGGACCCCGGGCTCATTTAAGCATTATTTCACCCTTTTCAGTCATCGTCCGATATGACAACGTTGGAGGACGTAAATTACCAAATATATATATATATATATATATATATATATATATGTCTAGAATATTTATTTGCGCCTGCAGCGATCTAAGACACTAAAGTCACAGAGACTTATCCATTTATCAGCGAACGAAAAGCATAGCAACATTACCACAATTAACGTCTCCGAAACTGGCAGCTTGGTTTTTGTAGAAGTAGAAATTTTGAACTTGCCATACTTGGGCTCTACAACTAATCTGCTGGTGCATGGAATAAAGACACAACAGACATCCTGATCATACTGAACGAGGGCGGGAGTTCACAATTACTATTATGTGTTTCAAATGGGAAGGGTTCTAGAGTCCAGCTAATCAGATGCCGTATCACACTCAGCGCTGCCAGCTTGTTATCCCACTCCTTTTATATTTCCCTCTCTCTCGCACACTCATACAACATGCACGTCTGCGCTATAGTTTATGAATTACCTGATTTTCTAATCCAAATGCGGGACACACTTGTTTTACCTACACCACACGCTTCAGCAGTAAGCCGTTGAGCATTTTTGAAATCTAACCGATTTCTATATTCCTCATTGCCCAAGTTTTTTAAGAACGTGTACACCTTAAAAACAATACTTCGAGCCTGGCTTCGCAATAATTGCCTTTTTGACTCGCCACTAAATTCACCGCAAGAAGCCATTGCACTATTTAACTCTTGCTATACTGTTGTGTAAAGAACAACTGAATGATATTGATCTGAAATGTACAGAGTAAATAAACACTTCTTATTCAGCATTCATTCATAAACATAAGCATACAGCATTCTACAGGCTAACAGGAAATGAAGTATTTGCTCTTTCTCGAATTTAACACCTTGATTTATTCACAGTAATTCTTTTATCACGTCATACAGTAGTTTAAATTTCCGTTCTCAGTAATGAAAAGTATATGTACATACATACACACCAGCCACTTTAAACTGAGATTAGGAACCATTCATAAACAAAGATATAATGTGACCAGACACATTCTGCCAGGGCAGCAGGAAATTTATTGTTTCCTCTCGTTCGAATTGGCTTATTCAAAGTAATAGTTTTATCACGTCATGTCAAACATTTACGTTTCAGTTCTGAGTAATTACAAATATACGTACACGCATACATGCCAAATTCATACAGTGCTTACGTCGCGATTTATTATGAACAGGTAATAGTGGTGTATTTATTTGTATTAGAAAAACTATTTGAGCTAAAAAATGGGTTTTTCATGGTTATGTTAGATACATTACTCTCTACCTTCCACATGGATCAGTTTCGGCAAAATCTGAATTTTTGTCTTAGCCCGAATAGTATTTCATACAGATTGATTAGGTTGGAGCTCCTCACACACCACTTAGCGGGAATGCAATACAACACCGCAGAACACCGATTGGTTGCTCACCTAGTAGAGCTCAAGGACAAACACCTTCCCATTTGAAACACATAATAGTAACCCCATGCACTGCAGCAAGTCGACTATCTTGTGATGTACACCAAGCTAAGTTACTGTACACAGAACCTTACATTTTGTGACAATATCCACATCAACTTATCAACTGTTTTATATAGCATTTTCTACACCTTAATATATTATACCTCAATCCCCTTCTTGTGATCTCATGAATAGCACGTAGATCAATATTCAGCTAAATCTGTAAAGCATTTGTCTACGGTCTCCGACTCATGAGGATACAAAACTATGTACATATTACGTAACAAACATTTTTTGTGGAGGTATGTAGATACCTTAATCAACAAGAAGGGGATAGAAAATCATTGTTTGATGTGGAAAACAAACACTTATGACGTACATATTTTTGTAAACATTTTGCAGTTAACACAATATTTTCACCAACATTCCTGTTATTAATTTGATTAACGCTTACGATACCATTTTACCAATTTTATTATAAGCCAAGAAATATACCCACATTTAAACCTGTAAACTACTGAAAACAGTTACCGAAGTTATCGTACTGTGAACCAACCACATAAATAATGCAAATGTTACGAGTGAATAATGCGCATATCACCTGTCATTTCAATTAAAAATTATCGGTTTTATGTTACCAACTTCACATTAGCATACAAAAACAGACGCAGTCAGATTCAGATCACTGCTCCAAATATTTATGTCATACTCACAACAACATAGGCACGCGTTTGAGTCTATTTTGAACTGTGCGCTAAATTCAGAATGAACATGTCCGAATTATTTTAAACAAAACAAAACACAGGCTATTTAAGACAAACAATTCAAAACGCGATGTGTGACCAGAACACAAAAACAATTCGGTAATATTAGTACATCTTCTGTGATATTGTTTATCTTCATGTTTCAGTAGGCTTTCTGTAACACAATTTTTATTCGTTTTACGATGCAACTATTGCGTGATTTTCACTAAAAGCTATCTTTAGCGCTTGCTTTGTAGAACGATTAGCTTTGGAATCTAAACCTGAGCAGAACTTTGGGATATGTAATAAAATAGGTAACGAAAATGGCTAATGTTATAGGAACTCACCACTTCCCTGTAGCAGGTTCAGCACTTACCTGAAACAAAAATCAGATATGAATAAATGGGTAGGTAAATACACAATGGGATATAGACTTCCAACTGCTGTCTACTGAAGTCATGCACTTACATAAGGCTATTAAAAGGTTATACTCTCTTAACTTTATCAATTTCCCGCCGTTTAATTTTATAATTTCTACGAACTAAGAAAGTCCGTGTTCCACGCAAAAGTTCGATACCGAGATTTTTCCAGCCACAACGAAATACATGATTTTAGACTCACTAAACCCAAAAAGGGCGTTTTAGAAAGACAAAAATGTGTGAATGTGTATGTCCGCGCGCGCCTGATTCTGTGAGCAACCTATCTCAAAAACAAAAATTCGGTTAAATACCGAACTGATAAGTTACGTTCAGCATCTTCCAAATATGTGACATGAAGATTTTCAAGAAAATCCTCTCGTCAGACCACCCGCTGTATACAAGCTTTTGGAACATTTTTATATTCTCAAAATTGGTTCTAACAGTTTTGATTAAAACGTGCTTAAGACATATTTCACGATAGATAAAATGTACCGGTATCTTGAATTTTGTGGAAATACTCTCAGCCTCTACATTCTGGTGAGTGACTCTACGTAACTGGTGAACTAGAAAAGATGGGCAAAAGCTTTCTACTGCAAAATGCAAGCGTCGTTAAACCGCATACGCGCGTGCGTGTCAGGAAAGGAGGAAAAGCACTACTAAGATATTCCTTGTTATGAGTTTGAATTTTCAAGTAGTTATTCTTTCCGCAAATAGAAGAACGAATAAAGTCTTCCTATCTCTTGGTCATGCAGAGAGAATGGAATTTCAAAACATCATATAGCAACTAATTCTTAAAAGATTTAGGTATCGCTTAAGCCTACACAATTATCTTGTTCCCTTCAAATTGTATACATAGAATCGATAAGTTGCCTGAATGTATCTAAATTTACTCGCAGAAAATTCTTTCCGCACATAGAATATATTTACATAAAAATCTTGTGCATACACTTCGGAAGAGAAAAAAATGCGCTTATGACTTTTCCTGGACCAAAGAATCTGTCGACAGAACCTCCGATACCTCAGCAGTATTCAGTTACAATATGTTGATCCCATTTACCATATCACATAAAATATATCATAGTTATATGTAAAGTCCTGTTAATGTGAGTTTGACAATGAGAATAATGTATTATGCTATGCCTTGCTTCGTGATATTGATTCAATTATTAATATGCATAAGCAAGTGGTCAATAATGACTAATTTCTTTTTGTTTTAACAAATTAATAAGTGCTGTCACATTCTTTTATGCCTTTATTGCTGTATGCTTTGACACTGCCTTAAAATATGTTCAACATTTCTTGGGGTGAAATAAAATGTTTTCCTGATGAGAAACACCGCAGCATAGTGTCAACACAGCAAAGCAATTAGTCATAAGCTTTGCAACAGTGAATTTGAACAGAAATAAACGATTCAAGACCTCATATGCCAATTGTTTATGATATCCTATACTTCCTGTCTATGGAAACAATAACAAAGCATTTACTTATTATTATTATTATTATTATTATTATTATTATTATTATTATTATTATTATTATTATTATTATTATTATTATTATTATTATTATTATTATTATTATTATTATTATTATTATTATTATTATTATTATTATTATTATTATTATTATTATTATTATTATTATTATTATTATTATTATTATTATTATTATTATTATTATTATTATTATTATTATTATTATTATTATTATTATTATTATTATTATTATTATTATTATTATTATTATTATTATTATTATTATTATTATTATTATTATTATTATTATTATTATTATTATTATTATTATTATTATTATTATTATTATTATTATTATTATTATTATTATTATTATTATTATTATTATTATTATTATTATTATCATCAGTTTATATATCATTTTCTTTGTCTTCGTCGTTTTTATTTTTATTTTGTTTTTCTGTATGTTTACACATATACACAATACACATAAACACCATGCCCAAGGCGGGACTCAAACCCGCGGCCCTCTACGTAGAGGAACGCCGGAGACATCCGGTCTAGCGACTCCGAGCACTTGCATCGAATACACGCAGATGTTCTCGTTTGTAGTATCCGAGAACTTATTTCAAATACAAGTGTTATCGATTCGCTGCATGTGACATCATCCGAGAACTTGCATTCGAATATAAGCAAAAGTTCTCGTTTGTAGCAAAATCGATTCGCAGCGTGTGACATCATCCGACAACTCGCATTCGAATGAAAGTTTCGATTCTTCAAAGTATACGAATACAGTGCATTCTATTCTTAAAATCATTCGATTCTGCCCATCACAAATTTTATATTCATTTTCTTATGCATCTTTAGATTTTTCTGGAATAAATAAACCTTGGTTCACTGAAAATGTCAAGCGGCATAATATCCAGGTTTCCATTGATTTTACCGTGACATTCCAGTGTCCTCCGTTAGTGCTGAAATAAATGAAAAAATAACCCTGAGCAACCGTATAATGTGATATACATATGATCTCTGATACATTATAATTTTACATTTAGCAAATCAACACAAACACAAACACACAACGTTTTCCCCAAATGTTTATATTTTGGATTCAGGGAATGTTAAACGTATTTTCAGTAAAAACTCCACCAATTTTTCAGTGGAATACAAGACTTCGCCTTCTTATTGTAAATAGTAGAGAAAGTTTATTCATTGATCAGTTCATTCTAATTTTAAGATTATGTTTAGCGTCCATATGGTTAGGAGAAAGCTACATCTAAAAAGAAATATCCTTGCAAATCTGGAGTTCTGGGATTTACCAAAATCATTTAAGGACTAGAAGCTTTATGTGAAATGGGTTTAGCATTTGCGATATGACGCACCGCTTGTGCTTCGACAATGAAGACAGCTAGTTCCATATTTTGTTATGCATAATTCCCCAAGCACATGAAGGATTAACATTTAAATTATTTAAATTGCCCCAGATGTTGCAGCGACTTTTTCACCAGGCCAAGGGGCTAACAGAACCTACAACCCACTCATGGGAACCCAATGACGTCACTTGGAGCACGAATACAGCCAACCTAAAACACACACACACACACACACACACACACACACACACACACACACACACACACACACACACACACACACACACACACACACACACACACACACACTCTCTCTCTCTCTCTCTCTCTCTCTCTCTCTCTCTCTCTCTCTCTCTCTCTCTCACACACACACACACACACACACACACACACACACACTCACACACACTTGTTTGCGTAATCTCAATGCCCCCTTATTGATTTTCAGCCTATCCACAACCTGTCCTGACATCTCTCGGAGGGTAACGGAATTAGCAGTTGTAGTTCACGTTGCAATCCACAGATGGCACAAACGATCCACAAATGTTATTTCAAAACGTGGTAACCCTAGAATTGCTTTTATTATTAACGGTTGTACTGTACTTGTCTCCCTTTACCTTTTTCAGTGTTCCAGAGTAATTAAAGTACTGTATTCCATACAAAAATTCTATACCGGAAATGTATGTTTTGACGCTCCCGGAATCTAAAGAAAACATTGTTAGAAACGCGCGCGTGCGGGTGTGTGTGTGTGTGTGTGTGTGTGTGTGTGTGTGTGTGTGTGTGTGTGTGTGTATGTGTGTGTGTGTATGTGTATGTGTGTGAATATCAAAACGAAAGAACTGAAAGTCGATTAAATACCGAACTAAATACAGTTCAATGTATTCGATGGATGTGATAAGGACATGTTCAAAAATCTTCCACAATCCCAAACAGCCCTTTTCATAAAAAAAAAAAAAAAAAAAAAAAAAAAAAAAAAAAAAAGTTCAAACTTTTACTCTTCTCAAAAAAATGGTTCAACGATTGTTTAAGATACTGCTATGACAAATTAAATGCACATTTAAAACTCTCTAGAAATAGCGTCTTATGCCTTCTTCGTTCAGTATGACTTGCAAATAATTCAGAAACCGTAAGAGATAAATAAGTAAGAGTATCCAAATAAATATATAACTCGTTAAATGACACAATTTGTTACCTTTTTAAGATAATTATTCCCGAGATATTCTTTGTTATTGATTTGAAATTTCAAACACACGTTTGTTGTTTCTCTCACAAATGGGAAGTCAATATTCCTTTACTGTTTCGTGCAATATCCGTGGGATTTTAAAGCCATGGCGTTGCGATAAACATATCGGTACGACGACAGGTGCAATGGTAAATTTCCAGTTTATATTATTAAGAATTAGCTACAATAATGGCTTTTATAAGAATAATCAGTACAGCAGTGAGTAGAGAAGTAATGTGAATTAACATCCAGACAAATTAAGATTTGACATTATGTTAAAACCCAACTTTTCATTTGTTTACTCCGACAGACATTCGCGCTGCATTTCTTCAAAACGTATTAAAAACAGAGGAACACTGTTCTGGTAATGTTCGATTGCAGATGAGACATTACCACCAAAATGTGTAGCACGTTACCCCGAAACAAAAACTAACATTCAAGTTTTTTGCTGTCGTTGTTGGTGGTGGTGCGTGAGAGAGAGAGAGAGAGAGAGAGAGAGAGAGAGAGAGAGAGAGAGAGAGAGAGAGAGAGAGAGAGAGAGAGAGACCGAGCGCATGCACGTTAATATGAAATTTGGAAGATAAATCACACATCATATTTCCTCTTTGAAAAATAATTAAATTATAGCTTAATTATTTCCAGAAAAGGGAATTTAGTTTATGAAAAACTGTGACAAGTTCTGTGGTCTCTAAAACTTTAGTAAAAAATATTGAACAAATTACAGTAAATAATTCTGCACATAAATCTGACTCTTCGAACAATATTGTACCGATCACACTCCTAGATTAAGGAGCAAGGAGTTAATGCATCCTGAACCTTTTCCTTCAATATATTTTAATTTTTATTAAGGAAAATACAAGTAGTCTTATCCAGTTTTCAAAATATCAAGTGACGATTAAGCTCCACAGAAAGGAGAAGGTAGGCGAGAGGGTCTGAATTTATGCGCCTATTAGCACTACACACACTATCCAAAAACACACAAGACTTCTTATTTCGCATATTTTAAAATATCTCATTAAAGGCAAACAGAAATAAGTGTACTACTGATTTATCGAATATACTGTCAAGGGTTTAATAGAAATATTTCAGACTATGTTTTTTATGCATAGAGCTGCCCCCACATAAATAAAGTGCATTTGCCTCACTGTTAGAATATAGTGTATATAACACCCAAAGGTTTAAACGAAATCCAAACTGATTTCCGAAACTGGAACTGCCAATAAAGCTGACAGCAACAAAACTTGTTTCAAATCCCTTAGCTCAGAAGCTTCACATTTTTTTCCGAGGATTACCTGAAAGAATAATACTTCAAAATAATTAATTACCAGAAGAGGAAATTAATTTTTCTTCCTTATTTAGTCGTAGGTAGAATCGGACTCAAAAATTGAATGTCATAGCCGGGATTTGAGGCAGGAATCTTGTGTGGAAAAACAATTTATTTCCATCGATTGACCTTATATCGTTAAACTATGAAGCCCGAACTTACGGCATGGCACTGTAAGTCACCATTAGCTGTTATCTCGTATGAAATTGAGATTTGTTTATGGTTTACGGAAACAATGAGAGTCAGCTGCGAACTTAATATCATACCGGCATGTTGCCGCGCTAGCTCACTGCTTATTAACACCCAGAAAATTCATGGTTCAAATCCTGGCCATTGCACTTATTTTACCTATTTTCCAGTGGCTGTAGCTGTAACTGGGCCTTTGACGCTGTAGCATATGACTTTTTATGGAGCGAAATTAAGCAAAAATGAATACCACGCATAAACAACCTTCCTAATGTGGTACTTAAATTTAATACCATTTTTTTTTGTCTTTGTGGCGTAATAATGATGAAGAACGGAAACAGCCTGCCTCTGTAGCATAGGTAATAGCGTGTACGCCTCACGTTCAAGAGATCCTGATTTTGAATCTCCGTCAGGGTGTTATGTGGATCAGGTTTTTTTCCCCCTCCCAAGGATTTCCCTTATCCTGAAATATGAATGTTGAGTAACCCTTAAGCTGTATGGTCCCTCAGCTCATCTGAGTATCATTTTAGTCATCATCCGATATGACGAAGTGGAAATATCACTGCAACTGATTCAGAGAACTGCGTCATAACTGAAGAAAATATGAGCTAAGTTCAAAATTAGCATACCAGAATACAGCAATCAAGCATTCTCTCAGATATAAATACATATAACTAATATTCCTTTCTACACCTCCTCAGACGTCATACCTTCATTTTATTAGTTATGCATTCCATAATATATCCTACAAAACAATTTAACCGCTACTACAATATAAAGTACCATTTATTTAATCGACCTTAGCAACACAAACACTGGGTAGATAAAGAAAACTGAGTACTTGGCTGGCCGCCAGAGGCGTATGCTTTTTTTTTGGGGGGGGGGGGGGGGAGGGCAGCAGGACTTTTGGCGCATGTTGTTGTATTTAGTGGATTTTTAGTAAATTCAGTGTTTTTTTTACAGTCCATTCTCTCTACTTACACTAGTTCGTGATGATTTACAGCCACTTTGAAACGGTAATCCTCCTCTTCTAATTTATATACACCTCTCATTACTCAACCTACCCTTACCTAAACAAACCTTATGGCCTTGGTCACATGGTCACCTTTCTTGGTCACGTGTTACATTCCTTGATAATGTAGTTACTGTTATGGTTCCAGTGGTATGTTTTACGAGACACTACTAGTATTTTTGTCACTACCGAAGGTATTTTATAGTATTTGGGAATGTTTTTAGTTTGATTTAAAGAGTTGAAGCTGTTTTCAGGGTCAATCATCTTCGTTCACAGGATCTGGAGATGTTTTCCAGTATATTTCTCTTGCTGTAATATTTGTGACTATTTTCACGTTTATTTATCTTTTGGAGGAATTTCTAGCATTTCCAGTTTTCACAAGAGTTTTAGTATGTTTTGATGCTTTCAGGCATCTTTAGACCCCTTTTTCTATGTTGTTCACAGTCATAGTGTATCCTTTTTTATTTTCTGATTATAGCATCTGAAGCATGACTTGCAGTATTTTCAGAAGGATGTGCAACTAACCATACCTAACCAATAGCATGCCTCCTAAGTGATAAAAATAAAATCAGCTCTAATTTTCTGTTTTCCTACTTTTCATCATGGGCTTAACACAAAAAGTAGAAATTGATCTAGTCATTGCTGCTTTAGTACATTTAGTCTACAGATCAGATTACAGATTTTTATCAATATTTTCTGGGAGCGTAGGATAGTTGATAGTATTTCGCTTTATGGTATAATACTAACCTGTGATCACCAAGTTCGTGATGTAGGCGTCCCTCATCTTTTACCTGGGCTTGGGACCAGCGCTAGAATTTTTATTCATAGCGGCAGACTTAACGCCTTTCTTTATCCGAATTATTATTCATTCTTCCATCTTAATTAGATATTTGAAATGCAGATGGGATTGATAGTTGAGCAGACCTCCTTTTCTACAGGTAGGCTTACGTAGAAAACTTACCTTCAGGTCTAATTCATCTTAACAACACGCTAAGTTCCACAAAACCTATGTGGTACTCCGTCTTCTGAAATTACACTCTTACCATAGTACGAGGATACAGATATTTTGTTGACTTCCGCAGATGTAACATTATGCCGAGATTGAATTAAGTCCATTAGGGTACTTACGTTTTCACCGCTTTTAAGACAGCTGACATATTTCTCAAAAGTGATCTACTGTTTAACGGCAGTATATTTTATGTCTTCACAGTATCACTGATATCGAGGGCATGTATCTTGGGTCTCAATCCAACAAAACGAGGAATGATTTCTCCACTGGATTGGTCTTTGAATTTCACAGTATTTTTGTTTTCTGTGGAATGTCATGCATGGCCTGCATATAACAGGAGTATCCATATGTTAAAAATAAATGTAATCCCTTCTAGTATATATCTCTTGGAATCACACAGTGGACGAAGAAGTCGGTGTCCATTCACATGTGTTTTAGGTTTTCAATCCCATACTTGATAACAGCACATCATAAGGATACGATACGGTAAATTAATGCCTTAGAGATGTCCAGTACACACATCCATATATACTGTGTGCCCAACACAAGAAAGAAAGCTAGAGAAATGTGTAACGTAATCACTTTTGCTGTCCCAACAGTGTTTATGCTCCCCTTCCCAGTATGACAAGGATGCTAGATTCGTTTAAAATACGCAAGTGTTGTCACATAACACACCCATGCATAATACCTATCACTAGAGTTACTGTAACAAACATTAGATCTGGCAGCAGATATGCCAATAGAAAAGACCAATGTGGGGAACTGGAAAATATGACTTGGCTAAGTCAATCACCTGATTTATATCACATTGAACTCTTATGGGACGAACTTGACAAGTAAGTGAGAATAAACTATAAGAAGCGTTGATAGAGTCCACATGAAAAATTCGATGCCACGGCTGGGATTTGAACCATGGATCTACTAGTTTCCGATCTACTGGACAGAAACCAGTAGATTCGTGGTTCAAATCCCGGCCGTGACATTGAATTTTTCATGTCGACTTTATCAATCCAAAATCTTAGCCTGTATACGGCTAGTGTGAAGAAATGATTAATTTCCATCGATTAATTTACATAAGCGCGAGGTATCAAAAATGGCTGTAAAACATTATGAACTTGTAAGAATCGAGAGAATGAACAGAAAAAAGCGTTAAATACACTGAACATCCGCAAAGCACCAACAATTATCTAGAAGTGGCATCTTTAGGTTGGCACCGACCTGTACTATCTTATCTACTTATGTTTTTTTCTGTTTACTTTTATCATTAGTCAACAGAAGACATCTTCTATTGGAACAATAACAAAAAGTGCAAGAATGTAGTGAAGGGAAGCCAGTATAAATTATGATTTTATACTTCTAAGTTTTCATGTTGCAAATGTGAACGATATTGGGATATAATGTCAGAGGAATTCTGCAAGTAGAAGTGGTTATTTCATGTTATCGATCAATTTATAATGTTGATCAATGTTTATAAGAAATCAGGTTAAATTTGTAAAACAGCTCACAAATAAAATTCAAAGTTCAATCCAAAACTACTCCGTAATTTTATCTAATCCACACTTCCTAGTGTGACTTGAATAAAACCGATCTCCAAAATGGCTCTTGATTGCGATTTTACCGACTTCATATCACTTTGGCCGCTTAAAGGACCAAGAGATAGGTGCGTGATACACGTATACGTTCATCAGCAATATATTAGGTGACTCTAAACATTTTATTCTTGTAATTGCCTTCTTACTAAATTATATAATAAACTGTAGGTCAACTGTGGAATTCTATGCGTTAGTCTCGCTGCATTCTGTCCTTATGTACCACAGTTCGGATAGACTATCACTACGCACAACTTTTCTTTTCCTTTTTAAACTTATGTCATAATAAATAAAAACCGTGTTTTAAGGAGCTAAAAAGTATTCGGAATGTACACCGCGGTTTATAATGCGCATATACTCTCACTACTTAGGTTTTCAAATGAAGGTAAACTCGAAGCGACTTCATAACTCACGATCCAGCACTTATACAACTTAACACCAACACACCGGCGCACACAATCAGAGAGAGAGAGAGAGTTGAAGACCAGAAACAGCGCCTTCTCTTGTTTTTTCACAAAAAGGTAGGTACATCCTATCTTTCAATCATGCCTTCCTTCAGAAGTGAGGTGATGTTTGCCTGAAATTAAGCTCATCAATATAATGTTGATTATTTCTCGCATTTTCTCATAATTTCAAATTAATCAAGCAACTGTGTGCCATTCCTAAGTACTGTAGGAGTGACTAGGTTTGCATAACTTATTCACCTTCTGTAATAAGGTACTTCTGTTGTAAGAAACCAGATAGAACTTGAAGAGAAACACTTACAACTTACATTTCTGTACTACCTTACAGTGCAAGTGTTAAAAAAATAAAAGACCCTTTTGACAATAACAGACTTAGGTTGGCTTTAGGAGACAGGACTTGCGTCATACAAATGCGCAAGAAGTTAGAATTGGTCCCTCTCAGGAGAAATAATGCTTAGTGGTATATGTTTTGCGCTCGACGTTTTAGAAACATTTCATCCACCCCCACTTAGCTTTCGAGGACAATACATGTTTCTGTTTTCTGCTATAGCAATATTAAAAATTTCATTTGGCTCTAGAATTTATTCAACGTTATTGCCTGGTATTCTATTCGCTGCGTTAGCAAGAAATTTTAATCATCTTGTCAAACAAAGTTTCTTGCCCACTCAGGGAGCAGCTTAACCCCTTCATATGACAGGTTCCACCCTTCGCAAAGCCCTCTCGACTAGAGGGGACGCGTGACTGACATTCAAATGTCACTGGGTGGAGCCCTGCTTCCACGAAACCGTAACAAAAGCAGCTCACGGCCACCAAAAAATAACTCTCTTACAGGAATATTAGAAAATTAATGATCCTGCTACGACGATTGCAGGGATTGCAGGGATTCTAACGATTAGCTTACCCAGGAAGACAGTCTGGAACTTATGGATGTGAGTAATAAAGTAGCAACATAAGAATTTACTGTCAGTAGTCATTTTCTGGCATTTAGCCATAGATTTCTGCCCAAGAGCAGGCACTTCACTCCTAATGTATGTGTAATGTTTTCTGTTGTCTGCTATTTTTGTCTGTCTCATACTTTCTTCGCATTCATCCTTATCTCCAGTCAACATTTTACTAAGCATTTTTTCTCACTCAATGCCTCACTAAATTTCTTATCCTCAAACCTGAAACATATTTAAACCGCTCATATTTCAGCATTATTCCTCATTCGCTGTTGTAACACCTTTAATGCCTATTTTGTGTGCCCACTTATGTCCCTTTTCTTTAAATCTACAGTTAAAATGCTTCCACTGTCAAATTTCCCTTCTATAGAATACACCCGTTTGATCAAATACTTCATTAATATCTTCTATATTCATTCAAAGGTCACAGGATGTTTCATTTTATATTAAAGGTTTGTTTTACAAAAGTGTTTTACTTCTTGACAGCAGTTCGTGCCACTATTCATTCAACATTCCAATTTGTCCATTTGCTCCACTATTTCAACTCGAATCCGCAAATATGTTCTCTTTCCTTTCAACGAATAACCACAATCATGTATTTATTTAAAATAAGACCTGAAGATTTCCTGGCGACGAATACGCTCACTTTCTTCTCGGGCAGCCAGCCAGGTGAAAAGATGATTATATATCAACGTTTCGGGAGCGTGCATCTGTCCCATCATCAGTATATTTATAAAATGTTATAACCACAAATGAAATACTGGATATAACACAACTATAAACAAAGACAAAACACTATCAAAATTCGCATTACTGAACAAAAGACTGTTTTCAGTAAATTAAATGCCAGGTCAGGAGATGGCGTGAGTATGGAAAATTGTGTCAAAGAAACTTTATTACTTAACTTGATTATCAATAGATGGTCTCTTGATTCTATTGATCGACGGCTGCTGCATTCCTTCTGGCAGCTCTCCTCTAAACTCTCTCCAATGGATTGGGATAGGGTGGACACCTCCACCTTTGCACAAGGTCAAACCATGCTGCTCCGGAGTAGCAAGCAACAGATGAAGTTCGACTCACTCGTGCATTCCAAGGATGCCGTTCCGCCTATACCTTCCAGCCGCATCATAGTTAACCTCACGAACCTAGAATTGGACAAACCCACTACTTCCGTTTTGTCGAAAGGGTTAAACTTCGCGCCAACTCAGAGTTATGTTCCAGTTGCTGATATCAGCGGGGTGGAATCCGCTATTCAGAAACTTACGTTAGATATTGCCGAAGATATACGTACTGCGGTGGCCACCGCTTTCACTCACACCACACTTCCTAGGCCCAATATCAACCGAGATGAAAGTTTAGCGCTTAAGAGACTTCGGAATGATGAAAACTTGGTTGTCTTGCTGGCTGACAAGGGTAATGTCACTGTGATGCTCTCCACAGCCCAGTGCTTAGAGAAAATGAAGCAGCTCTTAGATGATCCGGCCTACAGGATTCTCGATAAGAATCCTACCTCTTCCATCGAACGTCGGACTGTACAACTTATTAAAAGATCATGCCTTACTTCAGAAATTAAGAAGGCGGTATCACCGTCGGGTTCCAGGCCTCCTAGAATGTATGGACTTCCGAAGATACACAAACCGGACGTTCCTTTGCGCCCCATTGTGGACGCCAGAAGCAGCCCTACATATCGCCTGGCACGTCACCTGGCTGATCTAATACAACCTCTGGTAGGCGATTGCCCACATCATGTGAGTAACTCCACACAGTTTGTACATACACTTAGGAACATTACGATTGGCCCTTCTGATCTTCTTGTCAGCTTCGACGTGATTTCTCTATTTACAAGAGCACCACTTCAAGAAGCCATCCAACTTCTGAAGGAGCATTTTCCGGCTGATATCATAGAGTTCTTCCGACATACCCTGACGTCCACTTTCTTCTTGTTTGGTGGAACTTTCTTGGAACAAGTAGACGAAGTAGCAACGGGCTCCCCTTTGTAACCAGCTATGACTAATTTTTATATGGAACACCTAGAACATGAAATACTTGCCACAGCTCCCATTAAACCATCTCATTTCTACAAATACGTGGACGACACTTTTGTAATTTGGCGACATGGATCAGACACTTTGCCTAACTTTTGCGCATCTCAACAGCCTTCGACCTCATATACAGTTTACCATGGAAGTGGAGAAGGATGGAACTCTTCCATTCCTTGACATTCTTGTTTCAAAACAACAGCAACGGTACACTGAGGCATGCGTATATCCCAAGCCTACACACACCGATCTCTATCTGAACGCTCATGGTTTCCCTCATAAGTCTCAACGACTGGGAGTTCTCAATGCACTGGCCCACAAAGCTTTGTCTATCTCTGATCCCAGCCATTTAAAGCAAGAATTACAGCACCTGCGACTCACTTTCCGTCAAAACGGCTACTCTGAATATGACGTTGAAGCCTCGATCTCCAAAGCTAGTAAAGGGAAACCTGTAATAGAGCAAGCGTCAGATAAGGCTACCGCTACAGTCTGCATCCCGTTTACCAGCAATCTAACCGGAATAATCACCAGAATTATCGCCAAATACACCAGGACCATCCACAAGCCACCTCCGAAGATTAAGCATCTGTTGAGACCAGTGAAAGACAAACTGGACTTCCGAGTTCCGGGAGTGTACCGCATTCTCTGTGAATGTGGGACACCGTATATAGGACAAACCGGAAGGACCAGCGCTACTAGAATAATCGAACATGAACGGAGCATTCGTTTAATGCAACCTGTGAATTTTGGGCAGGCAGAGCACTTTTGATAACGAATAGAGCCAATTTTCGGGAGACGACCATCTTGGCAAAATGCAACATTTACTGGGAGCGGAGAATTAAGAACGCTGAAAGCAGCACGCTTAATCGTGATGCTGGATTTCAGTTCAGCTCCTCTTGGAAACCGGCCTTAAAAATGGAAATCCGTCGAATTAAGAAGCAAAGATCAATACAGCTTGATAATCAAGTTAAGTAGTTACGTTTCTTTGACACAATTTTCTATACTCACGCCATCTCCTGACCTGGCATTTAGTATACTGAAAACAGTGTTTTGTTCAGTAATGCGCTTTTTGATAGTGTTTTGTCTTTGTTTATAATTGTGTTATATCCAGTACTTCATTGTTTTTTTTTTTTTTTTTTTTTTTTTTGTTATTTACGTTCTCCAACTTTTAGTCATATCGGACGATATTTCATTTGTGGTTATAACATTTTATAAATATGCTAATGATGGGAGAGATGCACGCTCCCGAAAAATCTTTTCACCTGGCTGGCTGAACGAGAAGAATGTGAATGTATTTATTTCAACGTCATCCTAAGCTACCAACGTTGTCATCTCTATTTACATGATATTTAGATTTTTTTCTTTGCTATCCTTATCAAACCTAACACATTTTAATCTTCTTACTATCATTAAGCTGTTTGACTAATAATTCGTGCCAAATTCCTTGATTTTGTGATAAATAGTGATAAAGAGCACACTAGTTATACTGCTCTATCTATTCTACTCCTGACTTATCTTCCATTCGTTATATTAGTATTCCCTATTTAAATAAGATATTTGCTCAATAGTTAAGTAAATCAATAAATCAGAAAAGATTATCCTTCCAATTTCTGTTCTTTGCTCTTGTGAAATTCATTAAGATTAAGAGCAAAACAAGCATATGTACTACTATTTAGTAGGTAGTAGTAAGTAAGTAGTAGTAAGCGAGTAAGTAGTAGGTAAGTAAGCAGTAGTAAGTAGTAGTAACTAAATAGTAGTAACTAAGTAGTAAGTAATTAAAGTAGTAACTAAATATTAGTAACTAAATAGTAATAAGTAAATAAGTAGTAGTAAGTAAGTAAGTAAGTAAGTAGTAGTAGTAATAGTAGTAGTAGTAGTAGTAGTAGTAGTAGTAGTAGTAGTATTAGTAAGTAAATAGTATGTAAGTAGTAGTAGTAAGCGAGTAAGTAGTAAGTAGCAAGTAAGTAGTAGGTAAGTAAGCAGTAGTAAGTAGTAGTAACTAAATAGTAGTAACTAAGTAGTAACTAAATATTAGTAACTAAATAGTAGTAAGTAGTAGTAGTAGTAGTAGTAGTAGTAGTAGTAGTAGTAGTAGTAGTAGTAGTAGTAGTAGTAGTAAGTAAGTAAGTAAGTAAGTAAATAGTATGTAAGTAGTAGTAGCAGTAGTAGTAGTAGTAGTAGTAGTAGTAGTAGTAGTAGTAGTAGTAGTAGTAGTAGTAAGTAAGTAAGTAAGTAAATAGTATGTAAGTAGTAGTAGCAGTAGTAGTAGTAGTAGTAGTAGTAGTAGTAGTAGTAGTAGTAGTAGTAGTAGTAGTAGTAGTAAGTAATAAGTAAGTAGAAGTGAGTAAGTAAGCAGAAAGTAGTATCAACATTATCCCTAGATGCCTAAAGCAATACACGACATGTGATAGCAAGCGCAACTGAAAGTGAAGAGTACGAGTTGTGTCATTGCTTCTTTAAGAAGGCGCACAATGTGATTATCAGTTCATCACTTTTAAACCTTCCAATCGGAGACAACTGACGGTGTTCCATTTTCACTGTAAAGCGGATGTTCCCAATCGCTGGAAAGTCGTCATTCAGATGTTACAATCCTTTGCGTACATAGAATCATTGTCAGAAAATCGATATCATTTGTTGCTCGTCGCTCGACTGCTCCTTCAGTTAGCGGCACTTTTCTTTCTCAGAGGACACAGCAATCCGCATTATCACACGAACAGATGTCATTAAAAGCTTACGGCATGGAACAAAAATAAGGCGAATGTAGAACATGCAACTGCGCTCTTTAATCGCTTATTTTCCTTTATTCAGACTGCCTTTGTTCACTAAAGGGAAGCCGAAAATCGCTTAAACTTCAATATTTTTCACACTTAAGCTATCTTTTCTTCGTTTCATTTTAAAACCCATCTGTGTACTGCAAAATGCAAGGTTAACTGTCAATTTAAACTACACACACCTAAACACAAAAATGTTCAACCTACGCTAGCGTTCTTGATATGTTCTCTTTATCTTTAACCTCATACAGGGTGATTCCATGGAATCTGAGCGTTTTCAGAGCCTTCTTGTGGGACACCCGCATAGACGAACAAAAAAATGTCATTTTCGAGGAACAAGTAGCGGAATACGACTTATTGGTTTTCAATTATCCTAGTAATTACCTAGTATCCCCATAAAAAGTAGTGTGCTGCCATCAGATCTGGAAATGCTGTTGGTCAGACATAAATCGAGAAGTTGTATGTGCAGGAAACATGATGCGCAGTATCTTAACGATTATTCTTGTCATCTCTTAAAAAGGCCAGAAGTACTGCAAACCTTATGCACGACCACATGTTCCAACAATCCATTGATCAGTAAGCATGTCACTGAGATGATCTCTACTTCCTTACGGTATGGGGAGGAGCTGCAACTACGTCGGATGTTTAGAGGAACAGCTTAAAAATATCTCACATAATGAGTTCAGAATAACCGCATCTTCGTCTAACATTCCAAGGAAATGCCTGCAAAATGGCAATCCGAGGTTTATCAGCGCCTTCAAAAGGATACACGTTTGAATTGTGTATTCACAAAATTTTGGGTAATTTCAATAAAACATTCAAAGTCAGTAAATTAAAATTCTATATAGCTATGGCAGTTCCCATGTTAACTTCTGCCTATGACAATTAAACACTTATAAGATCAGATAGAAGATAGAATCAGCCGAAATGAAATTCTTACGTTCTCTAATGGGATATACACTTTTACATGAAACACATGAGGACATTGGAACAGAATTAAACATATTCAACCAAAGCGACAGAATAAATCAAATAAGAAATAACTGGTTAGAACACATAGGAAAGATGCCACAAAATAGATTACCACAGACATTACTTCAATACCAACCTAAAGGTAGAGTTGGACGTCCATGTGCCAGATGGATAAACTCGTTCTTTTGATGTGCAAAGAAATCAAAGACCTAAATCCATGAAGTAGTAGTAGTAGTAGTAGTAGTAGTAGTAGTAGTAGTAGTAGTAGTAGTAGTAGGAGAAGGAGAAGGAGGAGGAGGAGGAGAAGGAGGAGGAGAAGGAGGAGAAGGAGAAGGAGGAGAAGGAGAAGGAGAAGGAGAAGGAGGAGCAGGAGGAGGAGCAGGAGAAGGAGAAGGAGAAGGAGAAGGAGAAGGAGAAGGAGGAGGAGGAGGAGGAGGAGGAGGAGGAGGAGGAGGAGGAGGAGGAGGAGGAGGAGGAGGAGGAGGAGGAGGAGGAGGAGGAGGAGGAGGAGGAGGAGGAGGAGGAGGAGGAGGAGGAGGAGGAGGAGGAGGAGGAGGAGGAGGAGGAGGAGGAGGAGGAGGAGGAGGAGGAGGAGGAGGAGGAGGAGAGGAGGAAGAGGAAGAGGAAGAGGAAGAGGAAGAGGAAGAGGAAGAGGAAGAGGAAGAGGAAGAGGAAGAGGAAGAGGAAGAGGAAGAGGAAGAGGAAGAGGAAGAGGAAGAGGAAGAGGAAGAGGAAGAGGAAGAGGAAGAGGAAGAGGAAGAGGAAGAGGAAGAGGAAGAGGAAGAGGAAGAGGAAGAGGAAGAGGAAGAGGAAGAGGAAGAGGAAGAGGAAGAGGAAGAGGAAGAGGAAGAGGAAGAGGAAGAGGAAGAGGAAGAGGAAGAGGAAGAGGAAGAGGAAGAAGAAGAAGAAGAAGAAGAAGAAGAAGAAGAAGAAGAAGAAGAAGAAGAGAAGAGGAAGAGGAAGAGGAAGAGGAAGAGGAAGAGGAAGAGGAAGAGGAAGAGGAAGAGGAAGAGGAAGAGGAAGAGGAAGAGGAAGAGGAAGAGGAAGAGGAAGAGGAAGAGGAAGAGGAAGAGGAAGAGGAAGAGGAAGAGGAAGAGGAAGAGGAAGAGGAAGAGGAAGAGGAAGAGGAAGAGGAAGAGGAAGAGGAAGAGGAAGAGGAAGAGGAAGAGGAAGAGGAAGAAGAAGAAGAAGAAGAAGAAGAAGAAGAAGAAGAAGAAGAAGAAGAAGAAGAAGAAGAAGAAGAAGAAGAAGAAGAAGAAGAAGAAGAAGAAGAAGAAGAAGAAGAAGAAGAAGAAGAAGAAGAAGAAGAAGAAGAAGAAGAAGAAGAAGAAGAAGAAGAAGAAGAAGAAGAAGAAGAAGAAGAAGAAGAAGAAGAAGAAGAAGAAGAAGAAGAAGAAGAAGAAGAAGAAGAAGAAGAAGAAGAAGAAGAAGAAGAAGAAGAAAAGAATTTTAGGTCTCTGTGACACAGTGCTCGGGTTCAATTCCAGGGAATCTTATGTGTCGAACAAAGCGGGGTGTGCGCGGTTTTTTTTTCCGGATTTTCATTCCACTAACTGCCCCATCTCCACCTTTCTTTTCATTCATTTCGTCCTTATATTTTTCATCCTCATTCTCATACCAGGTTTCGCGCTGATCCCCCACCCTGGGTACGCTGTCTGATCCCTTGACAGGCACAGGTAATTTGAAAGTCCTGGGAGGGGCTGTAAGTTCTCCATACGAACATAAACAAAGGAGGACATGAAGACAATATGAACGCCCGTTCGCACAGATACAAAGCGTTTGAGTGACACCTGTCAGAGCGGGTAACCACTGCTTCTCTTGATCTTTCATTTTCACGCTACCTAATTTGCGGGCACTACCAATGAACGCAAAACGAATATTGTCCATGACATTAAATTTACTCGCCCAATGCAGAATGATGTTATGGGATGCAATTCTTCCATGACATAGCACATTAAATTCTACCCTAGATCTTCTCTGAACCTAGAAGATTTACTTAAATTCAACAAATATTTTTAATAACGAATACACGTTTTTCAACCGCCCAATTTTATATGTATAATGTTTCCTAAACAGACAGAATACATTTTATGTTTGGAAGTTTACATTGCAAGCAATACGTAACTGTTATGCAACATTGCTGGAACGGCAGGATTTGAAAACTGTCACTAGGCCAACCAGTATTTACAATGACAATAACTAGAACCGAAAGGTTAAAATTAATCCCTATCAAAACAAGCAGTAGCATGGTGCTTGAGCGAAAAATGTTAAACAAACAACGATCTGAAAAATAAAATGAAATAAAAAAAATCGGGAGTGTAACAGGCCGATACCTTACCAGCTACCATTTTCATATATGTTTTAACCATAAGTATTGGGTCTACTACTTTTAATTTAAAATCCTACAACGCAGGTCACGTTGGAGGATGAATGAAATAGGTGAAATAATGCTCGACTGAGTCCAGGGTCCATAGTCGTTGGAGTTATCCTATATAATTTTTTCAGAATAAGGGACAACACCGGAAGAAACTTAATCCAGGTAAATCCCCTGACTGAGATTTGAACTCGGTACCTCTTGATCGTGAAGCAGACACGTTACGCCCACACTACAGAGGCAGGCACTAAGACGTCTCTATAGATTAACTAATGCATTCTCTTTCGTTGTACAAGAACGTTCAGATAACCAACTGTTCATAATCCCAGAATACCTAACGTTCATAATGTGCGCGGGTGCTTATCTGGCTCAAGAGGTTTAGTGTTAAATCCAATTATACGTAGCGTATATATTGCAGCCTTTATACAATCTAAAACGGTGAATTCAATTTTCTAGTTAAACACTTGCAGCCACTCAGACCGTTTTTCGTTTTTTTTTAATGGAAACTCAAAAATACTTTTCCAGTGAAATATCGATCAGGAGGGTGGACTGTAGCTGCTGCAGGATATACAGGGACTTCAGAGCATCTTACCTAATTTGAAGATATTTTGTGCTACCCCTATCTCATACTAAGAGCCCAGTGAGATCAAAACAGGAAGAATGCACACGCTTAGAAGTCCCATGCCCATGGGTGGGATCGAACCAGGGAATATTCCGTGGACGGGAATAAAATCTGCCACGCTCTAGCCAACTATGCCACGGCTTATTGACTTATTGGCAGAGAATAAAAATTAACACACCAAGAGAAAGATCACGTACAGCCAATGTGTTGGAAGTCAGGAGTTTCGTTCCAGGATGTTGCGGTAAGGGTATTAGAAACTTGAATAAATGGCCGCAGGTATCTTCTCACTCGCACATGAAGAGACCAATGTGCGACCTATTTCTTTCTACGCGGATTTCATCTCAGGATCAGGCTTCTGCATTGATAGTAATTAAATGAAGCGTTAGCAGGAACATCGGGAATATAATGTTATGATTCACCACTGTTTCGTTTAGTTCTAAATGAAGATCCTTTGTGAATGACCCGGGATGCCCCACTTGGGGCTTACGTACAACAAACTACAACATTTCGGTGCTGAATGCCCTCCGTAGTACTCCTAGTCCTAGTGTCACTGTCCAGCATAGGGAGCCACGCCATGACTGAGTAGTTAGGCTGCTGGCTCTCGCCAAGGCGGCCGGGGTTCGATCCTAGGTAACCGAAAAGTTAGATTTATGGTGGACTACTCGTCGCTGGGGCGGGTTATCTCCGTTTTCCCCGCCATCTCATTCCACCGATACTCCATCTTCAGCTCATGTATCATCAGCTTCATCGCCTACGGTGCCGTATGCAGTAAAAGCTGGCGTTAAACACTACACACTTCATTTCATTTTGTCCAGCATGGTAATAAGCAACATAAAGAAAACAAGCCTTCTATTAGGTAAATCTTTTATTAAGAATAGGTATCTGTAACAGGCGCATTTTATCAACAAAGAAATGCTGCGTAGGATACTTGATACTCCTACGTGTTAAAGGCTATCAAGACATCATCTTTGCATCTACGCGCAATGATACTAACCCCTATCACCAAAGATTCCCTAATGCTTTCGAACACTCTTATTTCGGACCGGAAACATGCACGAGTGCTATCAATACTTTAAATGAAAATCCCATCTTAAAATTAACAGGAAATTATATTCCATTGTTATATTCTTTCGAGGGAAAAAAAAGTTCTTTTAGAGACGCTCTCACATACTTGCGCTGTTGGTTAAATGTTTAGTGTTGCTTAGAGCTTTATTTTCTCATGCCTTTGCATAAAGTGTTCACTGAGGACACCTCAGTATTGGTGTACGGAGGAACTATGAACCTTAATTTTCTGCAACTGGCCGGAATTACATGTTCATAGGGAAACAGAAAATTCTGCTACATATTGTGAAGGCCACAGTCAAATTAATCTGAATTTTACCTCATAATGGACGTAATGTAGATAAGCATGCTTAGCGAGAGGTGTGCCTAAAAAGACACAGAATACTCAATGGAAATATTAATAACAATTTAAGGCAATTTTTATAAATAAAATTCTACTTTTGTAACAGTTGGATCTCACATGATGAACAACCCAAATTAAACTCCAGCCGCGCCGGAAGAGGTGGCGACCACATATGTTTTTACTCATCCATGACCAGTAATTCAAGGGAACGATTCACCGACTGCAACCGCTGGTATTTCCATGCCCACGCCCCATACGTCCTGTTTCATAGCGTCAGTACATGTTCTGGAAGCTAGTAAACCTGCCATAGAGTGTAGTAACGCTGGACATGAATAAGAAATGCCAACTCACAAATGCGCCACCACAATATGCTACACAAAAGTTGCATCTAACTACATCTTATATCGAAATAAATGTGAACTAAATAAAACGTGCCTCCACTTCGCACTGCCAGTAGCCCCAATATGGTGATGTCAGATCATTAAGAATGTGGCATTGCTACCCAAGGTGTGCAGATTGAAATAGCAACTTCCGGCGCCGCATTAATATGTCCAAATCTCCAATCCGAAGCATACACTTGGAGCGCTGCATGTAATTATGACTCATCTACACACTAGATGACAATGAGCAGCTTGTACGTTTTTAACATTCAAAGCTGCCAACCAGTTATTCTAGACCACTGTGTTGCATACTAAATAATAGTTAAAAATCAAATTTTAGACTAATGTCCAATTTCACCAACAGATGTTAAAATCGATGTCAACAAATGTAAAGTAACAATTGTCACAGCGCTAACAAAGCTGTTAAATTTCTTGCATTTCACCAACCTGTTTTCTGAAAATGTTAACAAACACGTGTTAACGCCAAGAGACTTGTAACTATTACAGCTATAGAAGGCTATGATTGAGTCGTATTATGTTCTGAACGGGTGCGCGTTGCAGGTTTCACATCCATCCGACGGCCCATCTTAGCAGGTGTCCCTCAAGGTTCAGTACTAGCACCACTCCTCTTAATATCTACACTTATGATCTTCCTGCTATCACTCCAATTTGCACAGATTTATATGCTGATGACACTGCTATCTTTTATTCTGACCCCAATATCCGTCATGCCATTCATGAACTGCAAATTGCCCTGGATCGACTGGCTCACTGGTTCTCTAACTGGCACATTTCCCTTAACACCAACAAGACAGAGGCCAAGATCCTCTCTTTCGGTCCTTATAACGATCCTCCTTCAGTACAGCTGCTCGGGGACCAGCTCTCATGGTTACCAACCAGTGTGCCAGTGAAGTATCTTGGGGTGCTACTGGACACTCGACTAGCTTGGAACGCCCACATCTGTCGGTCTGTTACACTTGCGCTTGCCCAAGATTATGTCTGTGTCTTTAAATTGCCTCTTTTGTAGCATAGTTTTGTGCTAACACAATACATTTATTGTTAAGTCTATCTTTTTTCTTATTTTCTTTAAACTATAACTTATTTACAAGGTTATTCAGCTTTTTTCTCTCTTTAGTAACGAATAGAATTCTATTACACATGTTAAAATAATGAATTGTTAAAGCCAAAGTTAATTACACAAATGGTGTTTTAAAACAATATATTAGCAATTAATATTTACAATGTATAAATAAATATACAGTACATGAAGTTTCTTATCCATTCTATTGGATTCCTGTTTTACCAATGGTCCAGCAAAGGTTACAAATTCTTGACAACCATATTTATAAATAAATAATGGCTTCAGGTCTTTTTTTTTTTCAATTTACGTCCTCCAACATTAAGTCCTATCGGGCGATGAATGAACTGGGTGAAATGGTGCTCAAATGAGTGCGGGGTCCATGGAACTTAGAGTTACCCGACATTCGTCTATCAGGATAAGGGAAAACCTTAAAAAACCTTAGCCAGGTAACTCGCCCTGACCGAGATTCGAACTCGGGATTAGTATCCATGTTAAGGATATGTCCGTGTGTGTTTGTGAGTTTGTGTGTGAGAGAGAGGGGGGGGCCCTTCTTGAAAGCCTTTGTGCAGCATCCTTGAAAGTTTGGTATAAATACCGAGTTTTAGTTTTTGAGTTATGTTGTCCATACACACGGATATTTTGGTAAAAATGGTTTATTCAGGGGATCTCGAAACGTATATTTCCAGTGAAACCTCGTATTCCATTTTTGTGCACAATGTCCTTTTGTGTGAAACCTGCTTTACGTATTATAGGTAAATATTAGACAACATGAAAACAGCATCGTATCAAATAGTGTCGCGAAGCCGTTATCTACGATAGCGCGGTTAGTGTACACAAAGAGCCTGCAAATAAAGATAGCGGAGGTAAATGACTTGCCGGCGTAGATTAAATTACACTTCTGGAAGGTTCGGATTTCGTCATTCGATGTTTTGTTATTCCAGAAACATCTAGTGATTGTGCGAAATAGTCGGCTTCTTGTTTGTCCCAAAGTCTCTCCAATTTATGAATGAGATATATAAGAGATTGTGACACGCCAGCGGACAGTTGTAAAACGGGAGTGAGTCGCGAGAGTTAAGCAGAGAACAGCTGAAAGTGTTGTTGTAACGAGAGCTGATGTAAACTGAACGCTGTTTGTTATTGTCATCGACCTTGGAAGATTGTGTAGTATATGTGATGCATTGTTGTTACGTAAGATATGAACAGTGTATTTCTACGGAAATAAAGAACACTTAGAATATCGGCAAATTGGACTTAATTCTACGAACCCACAAAGTCACAATAGTATGATATGGATCAGGTTTGGACATTCTTGACCTCCGACGCTATCCTCGTTCGCAGCAGAGAACAGCCTTCTAACGCAGTGGTAACAATTACGAGATACGCTCCACACGTTAGTAAAACACTTAGGGAAGAACGTGCTCTCATATTTTGTAGCGGAAGCTTCAGTGTACTTGTAGTCAGTATTGCTTGCTGCAATTGGATTGCTTTTTCTTCAAGTTTATAAACGATGTATTTATTTCAATTACGATATAGGCAGTAGTCCTTAAAACCTTAGCTACATAAATAATGAATAAAGCAAATGATTTTGCCTTTGTCATTTAATGCATGTCTTGCATTTTGCTAATACCAATTTTCCATTTTTTTTTTTTTTCAAAACCAAGAATGAGCATCAGGCTACACTGCTCTGATTGAGGGGTACTGACCGGCCACGATAAGGGTGCGTTCGATGTTGAGAGGAAGTAAACACGAAAAAAGTGAGCGGGGAAGTACAGCCAGGTAGAGTGAAAATCCGCAGTTCTAAGTTACATTTACTACTGAGGGTCAAGCCTACAAATAAAGTACCGTTTTCACTGTGAGACTGCACATGTCCTCTTCGCCTTGCCATTCGTTTGCCTTTGACCTCTAACTTTAAAGGAATCAAACAGCCTTTATGACGTTACATTGTACGTCCGGTACACAAAGTTGACAAACATATCACACTTTTGTATCACTACGTGGCCACGTGCGTTTGCAATGACAGCGCACAGTTATCTCTATCGAGCTTAAATAAGAATGATAAGGCGGTAGTCGAGTACAGTCTGACCAGCAAATCTGGCCATTTCTTCAATTACGTACTTTTCGTACTACATGGTAGGGCATTGAGGGGCATTGACCTCCATGACAGAACTCTGCATTCGTTTGTTATCTCGTTTAATAGAAGAGCGAAATATTACTAAGTTGGCTTATAGTGACACGTTAATGACAGAGGTTCTACTCCCATAAGTCCTGGATGCGTAGGACCAAGGACCCGGGCCTCCTTCAACCAGGGCGTTACCGAGCTGTACCAAAAGGGCGCCCGGCACCTCCGTGGGGCTTTCCATAGGGCAAGACCTAGAGACTAACAAGCCCCCCCCCCCATCTGGTCCTGTGGACTCAAGACGGGATAGAAGTGGATACGCCACTTACGCGCGCCAACACCAAAATGGGAAGGCTACCGATATGACCGCGGTGGGGCCGCCTGGTGATCTAGCAGACCTTCTACTAGCTATGCTGGCTAGTACGCGGGAATATTAATGACTTCCCTCAACCCCGTCCGGAGACATACCCGATCTCCCACGGGTATCGGGAACCACTGTCCCCTTGAGTCCAACCCAATCCGAACAACTCCCTATCAGGGAGGGGCTCGAATGTTCGGCCCGAGGTTCCTCTAGTAACGTCAGAGGTACCATGAGTGCTACGGGTCCGCAGCGCCCGCACCATGGCAGCTGAAGGGGACGGAACCCCTCCCCTACGGGATATAGTAAGTAAAAAAACAGAACACTTAGGAGCAGCGTCATTGTAAATGTTACGCCATTATTATACTAAAATGATAATAAATCACCATTGCAGCCGCCGTTTTGTAGCTTGACACGAAGAGAGCTTGATTTCCCCTTCTTTTATCTTGCCAAAATATTCAATCTCATTATATATGATTTCTCACGAATGCCGATGTATGACACGTTACTGTACAGAAGACATGGTTGCTTTTGAATAGTGTACACGTACTTACTCGCCGTCTATGTGCAATACACTCACGTAAAGCTGTGCTGCTCGAAAGGTTACCCTGGCTTTATCTTTGTTGACAGAAACCTCTCAGATAACGCACTGTAAGAGTGAGAGGGATACTGGCGCGCCTCTCGGTCGTGATATAAGCATCAATGAACGCATCACTTCAGCCAATGGAATGCGAAGAAATCACAAATGACAAATAGATGTTATGTCAACGTTGAGTAATCAGTGCGTTATCTGAGAGGTTTCTATTAACAAAGATAAACCCAAAGCCAGGGTAACCATTTGAGCAGCACGCCAATACTACATGGAAAAGCGTGGAAGAGGAATGTGTAACAACACACCCAGCGAATACCCGGCAATATACAGGGATAACTTCCACTACTTAAAATCCCATACAATCGCTGATTATAACTGTGTGAAATTTGCAAAGCAATAAGGTCCAATTCCATATTACAACACTCACAAAACGGTGATTAAGGGGCCCCACTAAATCGTAGATCCCGTAGAGCTATGACAAGAACCGCAAACACTAGGTCTACACACTTAAAGGTCAGTAAATCGTTTTCCATGAGGACTACAACGCATGTGCTCACGTTCCTCGTAGAGCAAGCCAACGCGGAATCGGCGGAGGCAATCCGAAGTACTTGTGTACTGGTGACTTGTTTCACAAGGTAACAGTAGAATCTTACAAACCAACCAACGGTTTATCACGTCCGTGAAATGCCTCCAATTCCACCACCTTAAGCAGTACTGCGAGGCCCCGCAAGGTAAACTATCGTTGTGCCGGATAACCACAGTGAGACTGCCAAAGAGGTACGCAGTGGCACCCTCAGTGGTTCATCAGAACATGGAGCTGAGGCTGGGCTACCCACCCACTCATTAAGCCTTCGTACCATTCCACCCAGTCGAAGAGCAAAGTTAACAGATATTGCATACCTGCATAGAGAGGAAAGCCCGGATACCCGCAACGAGGCTTGCTATAACATCCCTGGTAAATAAGCAGACGCCTACTCAAAGGCCGCAACAATATACTCCCAGAGAAACACAAACGGAGCCACCGATTAACCCCAAACTGAAAACAGAGGATTACGTACGGCAGTTGACAGAGATATAGAGATAATACTTTTGCAAACACCTCCTGCGATTTCAGAAGGGCAACACAGGCAAACCATGCCTAAAAGCAGAAACTAATGAAAAACATTAACCATTTATTATATGTAAACGAATTGATTAATCCAGCAGTCAGATCAGTGTGAGCCATAATCAACCATCTTATTTTTACTTTGATCCTTGTCGACGCATTGAAAAATTGCTCTGAACACGATCAAATGAGAATGGTGCACATGGCAATAAGTATCTGAAAATTCAAACTAACAAAAAATAAATATCCCCAAAATTATAATCTAAAAACGCATTTGTCGTAAATTATATCTTTTAAAGAGATCAACATTTTTGGTCAGTAAGATTTTCTTCATCTCTTACGGTTTACCTCTAATGCAAAACTCATCCAGAATGAAGAGGACTTCAGCGGCTTATGGCTGTAAATCAAGATATATATTTAATTTGTCAAGAAAATATCTTAACCGTGTACTTTAATCAAAATGGTATTTGAGAAAATCATGTCGTAGCCTTGGAAGATGCTAAATTCAAATACAAATTTTGGTATTCCACCAACTATTCGTTTTGGAGTTATATCCATCACGCACACGCACGCACACCATTTTTCTAACTTTTTTCGTTCATTGTCTCAAAACGTTTTTTCCGGCGCAATCTCGAAATTGAATTTTTTGGTGACATGCAAAGCCTTCTCTGCTTACTAAGTGGGGGGTGGTGGAGAAAGTAAAAAAGAAAAAACAAGAGCACAAGGGTAAGATTACGTATGTGAATTTAATGGGCCTTACACAAGAAGTTACAACATGTTTGATGATTTTAGTTATCTTAAGAGTAATTAAACCTTCAGTAAAAACATTAAAAAAAAACACATTTGAAATTAAGTGGTGCTTGACCTTTGCATTTGGAAACAAACAAAAAAGGAACCTAAAGAAAGGAGGATCAAACGTTGGAGGATGAAAAAATATATTTAAGAGAAAAATGAAATGAGTACTATTTAACGCCCGCTTTTACATGCGGCACCGCAGGCGGTGACACTGATGATAGATGAGATGAAGATGGAGCACCGGTGGAATGAGATGGCGGGGGAAACCGAAGATCCCTGAGAAAACCCACCCAGCGCCGTGTTGTCCACCACAAATCTCACTTTGCCGTCCCCTGGGATCCAACCCGGGCCACCTTGGTGAGAGCCAAGCGGTATGACCACTCAGCCACGGCTAATATCAGAGAAAGGATGACAGGTCTAATCCAATGTCATCTTCATTAGGATGTAGGGCTTCCCTGGAGGTATTACTGAGGAATATGATGCAGGTAGGGCCAGAAAATGTATACATATGTTATTACACTGCTGGCGTTATCTACGTAAAACAACAAAGGAATTCTATGGGACACAATCTTCCAAACCGACCACGTCTCGGCAGGTGGTACAAAACTTTCTTTGCGATGTACACATACATTCCTCCCTGCGGGATGCACAGTCTTGCTGAATTTTAAGCGGCATACCCCTTTATAATTTAGCAAAGACGTACATGGAATATTTCGCCAAAAGCTACCAAGAAAAACATGAAATTTTGCTATAGTGTTTTTGTTAAAGTAACGATCGGCAGCATCCCTCATGTGCTCAAAAAAGAGATACGTGAAACAACTGTCTGGACTGATTTTTCTGCATTCAGAAAGACAAATTGATAGTGGTAACATTTCTATGAAACTGCAATAACAATAAAGTATAAAGTGTCAAGTGTCAAGTTATGGAAGCAATTAACTGAATTAAATTACAATGTAGGTACAAGCTTTAAAACGTTGTTTCCTATTTCCAAACGAGTATCAACAGATATCCGAGATACTACTATACCAACTTTAATTGATGTGAGCGAACAGACTGCCTTGTGTTGTGTACGAATAATTTACATATTACAACACTGTATCCGAAATGTTGCTGGTATGGTACGATTTTGGTAAACAACTGAACTTGACACTTAACACGTTAAGTTAGCCTAAAGTCAGAGAGTGAGAGGGACAAAATTCAGAAATCCCATGTTTGATTACCCTCAAGAGAAATAAATTCTACGCTTTAGACAAGATTGCTCACCCTCTCTCTCGTGCTCGTGTTCGCTCTCTCCCTCACTCTCCTCCTGTGTTTATGTGTGTGCGTGTGAGTGGGTACGTCTCAAAACAGCATAAGTTAACTCAAAAACAAAACTTCAGATGAATATGAACCTTCGTAGTTACAATTTTCACGTGAGAAATGTAAAATATAGCGTGTGTTTAAAATCCGGTTGCACAACCAATATTGAATTTTCTGGGAACAGGCCATGAATTCCTCTTCCTTCGGAATCAATATTACATAAATAGTATACTTAACAGAGACACGAAAGCTTACCACATGAAAATCCCAGCCCTTCTAAAAACAATCCATTTGTGCAACAACAAAAATGACATTCATGATTTCCAAGATATTCGTTTCTGTTGTTTGGAATGCTCAAATGCTACAGATTGTTTAAATACTTAGCCACCATCCTATCCTTTCTGGTGCTGTGCAAAGTATAAAATTCAAAGCCATCACATAGCGATCTGCTTTTTAAAGTTTTGATTATTGCTTCGGCCTTTTGAATTTCCCCTGTACCAACGACAAAGTGTGTAATGAAACATTTTCCTGGAAATGCTTTTCTCGATTAACATGAAACATGAAAACTAATCTTTTGTAAGAACCGTGGTTAAAAGACAAAAATTAAGACAGCGGGTAGCAAAACCCATACATATGTAATACGCTAGACTTCATTTTAAAAATTTAAAAGACTGTGATGCACTCTTTAACATATATTTTGAGCAGGTTGCAGCACTTCCTTGCATAGGCGAAGATTCTAAAATGCCCTGTGTGTGTATTTCTATTGGGCTTTAAAACATTTATATTCGAAACATTTCCGCACCAATTTTTATGGGAGTGCCATACCTCGATTAACCATCACAGTAAACGGCAGAAAAAGTAAAGCAAAACACTTGTGCTTATCTACATGTTTGACATGCACCCTATTTAACAAGGTCAATTCCATTAAATCATCTAATACATTAAAATGCAACAACGTCTAAACTAACATATAACACAGAATAACAGAATTAGAGACGTATCAGTATGCAGAAACCACTGGACCGAAACGTGTGATCTGAATTTGTATAACTGTTCTTTCTAAAATGTATAACTCGATGTTTAAATGTTCAAACTGCATAATTAGTGTGTTAAGTAAAGTACCATTGTTAAAATCAGCCAAATACTTCAGCAGATTTAATAAAAACCACCACGAAATCGAAATTAAGCAAACTATGATACACAATACAATATGGGAGTAATAAACTTTTTTCCAGCAATTTGGCTGAAACCCACCCTTGAGAGCATCTCATCAACCGCCAGCTCTTACAATTTATTGCTACCCTCCATGGGAACATTATTTGGCCAATTGAAAAAGAGGGCAGGCTCCGAGAAGATATATAAGTGATTGTGTCATCAACAAACATTTCCACCCTTGTTTGAGCAGAATTGTAATGAACGAGAAAGCCATGCCTCCGATACAACATTTATCTGCCGTAAAAACTCCCATATCCTTGTCACAGGCTTTGAAGGCATTTTCCATATTCTCTTTATAGCGCCTATCTGAAACCTCTGATGGCATTACAAGCACTTCCCGCAGCACAATTCCAAGTGATATGGACCGTTTCGAGGGTTCAGAAAAGATATTTAATAAGAGAAAACTGCTTCAAATTTTAAACAAACTTTTTAGAAAGCGAATACAGCGAATTAAAAAAGAATGTAACGACATGAAAAATGCAATGCCATGGCCGGGATTTGAACCACGGATCTCCTGGTTTCCCTTCTAAACATTCCATCCAAAATATCCATAACCATAGCCTATATACTGCTAGTGTGAAGAAATGATTAATTTTCATCGATTAACTTCAATAATAAGAGTTTAATGATGAAGCCTGGGATTCAAGTACTTACAATAAAGCCGCCACAAACGGTGATTCTCGGATACGAGAGCCCCTAGTGGTTTACCAGGAAATATATAGAATTGGAGAATTTAATGTCAAGACGACACGTAGCAACACATTCCGGAAAGTTTGTATAGGCATAATCACCGACGGAGCAGCTGCGATGTCTGGACACAACACCGGATTGAAAGCTCGATTTCAAGCTGTCCACCCTGAGATTAAGTGGACTCATAGCTCGATACATAGAGAGAGGTGTAAAAAAAGTCCGCCAAATTTGTAGGAAACATTAGAAGAGTTGGTTAAAATGATGAACAACATTAAGGGGATGCAGCACTGAAAATCCCAAATCTAACAATTTTCAAGCAAACTTAATGAAATGTTTACTAGTTAGTTCTGATGCACAGTGGACACAGTATGCAAAATTTGGTTTATGTATCTTCAATAGTTTTTGAGTAATTTGTGAAATTCAAAATTTGGGCAAAATTCAAACCGCTCCATACCATGAAAATTTTCAAAATTTTAATTTTTCTATTTCTAAAAATATTTAGATGCTTATGAAGAAAATATCTATCATATGAATTTCCTATACTGCCCTTAGTACCAGAGAAACAAAAAATAAGGTATGGAGCGAACAAAAAACGCCAAAAAAATGATCAAACTTTTGAATTTATATATTGTCACCCAATTAGCGGTAGGCATGAGGGCAACAGCTGAGAGGAAACCAAAGTGCAGCCGTGCCACGCCTCCCATTAGTCTCTGTCACTAACTGAGGGGTCGTTAGGAAAATGTCACTTGACCCTGGGCGTTTCTCTCCCCTTCACCGGTGGTCTGGAATGTTCGGTGATTAGAGACTTCTAGAAAAACACTGACATTCACATAAAAAGGGTTTCAGAGAGACAGTTAGTTAGTGTTTGACGTGCTAGTGAAGTAGCGCCGTGTACGTGCATCGGAACGATAACGGACGAACTGGTGAATCGTAATTGTGTGCATTACGTAATTTTGTGTAATTGGCAAGTGTTTAACTGTAAGTCGGTGGAAATAAAGAACATTTTTGAGTGGTGAAATTGGACTTTTCATTTCACGAACCCACAAAGTCACAATTGGTGTCAGAAGTGCGACATAACACAATGGAGGCAGCATTAGAAAAGATTTTAGCGGAACTGAAAGAAATGAAGACGGCAAGTGAAAACCTCGCTGCAAAAACGGAAGCGGCAAATAACAGCCTAGCCGCGAAGCTGGAGACTACAAATAACAACCTGGCCGCAGAGTTGAAACAAATGAAGACGGCCAACGACAACATTACCGGGAAGATGGAAGAAATGAAGGCCGAATTAACAGCGAAGACGGAAGAAATGAAGGCCGAATTAACAGCGAAGACGGAAACGGCTAACAACAACTTGGCCACGACAATGACCTCAAAGATGGCCGAACTGACCACGGAAATGAAGGTGGCGAACGAGGCTCTCGCCGCCAAATTTGAAGAACAGTTGGCCGGCGTGAGGGATGACGTGACGGAGCTGGGCAAGCGGATGGGCCAAGTGGGCGAGCGCGTCGAGGACCTGGCGAGCCGCGTTAACGACCTGGAAGGGAAAGCCGACAGCAGCGTCAAGTCCCTGAACGCCATGGTTGAGGACGTCGTCGGCAGGAAGCTGAAGGATTTAAAGGCCGACGCGCCGGGACGCGACACAACATCTGCGCGCGTCAAACCTCCCAAGTATGACGGCGCGTCAACGTTTGAGGTCTTCCGCCGCCAGTTCGACACAGTGGCCAGGCACAACGGATGGTCGCTGGAGGAGGAGGCCACACAGTTAATAGCCAGCCTCCAGGGAAGAGCCGCGGAAGTCCTAAACGCGGTGCAGACGACGGCGGCGCCCAAGGACATCTGGGAAGCCCTGGAGGATCGCTTCGGGAACCACCGCTTAGCCGCAGCATACCGCAGCCAGCTAAAGGCAAGGTCACAGCAGCCGGGGGAGACGCTGCAGGAGTTCGCCATTGCGATCGAGCAGCTGGCTAGCAAGGCCTTGGTTGACCTGCCACTGGAGTTCGTATCCCGGGAAGCCGCCTACAATTTTGTCGACGGAGTACGGGACACGGAGATTCGTCAGCGCCTAATGCTCGGGGAATATAAAACCATCCACGAGGCGCTGACAGCGGCATTAAGGATGGAGGCGGCCAAAATAACATCCATCCCGACGTCGAGAACGAGGAGTGTCCGCTACGCCGGAGACGGAAGACCAGCTGAAGGACGCCGGCGAACACCTAGTGGCCTGTGTTGGGGGTGTGGACAGCCCGGACACCTGCAGAGAGACTGCCCACACCAGGAAGAGCAGCCGGAAAACGAGTAAGGGCCGTCGTGGGGAGGGGCACGTCGGCGCCATCACCACCATCCCCTCGAGTGACACTGCGCGCCGTCAGCCGGCGTATGGATGACAGCCTCATCGCGGACGGTTGGATAAGAGGAAAGCCGTGCCGCGTGCTGGTGGACACCGGGGCGGCCGTGACCATCATCAGACCTGACGTGGCGAAGGGTTTGCCGACAAGGAAGCCAAGCCGACCATACCAGCTTGTCACGGCGTCGGGCGACACCTTGCCTGTGGAGAAGGAGGCCCTGCTGGAGCTGAACTTGGGACGGAGTGCCGTGCGTCTGTGGGTGTTCGTCGCGAAGGTGGCTGAGGAGGTGATCCTGGGACTGGATGCCCTCAGGAGCCATGAGGCGACGGTCGACGTCGGCAAGAAGGTCCTGCGGCTTAACGGAGAAGAGGTTATACTTCGTCAACCCGAAGAGCGCCTTGGAATTTGCAGGGTCGTCTTGGACGAAGACGTGGTTGTTCCCGCGAGGAGCGAGGTGGTGGTGACGGCGCGACTGGAGGGCCAGAGATCCAGGAACATGATGCTGGACCAGAAGACGCCTGTACACGGACTGTGTGTAGCCAGGACATTGCTGCCGTGCCGAGAGGAGGTGCCAGTGAGACTGCTAAATCCAACGGACACCGATCACGACGTCCAGGCCGGGACGGAGTTGGGAACGTGCGAGCCCGTAGTGAGCGTAACAGCAATCGACAAGACACAGGAGCCGGCGCCGAAGCAACACCTGGGGCCCCGGCTAGAAGGCTTACTGGAGAGGGCGGCCGACCACCTGACCGCAGAACAGCTGGAGAAGGTTCGACAACTACTGAGGCGATACGAGCGCGTCTTCAGCCAAGGCGATAGTGACTACGGCCGCACGGACAAAGTGCTTCACCGCATCGACACCGGAGACGCCCGGCCTATTCGGCAACCACATAGACGCGTTCCGCTGGCGAAGCAAGGGGCGGTACGAGACATGCTGGAGGACATGAGATCCAGGGGAGTGATTGAAGAGTCTGACAGCCCTTGGTGTTCTCCTGTAGTCTTGGTGACGAAGAAGAACGGCGAGCTGCGCTTCTGCGTAGACTACAGAAAGCTGAACGCTGTCACCCGGAAGGACTGCTTTCCCTTACCCCGAATTGACGACACCCTGGACACGCTAGCTGGTGCACAGTGGTTCTCGACCCTGGACCTGAAGTCGGGCTACTGGCAGGTAGCTCTAGACCCAAGAGACAAGGAGAAGACCGCATTCTCGACAGGCCAAGGGCTCTGGCAGTTCACGGTTATGCCCTTTGGCCTCTGCAACGCACCAGCTACCTTCCAGCGCCTTATGGAGTCAGTGATGAGAGGGCTGACTTACGATGCCTGCCTGCTATACCTGGACGACATCATCATCGTCGGGAAGACTTTTGAAGATCACCTCGAGAATCTGAGTAAGGTGCTACAGAGACTGCAAGCGACCAACTTGAAGCTGAACGCGAAGAAGTGCCAGCTCTTCCGCAAGGAAGTTAACTACTTGGGCCACATAGTCTCAGCAACCGGAGTGGCCACAGACCCGGAGAAGACAAAGGCCGTAAGAGATTGGCCTCGCCCAAGGGATAAGAAAGAGTTGCGCAGTTTCCTGGGGCTGTGCAGCTATTACCGCCGCTTCATAAAGGGGTTCTCCAGCATCGCTAAACCCCTCACCCGCCTGACAGAGGAACACCGGCCTTATGTGTGGACGGAGGACGCCGAAAACGCTTTCCAGCACCTGAAGAAGACCCTGTGCAGTGCTCCAATTTTGGGTTTCCCACAACCGGCTGGCGCCTTCATTGTGGACACCGACGCCAGCGACCATTGCATTGGAGGTGTCCTATCGCAGATCCAGGACGGCCATGAGCGGGTGATAGCCTACTACAGCAAGACGCTATCCAAGGCAGAGAACTACTGCGTCACCCGACGGGAATTACTGGCGGTAGTAAAGACATTGGAGCACTTCCACAAGTACCTGTACGGTCAGCCATTCCACCTGAGGACTGACCATTCCGCCCTAACCTGGCTATTGAGCTTTAAGAACCTGGAAGGCCAGACAGCACGTTGGGTCCAGAGGCTGCAGGAGTACGACTTCACCTCGGAACATCGTAGAGGGAAGAGCCACGGTAACGCAGACGCCATGTCCCGAAGACCCTGTCCAGAAGAGTGCGGCCAGTGCACAAGGGTGGAAGAGAAGGAGCGTGCCGCAGCAGTCCGAGTAGTTGTGGCAGTGCCTGCTGAAGGCTGGGATAGCGCAGGCCTGAGGAGGGAGCAGCTGGCGGACGCAGACTTGGGGCCACTCTTGAGGGAAGTGGAGGCAGGGATGAGACCAACCTGGGAGGACATCGCACCGAGGAGCGCCACCTACAAGTCGTACTGGGCCCAATGGGACTCGTTGAAGACCAGAGAGGGCGTGCTGTTCCGGGTATGGGAATCAGCCGATGGGAAGACGCAGAGAGAGCAGTTGGTACTTCCCCGGAGTAAGGTCCCGGAAGTCCTGGAGGAAGTACACGCCGGTACTTCGGGAGGACACCTGGGAGCGAACCGAACGATTGACAAACTACGGCAGCGCTACTACTGGCTGAGGCTCCGAGCAGATGCTGAGAGATGGTGCCGTCAGTGCCACGTGTGCGCGGCGAGTCGCGGCCCCCAGACTAGGAGCCGGGGTCGCATGCAGCAGTACAACGTCGGAGCGCCATTCGAACGGCTCGCCGTTGACATTGCTGGACCGTTCCCAGTTTCCGACCGAGGCAACAAGTACCTAATGGTGGTCGTGGACTACTTCACCAAGTGGCCGGAGGTGTATGCCATCCCAAACCAAGAGGCAAAGACAATCACAGACTGCCTCGTGGAGCAAGTGTTCTGTCGATTTGGGGTGCCGTTAGAGCTACACAGTGACCAGGGTACCAACTTTGAGTCCAACCTAATGAAGGAGGCATTGCAAAGGCTTGGGGTGAACAAGACTCGCACTACGCCTTTACATCCCCAATCGGACGGCATGGTCGAAAGGTACATCAAGACCTTAGAGGAACACCTGAGGAAAGTCGTGGCCAGCCATCAGCGAGACTGGGACGTCAAGGTGCCCCTGTTCTTGCTGGCCTATCGCTCATCTACACACGACACAACTGGGATGACGCCAGCCAGCTTAATGTTCGGCCGAGAGTTACGCCTCCCTTGTGACCTGGCTTTTGGAAGCCCTCCGGAAGCGAAACAGCCAGCGACCGAGTATGTGGAGAACTTGGTGGACCATCTCCACAACATGCACGAGATGGCTCGCCAGAACATCCAGAAGGCGAGCGACCGCATGAAGACCAGGTATGACAGGCAAGCCAACAGCCAAGGGTTCCAGCAAGGTGACCTGGTCTGGTTGTACCGTCCTACCCGGACCAAGGGACGCTGCCCGAAGCTCCAGCAGCCATGGCAAGGACCGTACCGGGTTGTGAAGAGGATCAACGACGTGGTCTACCGCATCCAGAAGGTTCCCCGAGGAAAGATGTTGGTGGTACACCTGGATCGACTAGCCCGCTACGATGGCGCTGTTCGGGACGACCAGCTTTGAGGAGGGAGCAGTGTCACCCAATTAGCGGTAGGCATGAGGGCAACAGCTGAGAGGAAACCAAAGTGCAGCCGTGCCACGCCTCCCATTAGTCTCTGTCACTAACTGAGGGGTCGTTAGGAAAATGTCACTTGACCCTGGGCGTTTCTCTCCCCTTCTCCGGTGGTCTGGAATGTTCGGTGATTAGAGACTTCTAGAAAAACACTGACATTCACATACAAAGGGTTTCAGAGAGACAGTTAGTTAGTGTTTGACGTGCTAGTGAAGTAGCGCCGTGTACGTGCATCGGAACGATAACGGACGAACTGGTGAATCGTAATTGTGTGCATTACGTAATTTTGTGTAATTGGCAAGTGTTTAACTGTAAGTCGGTGGAAATAAAGAACATTTTTGAGTGGTGAAATTGGACTTTTCATTTCACGAACCCACAAAGTCACAATATCAATAACTTTGAAAATATAATGAGTATTGAAAATTCATATGATAAAAATCTTTGTTTGCTTTCTAAGAACATGTGTTAAAAATTTTAGAGGAACTGAATCAAAACAGCATTGTGTGGAACATTTTGAATGACAAAAAATGTTCAAAAAAACTATAACTGAGTAAATCAAATTTTAAAATCCAAAACATTTTCCTTCTCAGTTACATAACTTGAAGCAGACTAAAACCCTCCGTATAGGTAATTCGGACCCTCTTGTCTCTTCCTTCTCTCTTCTGCAGCAGTTTTCTTCAATTTTAGTTTCCTTCTGGATGTTTTAGAAGTTACCTTTGCAGAAATTGCTGAATGAAGTAAGCGTAATTGGTCCTTCCCTTGGCTAATTTTCAGAGATGCTGGTGAAATCTGTGTCCATTAATTCTGACTGTAGCTTGAGTGAGGCACAACAAACACAATTTAATTCACTGATGGCTGATGTCGCAGCAAACTCAAAATTTGCTGCAGTGATCTTCTTTTGTCTGGCAGATAATCTGGATGGTCCTGGTTCATTTGCACATTCAGTGGCAGGTTCATACACAGTTTCAGTAGTTGTAGCATATGTAAAATGCAATTCGCTGTTATCCATATTAGGTTTCCAACGTTTATTTACTATGCCTGATCCCTGTTTAGAACGTTTAGAGGGTATTTTGCCCTTGATACGTGTATCGTGTAGCCTATTGATGATCCTATGTACACAGTCAACTAGAGTTCTGCTGTTTCAGAAATGTTTTACATATAACCTATATAACAGTGATATGCACGTTTAGATGTATAAAACACCTTTATAAATGTTAAAAGACAAACTAAAACTCATCAATTATATATAAACAGTATGTAGTTTAACGAGAAACACAAGAAAATCACGACCAAGTTGTCAACTCAAACAAAAGCAAAATATAAACATTACTATTTGTTTTCAATGTTTGAAGCCAGTGTTTTGTTTCCATGGTGCCACATATTGTAAGATATAACCATCATACCAACACACAAAATTCCACCAGAAACTTTGCCCGCTATTTCAAATGTGTTAATTTAGTACATTCAATCGAACTCAAATGACAGAATTCTGTGACTCCAAGGGCCGGCATGCACGTGTGCGCGGGCGTTTAAACTATAATGTGAGGGTATTTAAATGCCTGAAACTCATAAATTTAGTTGGATTGTGATACTATAACGTTCAAAGTATTTTATTAGCTCAAAAACAAAAAAAAAAGTTATTTTTTCACATATTTTTAGCAAATTTCGGTGCTGCATTTCCTTAAAGCATGTCCTCTTAACTCATAGATATTCAAAAAACTATGCGAGGAAATGGGAAGCGAACATTCAACTGTTCTTGCACACAGACGTTTGCTGCCTTTCTTATGGAAATGTCCTTTCGCGACTTTTTTAATTGCGTGATGAAGTGAGGCTATTTTTGAAGACAGCAAACACGAGAAGTTTCCCCTCAGCGAACGACAGTGTGACTTTGAATGGTTGTACAAAGTGTCATGTCTAGCTAGCATCTTCTCACACTTACATGAACTAAACCGAAAATTGCAAGGATCAAAAACAGATGTTTTCAGGGTTCATGAGAAAATTGAAGCAATGATAGGAACGCTTCAAGTGAGGAATGGTGGAAAAAAGAAATCCTTAGGCTCCTTTCCTAATTTGAAAAAAAATTCTAACTTTATCAAAAGAAACTTTGCCTGAAAATATTGAAGAAGCCATAGAACACCTAAATGGCCTACCAAAAACTTTGAGGAAGTGCTTTCTAGCACCGGCAGATGATCAGAATGAGTGGATAAAGTATCCTTTCTAGAAAAAAAGACATAGGCAGCAGCATCGATAGCCTTTCGGAAAAAACCAGGACCAACTAATAGTTATTTAACAGCAAAGGATGGAAGGCTATATACCAGAAAATATGAACTTGCAAAATTTTGGTTTCTGACGCAGAGTGAATTTAATGAACTTGCTACCAAAGCACTTAAATATATTGTGCCCTTCCCAACCATCTATCTGTGCGAACAAATATTTTCAGTGTTGTTCAACATCAAGCCATTGAAAAGAAACAGACTTGCCAATGTAGAAACTGACTTAAGAGTGAAAAGCACCAACATTAAGTCCAGCTTAACTAAGCTTACTTAATAAAAAACAGTTGCCTTGTTCACAATACATTCCAAAGTTTGGAGCTTTTTCCACATAAACTGATTTTTTTAGTAACCCAATACTAATTTTGTTGAAATTGTCAAATGGTGGATTCAGAACATTATAAATAACGTTTAATATGTATAAGAATGGTTTCTTTATATGGAAAACAAATTCATTTTATAACATTTTGTGCCTAATATTATTAATCGCAGTTTTCGGCGAAACGTCGGATGTTATAACAACTGGACCACGGCCTACAAGCCCGGAAGATGCATATAATGTGGCTGAATGGATGAAATGTTGCTCAAATGAGCATGGGGTCCATAGAGCCACAGAGCACATACGAATTTCGTTACCTGAAGATAAAGGAAATCTTGGAGGAGGGGCGTATTCAGATAATTCCCACTAATCCAGACTGGAACTTAGGATCCCTTGAATGAGACAGATAATAAACCCATATCACGGATATGACTGTGTAGCCACAAATTTATTCAGTCTGAACCACCTCTAAAATATTTGTAATTTATCTATGAATATGATTACATGACACAAACTTCACTGTATTTGGTGATTGTTCTTAATATCTCAGACCTATGACAATTTATTTGTAATCCTACATTTTCATCCATTTCTCCCGCTAACACTTCATCACAAATCACGACTTATAAGAAAAACGACAAGGCAAGTCGCTTTGTTATTTTCAATGCCCTTTCAACCAAAACTGTTCGATGCTGGAATAAAATGGAAGAATGGAGTAAGGAAGAGATTAAGACATTGTGCAGTACGAAAAAAGTGTTGAAAGAAAGAAGAAAGGAAGAAGAGGGGCACAATAAAGCAATATAGCAGTGACCAAAAAAACAAAATTGGAACGACGGTAAGGTCGACTACTTTCCTGACATTTCCATCAACCCAACATTTACAGGAAAATGACAAGGGAATTTCATCAAAGGTCAGTATGATAGGAACTGAAGCCGCGCCAGACAGAAATTTGCATAGCAACTCGGCATTTGTTTTTTGTTACCATGCTCTCTTAAGATCGCAATTCTTCTCATTAACCCGCCTTGAGTACTGCGTAAATGAAACGTTTTTCTAAAAGCTAGCTTGTGCCTTTTAATTAAAGGGATACGTTGTGGTGTTTTCTTTCAGAGGATATGTTGGTAGCTGCGACATTGATCTGGGGACACTAAAGGAGATAGTACCAGAGCTACGAGCGAGTTACTTTGCAGTCATCAAGGGTAATTATGTGGGAATTAATTACACGTGCTGCGATAGCGTAATGCGATCTCTTATTGCCTAATAGCGACGTGTTGTAACCCAGGAATTAAGCGTTTAATCCAATAATTCCTGCTGTGATTCCAGATGTACGTTTTTAACAAGTAACAAAGCTCAGTAAACCATTTGTACTGGAGTAATGCAGCTTCCAAAATTACCTACAGCTTTTGTGCTGATTTACAGAACAATTGAATGAATTATCAAAGAAACTACAGCGTGATTCAACTGGTCCACTTAATAAAACATCTATTACACTCAGTTTGGGTCAGCTAAAAGAGGTTGATATGTAAGTCTGGAAGCACAAGACCAATCTTCAACACATTAAGCTTTCATTATGGAATTTCCTGAAGGAAAGAAGCACGTATCGCGTGAGTGCGTGAACAGCATAAAATAGGAAATTTTGGGAAAATGTTGAACAGTTTCATTTCATGTCTCCCAGAAATGCGACACGAAAATTTTTAACAAAAGCCCCTACTCAAGCTTCTTTACGTGGAAAATGCTTAGTTATTTTTAACTTTCTCATATCTCTTTTTATGACAAAATGTATGTTTGTACTAAGCCTATGAAGTCCTCATCATATTGCATGAATTTTCTATAGCTTTGTATTACTGGTAAACCTTAAGAGATAAGAAGCTACCTATACGCACAAAATATAGTAAAACACGGCAACTTACGATAAAGTGTGTATGCCTTTAATTACTTCCAATGTATTCTTTTTTAGTGATTTGAATGTTCAAATACTTCACACAATTTAAGTGTTAAGCCATCTCTAGTTATTGCAAGGCCATCACATAGCGACCAACTTTTTGAGGTCCTAATATGTCAATACACTTAAGCTCTCTTGTACTTAGGTTACTAAGTATTTTTGGAAACGATTATGTCCAGAACAAAATAAGTACTAAGAAGAATAAGGTTTTCTAAGAACATCTGCTAAAGAGGGAGAAGAAGAAATGTGAATGACGTGCGAGATTTATTCCATGTAAGGGTTCACTGGTTACTCTGAAATAGTCACTAGTCAAATATTTATCACGAGTAACCGCGTGAATAAAAGAATTCCTTTTTATATGAATACTATAATGAAGAATTTATATAAAGTTCAAACAGATACAACAAATTACGCGAGGGTAATATACCTACTCGGTGTTTTTAGAGCCAACTTAAAATTATAACCACTGGAAAATGTTCAATTATTGTAATTTAAAGTACTTAAAGTACTTAGAGCACAGTAAGCCGCCATTAAGATAGTTGTCTCATGTGTTTATGACAACTCCTAAGTGGTTTACCGGAAGAAACACGAGTCAGTTGGAGAATTTAATGTCATGCTGGCACGTTGGGTATAGTAGCTCAATGGTTAAGAGCAGCCGGACCTTCGACAACCAGAAGAATGTTTGCGAACTGCCGACAAGCTAAGTACCTCTAAACCGGAAAGGATTAAAACAGCTTCGGTAGAAATTGTTCTGTGTGTTCTGATTACTGCAAGTATCCTCGTTGAAGCTGGCAAAGTTTGCTTTGAGCCCACTTTTTGTTAAGTATGTCCGCAAATGCTATGCAGAGCAATAACGGATTAGCGGCCCAACTGTTCCATGATACATAATTGGTAGTACTGAAGACTTAAGATTCTAGGTAAGGCGCATGGTGATAGATAAACTATTTAGAACCTCATTGGCTTTAATTTGAAGCTAAAGATCTTCTCAGAATATAAGTTTTGGGTCCAGAACCAGATACCGTGGTTTGTTGATGACTGCCATTTGATTGTTAACACAGATGTTAGGAACCTCTTGTAATCTCCTCCTGATGACTACCACAGCAGTGTCATTGTACTGAAGGTTAATTGATTACCTAGTCTTCAGTCAAATATCTCATCCAGAGCTCTGTTTGCTATCGTTAACTCTAATATTTCTGTGACACTAACACCATGGCATCATTTGCGTAAGCAACAATATTGCAGTTTTCGGCAACTTGAATTCTAGGTCACATTACACTATACACCAGAATAATACATCTAATTTAACGCGATAGATAAGTAGGCGTGCACAAGTATGTCTAAAATGACTATTACAAATTAACAAAAATGCAAAACTAACAAAAATTAACACAAAAAAGGTTTAGCATCTAGGAGGTGAGACAGGTAGAGTAACGTGAAACAATGCATTTATTTATTAGTACCTTCAAGCTTTTATCCACATACTGCAAAGCTTTCAATTCCGCTTTTATCCATATACTTACTCTAATTTACCAAACAAAAAAGCTTGCGAGTTTAGAGAAATTGATTCCTTAAGCGACCCCCTCCTCGAAATGACTGTACTTCCAATTCATCTCCTACTGGAATTGAAACCTCTCCCACCCCGACCACTGTCGATACTACCTTGGATCGAGATATCGATTGAAGGCACGTTATCCTGCTGAATGTGCGGAAGATTTTATCGGCGCGAGGTGGGATTAATTTAGCTGATATAATGAAGGAAGGGTAGGCACTTCTGTTGACGGGAAGTGCTTTTGATTGATAATCACATCCGAGGGAACAAAACTTCAAGCTTCCGATCACCAAGGGTTGCCTGGCGTCAACTTTGTACGGTTATGTTAGATTTGTTTTATTAAACAGCAATACCCGAGGACATCTTTAACATATACTTCTTGGAGCAAGATTTACAAGAGTATAATATAAAAACTTTGGAAGTTAAAATAAAGACAACACTCACAGGAAAGAAATATATTACGTAACGTTAAGATTGTAAACGTGGCGAATCCATAAATAACTATTTAATATATCTGAAATCTGTTACAAGAGACGTGCCATAATAAGTAAATCAATGGAAACAGAAGCTAGGTTTCATTTATAATTTGTTACAGGTTATCCAAATTATTTCACTTCTAAATTTGTTAGTTACCTTAAAGGTACTGACATGTGCTAAAAGGAAGGCTAATTTTGCAGCCAAAACCTTACGACACGTGCCAATTATAATGTAACATGAAAAGGAAAATTCCAACGGTAATTGTATTTACCACCATAAGTGATAAGTAGGATTATTTACGAAGATATTTTGAATTAACTGAAACTTCATCACTGACAGCTAACTGCTCTTACAAATGAACTTGTTACCGTGATCTAACCGAAAACCTTGGACCTACAAATCATCACAGACAAAATAAGATAGGTAGGAAATAAACAACTATATGTTTTACCTGTCCATCTGTTCTTGAAATATAAAAAGTAATTCAATTGTAGAATTGATCGACTTGGTTCCATTCCTGTTAATAAGATGCAAGATACTACTAAATTTAGCTTCAAATGACGAATGTCGCACTACCAAAACATATTGTTTTATGGCCATGTACGCTTGCTGAATGTGTGAAAGTAAGAAGATTACAAGGCGAAACCTCAGAAAGCAGGTCAATTAAAACTATCAAAATTATGGCTTTTTCATCGGAACTTATAAACAGTTAATAAGATAAATCTCCAAACAACAGAAATACATATCTTGTTCTCCCTGACGGGTTGTATATCACTAGAGAAGAGAAATAACAAAGACATAACAGACTTAAAGACATTGTATTTGAACGACAGGCTAAAACATTATTGGTGACTCACTCAAAGAGTCGACAAAAGAATAGCAGAAACACAGCACAATTAATAACTCAAAGTAGAGAGAACTTACAAACCTTCAACATTCTCCTTTGAACTATAAATAGAAATAAGAACCTAATTCCAAGTCGATCGCCATAGTACTCTTTTACAATTGCTCTTTTATTCAAGTTAGCCCAACACATGTGGTTTCGATGTCACCGTTTCGCGAGTATTTTGTTTATTAAACAGAAATATGAATAGCTCCTTAAAGCAAACTGAGTCACATGATAACTTATTTCTCATTAGGAGAGGCCTCAATCAAATTGATAAGAAGAGTTTATATTTTATGCAATAATAATTATTACTATTATTAATCATCTTTATAGCTTACGCTTCAGTGTAACACTTATGGCTCCTTTTCTTCATATCTACAGTCCCTTCCACGGACAAGCACGCAAACACGCAAACACGCGCACACGCGCACACGCACACGCACACACACACGCACACTGCAATCACCTGCCTTAGTGAAGTCGACAATTCTTGATATATAAGTGGTAATGTATTATTTATATCCTGTATTTCAATATCTTCTTCAGTATAATTAAGAGTTAATGGAAATTAATAGTTCTTCACACTAGCCGCGTGTAGGACGCACTATGAAAGGGTAGAGCCAGACGCAAAAATTCACTGCCAGAGCCGGCATTTGAACCACGGATCTTCCTGCCTCCGTCCAGCAGCTCTAAACCATTGAGCTACTATGGCCAATGTGCCAACATGACATTAAATTCTCCAACTGACTCGTGTTTTTTCCTGTAAACCACTAGTTCTCATAAACACATGAGACAACTACCTTAATGACGACTTGCTATGCTGTAAGTACTTTAAGGCCCGGGCTTTATAGTTCGAATCACTACTAGGTACAATTAATGGAAATTAATTGTTCTTTCACACTAGCCGCGTGAAGGACGCACTTGAAAGGGTAGTCAGACTGAAAAATTCAATGCCATAGCCCGCATTTGAACCACGGATCTTCCTGTCTCCGTTGAGCTACTATGGTCAACGTGCCAATATGACATTAAATTCTCCAACTGACTCGTGTTTCTCCCGGTAAACGACTAGGAGTTCTCATAAACACAACATTACTCTGCAGGTCATTTCTGTTAGGTCAGTGTTCGATTCCCAAAAGATGAAAAACATTTTTACCCCGCATTTATTCATCAGAAGTTCCACGCCCTGCTTGCATTCAGCCAGACTAGTGTATCCATGTTTTATATAACCACAGCCCTTTCGCAGGCAGGGCCCGTAACCAATTTCGTTACAAAATCAAACTCATGCACTGCACCAACTCAATTGGCAAGGTGACGCGATGGCTGCAGCCTGCGTGACTGTTCGAGCTCGGCAACGATGTGTCCGGTCACGTCTATAACTGATTGGGGTTCATAAGATCCACAAATTCAACGTGTTTCATTACCACTTTATCAGTATAACACTTAACAGCAAACTGGCAACATATCAGTTTGTGATGTGCCTACCTATCAACGTGTTTAAGAAAAACAGGATTTTTAGAAAGGGGAAAATATTGTTATGTATTGTATTTATTTCATCCGTTGGAACATAATACATATGTTATAGGACACGTCAGTTCAAGATACAAAGATAATTATAAAAATTTACATAAGACTAAAAACTGTAACAGATACAGGATCCAACAAATGTCTAAAGTAGAAAAGCAAATAAATATTGTCAATAGATTGTTGGTTGCAATTTCTGAGTAAATTTTTCATCATTAATACTAATTGTACATAGTCAATTCTACAACATTAGAATCTAATTTACAGAAACTAATTTACATGGTCAATTACAGCATTAGAAACTAAGTTACATAGTCAATTACAGCATTAGAAACTAATTCTACATATGATCCCTAAATCAGCTTAATGAATTTATCACTTTCAAGTATAATTAAAGCTGCAATGTCAAAATTCATTTAAGTTATATAAACATTTATTTATGAGGAAACCCTTTAACTTCCATTTAAACTGCTGTTTTGAGATGCTAGCTATTAATATAAGATGGCAGTTTAATGTAAAGCTTAATTGCTGACGTGAAACATAAAATAAAATCTGTAAACCAGCCCCGCCCCCCTCATTCAATGAAAGTGTATTGTGCAATCTCGGATTATGGGTATATGTGGATTTATTATTGACTGAGGAAGTCGTAGACAAGAACAATGCAACTTTTTTTTTGGGGGGGGGGGGCTTTCTGCAGAAAATGAAACAGTATGTATTGCAGTCAACCCAAAAACTCCCTATCTATATTTCACCAGAAATACATATTTTCAGGTTCCCAGAATCCAAAAGAAAAACTTTTTAGCACGAACGTATTTGCCTGCGCGGATTTGTGTTCCATAATTCAAAAACGAAAAGTAGGATAAATACCACAATCTATAACTTAAGTTCAGTATCTTCCAGGGAACCTCTACGAAGATTTGTCAAGGAAATTCCCCACTGCAAACCAGGTTTGGCATGGCAAACTTTCTTATTTTCAAAATTTATCTTATTTTCTCGAAATCGATTCAAAGATCCGCTTAAAATGCCATATATTTAAGATATTTACCTGGCTAATAAAGTCTGACTTTTTTCCCTAAAACAGCCTATGTAATTTTCATTAGAAACTCATTTTATATAATGTACAGATGGTTAAACACCAACAGATAAGCAACATTTACCGCATAAACTTACTGCAACGTAAGTTGTTTCAAATAACTTATTTGACATTAGACATTTCCGAAATATTCGCTGTTATTTATCTAAATGCTTCAATGCTTGTTATTCTTGAACGTCACCATTCTATTGCTTTTCGATACATGAAAAGAATATTGTGACTTTGTGGGTTCGTAGAATTAAAACGCCGAGTTGCAGAAATTAAAAATCTCCTTTATTTCCGTAGAGATACACTGTTCAATTCTCACGTAACAACATTACATCACATATACACAGTCTTCCAAGGTCGATGACAATAACAAACCGTGACAGCTGATTGAATTAGCTCTCTTTACAACAACACTCTTGTTACACAACTGTCTTTTCAACAATAACACTCTCAGCTGTTCTCTGCTTACTCTGTTTACAACTAACTCATCACTAGCCATGGCTTCTTTTTATACACCCATTCATGATTACCAGACTGTTCTATCAATCACTAGATGTTTCTGGAAAACAAGGCATCTAATGACGTAATCCGAATATTCTATCACATTCTAGAAGCGTAACTTAATCTATGCCGGCGAGGCCTTTACCTCAGTTATCTTGCTTGCCGGCGCTTGTTTACAATAGCCGTGCTATCGTTAACTGCTTAGCAAGGCTCATTATTACCATGAAACTTTATCCGCCGACTGTTTTCTTATATGTACCGAAACTTTTATGCCTGTTGCCGTGCACTTCGGGCCAGCTTAAAACGATCACTTTTAAAAGGTTTCCTATAGATGATTTATCCTGTATCCCTCTAGTTCTAGCACCTTCAGTAAAATGTATAATGGAACTAATTGCTGCGATTTATTTCAATCGACACAAAGCAGACAGAAACATAAGGTTCTGCAAGGACAAGTATAAATTAATAAAAGTAAAAAGCTAGTGACCACAGAAAGGCATGTGAATCCAATAAATCAGATTTATAGATTACTATTAAAGTAAGTACATTAATGCTTTCTTTCGTGGGGAGGGGGACAAGTATTATGCTAAACCCTGAAACAGTTTTATCTATTATCTGCAATGAAAATATCGAAAGCCGTTAATGTCACTACTTAAAAGTGATAAAAGTGTTAAAACATCAATCATATATAACATTAAGTTCCAATTAAGATTTATTGCACCGAAAATCACTGCTGAATGGATAAGCATTATCATCTGTGTAATTTAATTTTATGTTACCAATGGAAGAGGAAGATAAAATCAACAATTCCAGTATCTTTATAAGGCGCATTCGAAATAGAAGAAACCTGAAAATTCTGCCCCTAGAAACTGCCGCTCTGGAAACAACACCTAACACTCTACTTAATTACCAATCAGGATGACTGAAATAAACCCTAGCTTAGTATCTGAAATCCTTCTGATATCATTTGCGCTTATACCTTCACGTGGTCAATACTCCGAGCTTCGTTCTCAATTCTGTCTTTTCATATCTCCTGGATAATTGATAGAAATATGACAATATTTGCTGAGAGAAAAAAAGTGTTGCCTTAGTTTCTACCTGTTAAATCCTCGCACTTTTACACCTTAAACATACCCCACTTACAAATGCAAATAAAGTGATTCATATATCAAGTTAAATATTTGGTTAAAATGTTAAATTCAATTCTGACAGTTCTCAGATTTATAAAAAGTGCAGCGATAAGGACTTCATTGTTTACTTAGAGCACAGTTTTTTAAAATATGTATATCACTTTTTGTGTCGATATAAACAACACTGGCAGTTTTCTCATCTTTGTGGTGTGGAAGTAGCATATCTGTCTCATATTCAGGTACCTGCGAGTTCCAATCTAGGTTAGGGCGATGTCGCGTAACACTTAGCTATAGAGACCCAGGGCATGTTTGAGCACATCATTTTCAATCTTTGTCCCATTCAGGGTTCGATAACCAACCCTTTGAGGATATTAAGGTAACTTTTGAGTTATAACGGAAATTTCCAACTTCTGCAGTTTTATCATCAGAAGCTCATCATACACTTACCTAACAGAAACGAGTTTATCAAATTTGAATATAGGAATATTAATACCTAAGTCACCAATATTTATGAATTTCAAATATGCCTTTATGTAGTCCCTTGAGTACCAGGTTTGATTTATTTGAAGTACTGGTGGAATGTTTCTCAGATGTAGGCAAGTAAAAGTTATTCGGATTTTAACATCCTGTGGATACTTACTTTACAGAAAGAATTACAAACTTTGCCACCTCTCAATTAGCAGAAAAACGTAATTAAATTAAACTGAATGTATAAACAAACCGAAAATTCATTAGTCGTAACAGCCCATAATAACTTAATTTTTGCGCTTGCTCTCAATTCCCTTTCATCTTTAATGTATTCGGATATAAAAACTACTTGACAAGAAGCATTTTATAGAGAGAAAAACTTTGAAAATAATTAAACAGAAAAAAATCAAATTAAAATTCACTCACTTCTAATGGAATTAAAATGTTTGTGCAGATTTCCCAGCAAAGAAACCTTAAGTTTTGAGATATAATAATTAAGTTCGCATATCGTTGAAAGAAAATACAAGGTGAGACCAAAATATAACAGGATTCTCTTTTTAATTTTGCTGTCTTTATTTTTTTTATCTTGTTGGTGCACATATTCCTGAAGTGTTAGCATTTTAAGTTGTTTTGAACGTTTAGTTTATTGCTGACTGTCAAAAAGGATATATGTGTTCTCGAGCGCTGGGCGAATTTTTACATAATTTGCATTAATTTGTGCTTGAAAATCAAGTAAAATGTAACGCCGTATTTGAAATGTTGACTGTGGCTTTTGGCGAATCCACTGAGTTTACGAGTGGTAGAAATGTTTAACAATGAAAACGACGAAAATCTGGACGCCCTCGCACATCAATTACCGACGACAATGTGGAAGGCGTAAAGAAAGTGGTTCTGAAAAATCGCCGAATCACTACCAGAGAAGTAGGCCAGGATTATGGCAAAACCACTTCTGGAAATTGCGTTAACATAATGTTGCCGCTCACACCTCAAAGCTTGTTTGTAAATTTTTGGACAAAAAGCAAAACCGTTGTGTTGTCTCAGCCACCGTAGTCGCTGGACAGGAGCCCCTACAACTTCTTTCTGCTCCCGAGGGTGAAGAGAACCATGAAAGGTCGTTTGCCACCACTGATGATATAAAAGCAGAATCGCTTAAGATAAACAACACAAGGAAAAGTGAGTAGTAGAAGTGTATACAGGGTTGGAAAAATGCGATGGCTCAAGTGTATTATATCTGAGGAGGATTACTTTGAAGGGGTGAAAGTAATGATAAATCAATGAAGATTCTTTAAGAAAAAACAAACTCCGTTTATTTTTTTAACGCACCTCATACAAACAAAGACGTAAGGACTGTTAAATCCAATTTTACATCCCTTTTTTCTGTGACACTATTTTTTTACTAAATGCCCTTCAATTTTTTGTCTGCTAAAGAAATACCTTGAAGTTTCACCTTTTTGAACCTGCTTTAAAAATTGCAGAACATGGCCAGCAAATATTATTTTGTGATAATGCAAGACCTATGTTAAAAAAAACTGTAAACTATCTTAAAGCCCACATTTTAGCATTCATTCGTATGTATCCTTAATTGAACCTGTTTCAAACAGATTTTTCAGCGAATAGTAAAAACAAAATTTAGCCTCTAAGAAGTTATTTAAGTGGAGGAAATGTCAAAATTCATATTGCTTTCTGGAAAGCTGCCGGGTTTATGTTGGTGGATATCGTACGTTTCGTTCCCTACTCCATCCCTGAACCCACCTTTCTTTTGTTTAGGATGCTGTATTTTGGATTCAGGGGACATCAAAACCACTATTTCTGGTGAAATCTCGATGTCGAGTGGTTGCTGGTAATGTTATGCTTCAACTACAGGCAAGCTATAGAGAAAGTAAACATCTGTTTTAACAAGTATCCAAAATGAAAGTACATTGAACGTCTTACTTTCAACTTTCGTTTAAAATTGGTTTATTGTTGCTGATAGCAGTGCAAGTCAAAATACAAACGTATGCGTAGCGCAGTGCATTCGCTTTCTTGTAGAGATAATATCAACACAATGGTAAAATTCATTATCGGCTTAGGGGAGAAATAGGTCATTTATACAAAATGCCCTAAATTTTGACTCAGTTTGAACTACATCTGTTCTTTACCAACTTATACTCTTACGTTAAGTTTTAATTCTGTATATGGAGCGATTTACCTGTTTTTGGAAGATAGCAAAACCACAAACCTAATTTGATAACGATTGCGATTAAAAGCGTATAAAGTGTTAGGATAAAATATTTTGCTATTTGAAGTTCGTTTACCACCACATGACACAATACTTGCAGTTTGGGCATATTTCTGATCATCTCCAGTCACAATTAGCATCAATTTATGTTAAAATACACAATCCGCAAAAAAAGCTCAATTAAATAAATTCGAGACGCATTCCTGGGAAGAAGCTGTTATGACTGAGGGAAAATCCAACTAAAGAAACTACAAGCTACTTCTCTCTTCAGATTCAATGTCGCAGCCGGGACTGCAACCATGTAATTTTTTAAAATTAACCCAGCCATGACACTGAACAGTCAATGTTTAGTATATATTATTAAATAATTACTAGACGACTTGTTTCGGTGTTCACTAAAGCCCAAGACAAAAAATTCTGATATGTTGCACTCACAAGACTTTCTCCTCTCCTGAACAATTTAATTTCCCAAACGCTTATTGCTCTATTTACTTCAGCTTATTTCATGAAATAACAGAAATTATCTTACAGCCAATTTTCTTGAAGCTGCAAGGGAATATGGGAATACAGTAGCTATAAGCGATTGTCAATTTTTTATCGGTATTTAAGGCTTTGAAATTTTATTTCCTTTACATAGTGATGAGATAAAAAAACGCATTTCTAGTTGAGAAAAGTGCAAGTATTGGAAAATTCAAACAAACAACAAGGAGAGTCTCCAGAATGGTTCACAACACAAAAAATGTATTTGACATAATCTATGTTTCAAGGGGATCTACACTATTTTGTAGCAAGACTGTGTATTCCTTACTTACATATGTAAAAGTCCTTCAGAATGAAGAAAACTTCTACAGACACTCCCAAAAAATTCGAGATTTACATTTCCTTGGAATGAAAATTTATCTTAATTGTATTGTACTTCAATAAAAATTATTAGAACCATTTCTGAGAAAATCAAAATTTTCGAAGAATGTTCCATGCAATGGTTAGCCCGGGATGGGGAATTACTCTTAAGCCTCGTGTCATTCTTTGCAAAACAATTTATGGTGTCCACACAGGTGCACACAAGTAAACACATACACACACCATACGCGAGCACACACACACACACACACACACACACACACACACACACACACACACACACACACACACACACAGTGAGTAGGATTAAAGGAACCTCGAAATGTTTATTTCCAGTGAAATTTGGTATTGACATTTTGGGTGGATTTCAACTACAATTTATGTGGTGGAAACAGTAATTATCTGGACCCTCCACGATGTATACTTCTGTGACTGTTTTGTCAGGCTGTTTTTGGCAATGTATGGAATAGATTTTGCATTATTCGCTAAGGGTAATAACTTATATTGGAGTCAATGTACCAAATACTCTGAACAGATACCTACAGGATGGCGAATTTCCAAGAATTCTGCGAGATAGTTTCAAATCTTTGCGGGAGTATATGTTTTAAGTGCGAATTAAAATTACGAACTCTAACCCATTTCATAATTCATCCACTAATGTAATCAACATTAGAATGCTCTTTCCAGCCACCTTATTCTGATGGTCTTATTTCAAAATGTTTTCGTTTATTCACAAGCCAAGCTTCATTATACCTGTGGCGCAATGTGCAATGATATTGACTCAAGTTTTTTCTATGCAATAATCAGTGCTGGTAGACAATTTCACTGCAGAGAATAGGAAGTGGACTTTAAAGGAAAAATATAAAACCAACCCGTAATGCAGCGACAACATACCATTAAGTGGCAAGATACATTTGAAAAGGCTCCCCAAAGTAGTGAGAAAATTTATTTCATTGTTTGTCTTGTTGCAAGGGAACACGTTGAAAATGTACTTTTATGCCACCCAAAGTACGGGGTGTATAAACATAAAACGTGTTATATACTAACATATTAATAGAAATAACGCTCCTGCTCGGAGTATGTCTCACAACAAACACACTGTCACGTTGTTTGTTCAATCACTCAAGTACCATGTGACCTGTTTACGCTTCTGCCTAGCATCCGCTGCTTACCATGAAACTGTCTCACCGGAAGAATAAAAAACGTTCCAGGTCGATTACAGGGTCCTTTACGTGAGATGCAGACTTGTTCGTATTGGTGGCAGTTTGGAATTTGAAGTAAGAGTAATAAATTTACATCCTCATAGCCTTACATGTAATTTGTATAGTCTGTATATTTGTATAGCAATGATGCCTGGAAAAATAATTACAAACATTTGAATTTGCCTTCAGTTTTCTGTATTTGTAAGTCAGAATCAATGTTCAAGCAAAGTAAAATTAGATATGCTGTTCTGTTCCTTCGTTCGTCTGTATATATGAATCAAGTAACAAACTACTGATGCATACATCCAATCTTAGTACCAGATTATGGATTTAAAATCGGCCAACCCTACAGACGCCTACCAAACTGCTTTTAAAAGAAAGGAGCGAAAATTAGGTGACAAATAATTTTAATATTTATGAAAAATGGAACTGCCACTTGTTTGCCTCGGAACTTAAATTTCTGACAAATGAGAAGGAACTTACTTCTATAGCAGCCATAATAGTATGCTCCTTCACTTAGATGTATCGTTTATAATTCACATTTAATCACCAGAATACTTAAACGCTATTTCTGTGACCTCGATACAGTTAGGTACTGTTAGATCTTCAGCTACTGAGATATGAACTGAATGCTCTAGGACTTCCGTTGTTTCTTCTACAGCGTTGTTTAAGGCTGGGATAAACTTAGTAGTTATATCAATCCTTCAAATTGACTTAGATAAAAATTGGAATAAATTTGGTCACTTTATAACAGGTATGCTTAAAATTTACTCCTCTATACAAAATTAGAGCCGCTAAGATTTGCTAAGATAAGAGACTGCGTTGCATGCTTTTGATTGATGTTCTTCAAAGCTAACATGCGTATCCACTGCGCCCTGACGTCCTGCACTATTATGAATTTCAAATGGGAAGAGTTCTGGAGTCCAGCTAATCAGATGCCGTATCACACTCAGCGTTGCCAGCTTGTTACCCCACTCCTTTTATATTTTCCTCTCTCTCGCACATCCAACATGCAGGTCTGCTTGGCGATGACGTAGGGGTAAGCAAAATATATTTTACAAAACTTTCACAATGTTGCAGTTGACAAAATCAAAATTGTAAAAAGCATTTTCGCAAATTATGTATATTTTAAAATACTATAACTATAATTATAGTTTATCAATTACCTGTTTTTCTAATTCAATGGAACTGCCAGTGGCTCATCCATGTCGCTGTCAAAGTCACTTGCATTATGAGACAATTCGTCATTGTCACTGTCTTCATCGTCTGTGTCTTGCAAATTTATGATTATAGGTTCCAAAATCTCGTCACGTGGTATTTCTTTCTTAAAATCGTCTTCTTGAAGGTTTTCTGCATGCCTCACGCAGTTTTCCCAGTCCTGTTATGTTACCTTGTCAATTTCTTCGTGAACAAGTCGTTTAACGTCCGTCAGTTTAAAAGTATTATTTCTGTTTGCAGCCCCCCTTTTTATTTGAGCCCACTAGATTATATCGGCAGTGATAGGTAAGGTGGAAGGCGTATTACCTCGTGTCCCGTTTCAATTGCAAGTTGATCCAGCTGATACTACACTTTTTGCGTGTTTTTAAACGGAAGTACTCTTTGCAATAACTCACCTTTAGTTTCTGTTTCCGAATTTTTTTTAAGAATGTGTGCACCTTAAAAATAATACTTTGAGCCTGACTTCGCAATACCTGCCTTTTTGACTCGCCACTAAATTCACCGCAAGAAGCCATTGCACTATTCAACTCTTGCTCTACTGTTGTGTAAAGAACAACTGAATGATATTGATCTGAACTCTCCAGAGTAAACAAACACTGCTTATCCAGCATGCATTCATAAACATAATCATACAGCATTCCACAGGCTAACAGGAAATGAAGTATTTGCTCTTGCTCGAATTTAACACCTTGACTTATTCACAGTAATTCTTTCATCCGTCATGTCAGTAGTTTAAATTTCAGTTCTGAGTAATTAAAAGTATATATACATGCATACACACCAACCACTTTGAACTCTATAGTAAACAGAGATTATGAACCATTCATAAGCAAAGATATAATGTGACCAGACACGTTCTGCCAGACCACCAGGAAATTTATTGTTTCCTCTCGCTCGAACTGGATTATTCAAAGTAATTCTTCTATCACGTCATGTCAAACATTTACGTTTCAGTTCTGAGTAATTACAAATATACGTACACGCATACATGCCAACCGATAATGATATTCATACAGTGCTTACGTCGCAATTTATTGATTTGTATTAGAAAAACTATTTGAGCTAAAAATGTGGGATTTTCATGGTTATGTTAGATACATTACTCTCTACCTTCCACATGGATCAGTTTCAGCAAAATTTGAATTTTTGTCTTAGCGTGAATAATATTTCATACAGATTGATTAGGTTGGTGCTCGTCACACACCACTTAGCGGGAATGCAATACGACAACACCGCAGGACTCCGATTGGTTGCTCACCTAGTAGCGCTCAAGGACAAACACCTTCCCATTTGAAAGACCTAATAATGATTATATTGCAATAAAATTTGTAGTTGCAGAGATAAATGTTATATAGAGCATCCAAATCTCAGAAATAAAAGTTCAAATACATATATTAAAAGCTTTTTAGATCAATTTGAAAACCGTGATGCAGTAAATGGTTTACGCTCGAGTTAACATTTCTTCTTTGACTCTTCTTATTCAACATTTAGGCTACCTCAAAATAATTACTATGCCTGAATCATCTCGCCGTCGGTTGTAACACGCCGCGCTGCGTAATTTCATTTTAATACATCGACAGAGCTGGGGCTTATGATTTTAATAAAACATAATTCATTCACGTGGCTTTCTCTACCTATTCTCAACCAAATATTCGTACGAAATCTTCTTTTTCTATCTACTTCATCTTAACCAAGATAAAGCATTTGTAGGAATTGTTTTAATATACATTTTCTTGTGTACAAGAGGAATATGGGAATACAATAGGATTAAGGGATAGTCAAATCTTTGAAAAATCTCTTTATAGTCTGTATGATGGCTTTGAAATTCCTTATTTTATGTATGATCACGAGAAAAGTAACACTAATAACAATTTTGGAGCAGAAAAAATTGAAGTATTCGACATAAGCATATTTAACAAAAGAGTAACGCCACAAAGCATTTAATTGCACATAAACTGTGTGATTTAACGAGATCTACAGCTTTTGCCTATCTTACAGTTTACAAGTTATAAAACAGCCACACAGAATGAGATTACGTAGACTATTCCCAGGTGATTCAAAATAATCATTTTGGTATACAAAGATCTTAAATATAGGATATTTTAATTCAAATCGTTGCAACAATTTTTAAGTAAAAACAAAAACAATTTTTTCATATAAAGCGTGATCTGGAGTGGGAGACCTTGAACGTGTTTATGTCGCATTGTTGAAGGACAATGAACATAATCAAATTTGGTATACAACTGACTTCGTTTTTGAGCTATGCTGTTCACAAACACACGGAACGTTTTCTAAAAATATATTATTTTTAAACAGCGGAGCTCAAAATGTGTCTTTCCAATGAAACACTGTTAAGGAACTTTGGAGTAAAACGTAATACTTCCTTTACTTACTATAGTAAACAGCAACAAAAGTAAAATTTGAGTAATATTAGTCTTACTGAAATCAGTGGAACGACACTTCTTATGCTGGATCTATTCCAATCAGTACAAACTCATTATGCTAGAATTGTACAAAAATTTCCAGTTCTACTTGACTTATTAAGTAAAGATTGCATACTTAAAGAAGCTGGATCCATAAAAAAGGGAAAATAACTATTGCAGCATAAAGCTTACACTAATTAATATAGGTTTTAAATGCTCATCAGGGCAGCAAATTGCCATTGCATTCTTTCCTGCAACCACGCAGTAGTTTGGCTTAAAATGTTTACCTTGAATTTTCTAAAACTAACCTTTGAAATCCTCATTCTGAATGACTAGTATACCGTATGAGAGAGAGAGAGAGAGAGAGAGAGAGAGAGAGAGAGAGAGAGAGAGAGAGAGAGAGAGAGAGAGAGAAAGGCGCGCGCACACACATACACACGCATGCACGCACACAGACACACACAAAATGGAGATCTCATTAAAGCAGATAATTTGCTTCTTTTTGTTTTAATCAAATATTTTCTTCTCAAAATAGGGAAATGGGAGTCTTTCGTTTTCCAATGTTCTGGCCATGCAAAGACAATAGAATTTTAAATTCAAATCCGTCACATAGCGGCCAACTTTTAAAAATGTGATTATCGGTTAGTCTACTATATCCTCCTAACTCTATTCCACCTACAAGGAAATATTTAATAAAACCTCTTCTACCAATGTCTATCTGATTAACGTGTAGTAGATACAAGAATAGATTTTTGTAAGATTAGTTTGTTGAAGAGTTAGAGAACACCATGTGAATTTAAAACATCAGCCTTTTTATTTTTAACCTGCTAACCTCCAGAATGCACGCCTATTCTTTTCAACAAAATTTTCCATGACACTTTTATCTACCTTGACATTCATTGCCTTCGTAAGAAAGCTCGTTGAAAAGGAAAGCAATAATCTTTCAAGTGATTACCTAGTTCCGCTTCTCTCCCTTGGGCATTTGTGATTTATGCTCAAGAGGCACACATCGAAATGGATGATTGGATACTTTCAAATAGCCTCTTTCCAAGGTACTTTACCAAGAGCAAGGTTTCGGCAGAGTCAAGTTAAACTTTTAAAAGCTTCCTTAGATGCTTGAAAAAGATTTTGTCGGCTTTGGGGAGAAACGGAATACAACATGCGGACACATACGTTGAATAAACGCTTAGTGATATCGCCTTCGTCTTCACTTTCCTTCATATTCAGGCTTTTAATTTAAAAACAAAATAGAGGTTAAGTTGCACCTCTACTAGCATAGGAGTAGCTGCATTCTGGGATAATTTCCCTTTTAAAACGAGTACGCTGTGCGAACAAACGCCGAACTACGACTTAACACTAACATTGGGTGCCAGGGACATTAACGCTTGCGAAATCTTCAATAATTTTGTTTCTCCGGTGTCCTTGCGCTTACGAAAAAGTACAGTTTAGAAAACGAAATGAAACGCATTTCATTCCTTGCTGAAGGCATTATGTCCAAATTTCACTTTTCTATATTAATCCTACAATACGTTTCTATTCTAAAACGCATTACTTTCTCTACCAACTCTAACTTTATATCTCTTAAGCATCTTATTACCCAAACACTTGATTCTTCGATTCATTTTAGGTCAATCGAGGTAAACGTTTGCCGAAATGGACACGCATTTCGTTGAAGGCAGAAGGGGGATACAGGAGATGGGACAGTCAAATGCTTAAACACAGTTTCGCGATAGGCTGGCCTTGAAATTACAGACTCTCTCCACGACATCGTAAGAAACAGCTCAATGAATGTATACACCATTAAAACAATATTGAAAAACTCAATAACTAAATAACATCGTGAATTTTAAATAAATCTACAGCTTTTGTGATATAGATTGTCTATTTCTTAGATTTACAGACAGATTATTGACGGAGAATTTTAGGCTGCAAGGATGTTTACGCCAATTTATTTGTCAGCGGAACTTTCGGGAGAAGGGGATAGAACGATGCAGAGAAATCAGTTTAAGAGGGAGAACTATAGGTTGGTCCTGTCGCATATGATCGCTTTGAAGTACAGAGGCCGACAGAAATATTCGAATAAATTAGCATGTAACATTGCACGTACTATAAATACTGTAGTATTTATTTGGCAGCGTTGAATTGTTAAACATGTAAACATTAACCTTTTGTGTCTCGGATACAATATTTAAAATATAATTTTGCATGTATTTATTACACAATCTGCACTGCATTTATTCTATTCTTCCTCTTATTGGAGGACATAAGCATTCGAACGTACCCAATTGAACAGAGAGAAAGGTGGTTGGACGTAACCAACACGCCCCTACCAGACAGCAGTTGTATTTATACTATGTCTCGAGACAGTGTGCTCAAAGTTATTCAGCCGATTGTGAACTCACAGGTAATATGGGACGTAAAGGTAAGGAGACAACGGTGACAGGAATATCGTGATAAATATGTACAAACAAAACAAATCTCTCTCTGAAATTGCCAAAACCATTAACAGGAGCAAAACTACAGTGTCCTGCATAATGCAACGCTTCAAACACACAAATACTGTTGTAAATAAACATAGATATGGCGCTCCTTCTAAACTCACCACGAGAGACAGGAGGCAAATAATAAAAATGGTGAAGCACAAACCGAGAGTCACTACATCTGAGATTAGAGGATACCTTGAGCAATATTCTGGCACAGTGGTTCACACCAGAACAGTTCAACAGGTTTTAATAGTACTGGGTAGAATGTCCGCGTTCCTAGGAAGAAACCATATGATAATAAGGTGAATATAAAACGCGTGTAGAATTTGCTAAACAGTATGTGGTGAAGCCAACAGAATTCTTGGATAAGGTTCTCTGGCCAGACGAGAGCAAATTCTGCTTATACAAGAGTGATGGACGTCTTCTAAAGTGTGGAGACTGCCAAATACAGAATGGGAACCTAAGAACATGGTAGCTACAGTGAAACATGGTGACAGTAGTGGGATGGATGGGACTGTATAGCTTCATCTGGCTTTTGGGAACTGGGTTCATAGATGGGATCATGGACAAATTTGAATACAAGAGGATTCTTGAAAACAATCTTTAAAAGAGTGCAGAGAAGCTGGGATTAGGGCATCATTATTACTTCCAGCAGGACAATGAACCGAAGCATACTGCTGAAATTGTAAGGCTTTGGATCGTGTACAGCACTCCTCACACTTTGAAGACATCGCCCCAATCTCCAGATTTAAATCCTATAGAGAACATTTGGAAGGAACTCGAGGAGCGTGTGAGGAAGCATCACAACAGAAGCAAGGGCTATCTGAAAGAACTTCTTCAAACAGACTGGAGAAATATGGAATCTGCAGTCACTAAATAATACATACAATGCCCTAACGATTATCAGCAGTAATTCAAAGAAAGGGGATGATAACTAAATACTAGCTGTTCTCTGTTCGAATACTTATGCCCAGATGTAAAGTAACTGTTTTATTTCTCCTTTTAGTGCAAATTAGTTTCAGTTGCTATTTATGAGTTTATATGTTTAATGGAACACTCAAGTTTATTTTGTACCAGTTGTATTTACGTCTGCTTACTCTGCGTAGCTTTAAAGTAATATAAGTAATAAATATATGTACGTTCGAATACTTAGGTCGGCCACTGTACATATGTGAAAGCTCACACACGCCGCTGGTTTATTTTACCTTTCCTGCTGCTCTCATATGTCATGCCTGCTTATTTTAAACAGTCATGTCATATTCTTTCCAGCCACGCAGACCTTGGTCTTCTAAGTAATAACATAGCGCAGGTGATAAATAGCGGTAAAGCGACCTTCCAATACCAACTCTAACAACATAAGTTACAAGTCAGTGTACATACTGTTAAAACATCCAGCAATATGTCGACACCACCGTCCACCAAGCAACCGTAATGGTGAGAAGTGAGGTATGCGAGTATTCATTCTGACAGTCGCTAGTAATGAGGGAAAAACATGCCAAGCCCGATAATTATAGGTAACATTGGGGTTTGAGCCCGCGACCTCCCGAACGCCAACCTCAGGTGCTACTGCTTGAGTCATCCCGTTCTGTGAGCGTTTCTTTAAGAGCCATTTAGCATTTGGACGCCAGAAACGAATTAAAAATTTGTGTTTAGTAATTTCCATATAGCCTAACAGAAGCAAAATCTAGTTATATTTTATTGCAGGGAATATGCATAATAGATGGCCATGATGTAATACTTCAACAGAAGACAGAAGTTTGAAAGCTGCAATCGATCCCGAGTTGTACTTGTCTTATCTTTGATGAAATATGCAGATGTTTAAGTATTGAAATTGTGCCAAAACTTCTGAATAAACTTGTTTAACCAGTATTTTCTCTTTGTCATCTCACAACAGTATGGCGTACATGTCCCAAAATACACCGCGGCAGATCATTAAACACACTTACTTTTGAAGTTTTAAGAATATTCAACTTCCCTTTTATCGTAGTTCGTGCTGTTTTCACTACAAGGAACAGATCTGACTATTGAAAACCCTCTGCACAGCAGGGTAAACGTGGATGTACAGTATACAGTATGCAGCAAAACAAGCGACACTAAAATTATGAATGATTTACAGAAATCACAACACAGTACGCAGTTTACGTCGTTCTTTGAGTTTCTTATAGAAAGATTTTCTTTTAAAATTTGCAATTACATCTTCAGAAACAGTATAAACAACGTGTGACCACATACTATTACATATCTTAAACACAATCTCTACCTACTCCATTAATTAATGCTTCAGTGTTGTTTGTTTTATTCCATACGCCAAGTTTTAGTATATGCCGAGTTCATCAGATAAGGTTTTTATTTTTATGCAGCTTATGCCCGATTTCACCAACATATGTTAAAATCGACATTAACAAATGTAACGTAACAATTGTCATAGCGTTAACAAAACTGTTAAAATTCTTGCATTTCACCAACTTGTTTTCTAAAAATGTTAACAAACACTTGTTAACACTGTGAGACTTATAAATATTATAAATAAATAAATATTATAAATAAATAAAAATCTGAAATACTCTGTTCTGGTATCTAATAACTTAAACCAGGGCGTATATTTCAAACTTTTAATTTATTGAAATCAAAACAACACAATTACATAAAAATTCTCCAGATTAACCTACAACTAGAGTAAAAAGAAAGGAAAGAAACCTTAAAACTAAAATAAAACCAAAACAAACTTCCTACTCAACTACCATAACAAATGCCTAAATTATAATAATTTAAACATAATAATATAATTAACATTTTTATCGTTTTAATTGTATACCTTACTACCATTCTTCAATTACTTAAAAAAATAAAATATAAAACTTCATAAATTGCTCATAAATTAATTTAACTATTTAACTATTAACTTTTAACAACATCAATTATAAATTATAATTACTACATAACATATTATCTGAAATAAAACAATTTAAAATTTAAACAAACAAAACGAAACATAACATCATCAATTTATCTATTATTATTGTTATTATCATTATCATTATAATTATTAACATTATTATTATCATTATTATTACAATTATTATTTTTATAAATTTTATATATTGAAAACTATTAGATTAAAAAACAGAACACAGATTTTCATTAACTAAATATCTATAAACTATGAATGCTGGTATCCGGGACAGCAAAACTGGTATCCAGTTCCCTAATTATAGCTAAAATCTAACTACCTGCCTACCGGTAACCGGTAAATAAAGGTACTGGTAACTAGTACTCATAATACTAAACTAAAACTAGATCACTAAATTACCATAAAATACACAATTATATAAAACAAAATTATTCACAAATTATAGAAAATACTGAAGCATTTAAAGCATATTATGTAAAGCACTTATAACAATTGACAGAATATTACAGATACAGAAGGCTGTGGATGAATCATTATTTTCTTAAAGTACTGCGATGCGTCTTTGGTTCTATTTTCGTTTACACGCAGCCGAAAAAATAGCGGGTGAACAAAATCAGAAGACAAGCCGTGGGACAAATTTCTCATCAATCGAGAAAGATCGTTAGTTCAATTAGTAACTAAATATAAGGATATTGTGGAAAATAAGAGGACGGATGCTGTAAATGTGAAACAGAAAACAACTGTAAATGAGTTTAACTCGAATGCAAATGTATACCAGTCCGCAAGTCTACCTCATTTTATGAATACTGCCTGAACGTCTAAAAGGACCAGGAAGAGAAAGATATTGTCAAATACAGAGAACAGTAGCTCCGAGATGAAGATATGATGTATGCAGTAGAGATCGGCAAATATGCATTATATCCTATTCTCCCTCCGTGTTCTTGCATCATGGTTGTTCCGTTTGTTGCCCCGTAAGGATGGCTCAGTAGGTTCGGCGCTGCCCTACTGATCCCAAGGTCACGGGTTCAAATCCAGCTAAATGTGCTTAAAAGCGACAGATCCATATTAGTAGATTTCTTGGTCTGGCATGTAAATGTGTAGTGTTTAACGCCCGCTGTTACTACATACGGCACCGCAGGCGATGACACTGATGATACATGAGATGAAAATGGAGCACCGGTGGAATGAGATGGCGGGGGAAACCGGAGATCCCGGAGAAAACCCGCCCCAGCACCGTGTTGTCCACCACAAATCTCACTTTGCGGTCGCCTGGGATCGAACCCGGGCCGCCTTGGTGAGAGCCAAGCGGTCTAACCACTGAGCCACGGCGCGGCCGTCTGGCATGTAAAAGATACCGACGACGTTGATATGATTCTGTAAACTGATAGTGTCGTTAAACCGGTATTTATTTATTATACAGCATATCTTTCAGCGTACAAATGCAGTGGCCCAAAAAATAACAGCTTGAGTAATGCTTTTAATCCCAACTTGTTAGGTACCTATTCAATTTATGGAATGACCCAAACTTAGATATCGACATCAATATAATCAGCAAAGATTGGCTCACGCTTATGTGTTAATTCGGAATGTTTACACCGTAGTTCCTTAAACATAAAAATAAGTTGTATCCTCTTTATCTGGAAATGTAATCTGGAATAAAATAGCTTTCCAATTTCAATAAATGCTCGTTTACGATAGCTAACCACAAAAAAAGCTCAGTAATGTTGTCCTTTCACCATATTAATGTAAACTGACTTCTGTACATATTTTAAACATACAGGTTACTGTCTCAATTGCCAGGCCCAAAGCTGGGGGAAGCCCAAAGAATAACCTGTGTAGCTGTAAGAATGACGCCTACGACTTGGCAAGGGTTTCACATCAGCAGTAAACACCGGAGGGTTGCTCCGCTTATGCCGGGACGAACTTTAATGATCCGTCTGCCGCGGCTACCTTTTGGCGCATTGTGCATTTTTGTGACAGTGTCAGCAACCCTCTGGAGTAGCTGATGGTATAGTCGCTTTCAAGAGTTGACGAAAAATAGAATCAAAATCGCGGAGCTATCACAAGGGAACATCACTGCACTTATTTTCAGTTGGGATGTGCCTATCAATAATCATAAAAGGGTGCAAAGACTACCCGAACGCAGCTCTTTTTGGCCTTACAAATAGTTTTATCTGAAGCTCAAAATGAAAATAAATTAAAAGAAGTTAATATAAATACAGAACAACCCCAGGGGGGACGGCAACAATGGTGCCCATGAAAATCGGTGACCCACAAAAATAAAGAAGTTATATTTATCGCCCAGGAATATTAACAGACAAAATATAGTGTACGATTTATGAAAAATTATACTAGAACAGCACCACAACGCATGTGAGAGTGAAGAACGACATAGCAATCAACCCTCCGTTAATTTCAGAAAATTAAATTAACATCTTCTGGCAGACAGAAAATGGCAATGGGTGGTTTCCTTGCAGTAAATCTGAGTATACAGAGATAACTAATTCCACGTCATTTAGCATCGTACAATGGGCAAAAAGCGTCACCAAAAATATTTCAAATGAGTTCATGATGACCCAAGTTAGATGCAGAAAACTAAAAATGGTAACATAGATGTGGCGTACTTCAGGAGAACGTCTTGAATCCCATTTTATAAACAGGAAGTTCGTGAATGGTGAGAGTATTTCAAATTATTGAACTACTGACAAGCGAAGTCCAAAAATGCCCCCTACCACAATATCTGCGACTTTTATGCCATTTTTCATCATCTCTTGCATGGAGCTGCACGAACAGCAGAATGGCACAGGAAAGCATCGGCATGTGTTAAAACAATTGCTACACGCGAGTCATGTTCGCGATTGAGGTGGCGAATCCTTCGGATATTTGAGGCCAAGAAGCTGTCAGTTTGAGATATTTACATGCAGTAAGCGACAAATCTTAATCCTTGCTCCTTTCCAGAGAGTTAAAGAACAGCACACTGCCTACTACTGTCTGGTAACCAATATTGTTTTTTTTTTCTTTTGTTCCACTTATATCCCGCCTTTTAACTGCAGTGGTCATATCGGCGGCCGTTCTCCCTTGGAACATATCGAAAGTATTAATATATCGTATTCGTCGGGTTTTAATCATTAGATCACGCACACACTAGCACTCTCATTCATACTTCCAGACTTTGGGGAAGATGGGGAATCATCTTGGTTGGAGAAAAATCCCCACTCCCAGCCGGGAATCGAACCCCCCCCCCCAGCACAGCAGGTAGATGCTCTACCGACTACGGGACCAGCCTATATTGTTACTGATGTTACTCGTGTTTCGATACTGTAACAAGAAATTACAAACGAAGTACAAACTTGTGATCACCAATACCACTATTTCTCGATACTCGGGACCGATTCTGCCTTTAAAGCGCCGACACCCGATACACAGTTTATAAAAAGTGATGAAGGCAATACTTTTTAGATCAATTATCTTCTTTAGTAGTTCTCTATGTATAAACTGTGTAACAACATTGGGTTTTACTCATGACTTCCAGATGTCGCAGCATTATTTTCTAACAGCGAAAGTGCCCTCGTACATTGCTCCTTCTTATAGAGATTCTGTAGACTTCATTCGATGTATAAATGCAACCCGCCGGCGAAGACTTAGTGGCGTGTGTTAGGCGTGTGGCCAGCCGGGACACCTAGAGAGACTGCAGACTCCAGCCGGATGAACGAGTAAGGCCCGGCGTGGCGAGGGGCACGTCGGCGCCGACATCACCATCCCCTCAAGTGACGCTGCACGCCGCCAGCCGACGAATGGATGGCAGCCTCATCGCGGACGGTTGGGTGAGAGGGAAGCCATGCCGCATGCTCGTAGACAACGGGGCAGCCGTGACCGTCATCAGACCGGACGTAGCCAGGGGTTTGCCGTAGAGGAAACCAAGCCGACCGTACCAGGTTGTGATGGGATCGGGTGATACCTTGCCTGTGGAGCACAAGGCCCTACTGAAGTTGACCTTGAGGCGGAGTGCCGTGCGTCAATGGTTGTTCACCGCGAAGGGGGTGAGGAGGTAATGCTGGGACTGGATGCCCTTCAGGAGCCACGAGGTGACGGTCGACGTCGGCAGGAAGGTCCTGCGGCTTAATGGAGAAGTGATACTTCGGCAACCTGAAGAGCGCCTTGGAATCCGCAGGGTCGTTCGGAGGGAAGACGTGTTTATCCCTGCGAGAAGCGAGGGGGTGGTGACGGCGCGACTGGAAGGCCAGCGAACCAAGAACATGGTGCTGGACCATAAGACACCTGTGCACTGACTCTGTGTAGCCAGAACATTGTTGCCGTGCCGAGAGGAAGTGCCAGTGAGGCTGCCCCACCCAATGGACACCGATAACGACATCCAGGCCGGGACGGAGTTGGAGACGTGCGAGCCCGTGGTCAGCATAACCCCAATCGACAAGACCCAGAAGCCGGTGCCGACACAAAGACTGGGGCCCCGGCTGGAAACCTTATTGGAGAGGGCGGCCGACCACCTGACCGCAGAACAGCTCGAGAAGATTCGACAACTGCTAAGACGATACCAGCGCGTCTTCAGCCAAGTCGACAGCGACTACGGCCGCACGAACCGAGTGCTCCACCACAGCGACACCGGAGACGCCCGGCCTATTCGACAACCACCTAGACGCGTTCCGCTGGCGAAACAAGCGGTGTTAGGGGATATGCTGGAGGGCATGAGATCCAGGGGAGTGACTGAAAGGTCTAACAGCCCTTGGTGTTCCCCTCTAGTCTTGGCGACAAAGAACGGTGAGCTATCTTCTACGCGGACTACAGGAAGCTGAATGCTGTCACCAGAAAGAATTGCTTCCTCTTACCCCGAATTGAAGACACCCTGGACACGCTAGCTGGTGCGCAGTGGTTCTCGACCACCTGAAGTCGGGTTACTGGCAGGTGGCTCTAGACCCGATAGACAAGGAGAAGACTGCGTTCTCGATAGGCCAAGGGCTTTGGCACTTTGCCTTTGGCATCTGCAACGCACCAGCCACCTTCCATCGCCCAATGGAATCAGTGATGAGAGGACTGACTTATGACGCCAGCCTGCTATACCTGGACATCATCGTCGGCAAGACTTTCGAAGACCATCTCGACAACCTGAATAAGGTGCTACAGAGACTGCAGGCGACCAACCTGAAGCTAAACGCAAAGAAGTGCCAGCTCTTCCGCAAGGAAGTTAACTACCTGGGCCACATAGTCTCACCAACCGGAGTGGCCACAGACCCAGAGAAGACACAAGCCGTGAGAGATTGGCCTCGGCCGAAGGATAAGAGAGAATTGCGCAGTTTCCTGGGGCTGGGCAGTTATTAACGCCGTTTCATAAAGGGGTTCTCCAACATCGCTAAACCCCTCCACCCGCCTGACAAAAGGAACACCGGCCTTATCTGTGGGCGGAGGACGCCGAAGGCGCTTTCCAGCACCTAAAGAAGACAAAAATAAAATAAAATAAATATGTATAAATAAATAAATAAAATCTGAAAATCTAATCCCGGTACCAAACTTCTTATACCGGGACATGATTTCCAAATTCTAATTTATTAACTACCAAATAGATACAAAAAATACAATTTAAACAATAATTTTTCAGATAATAAAATAAAAACAATAATCTAAAACAATTAAAACAAACACAAAAGCTAGCAATTAAAAATTTACAATTTATCTAATGAAAATTTACTGGAATCCAGTATACAAATAACTGGCAGCCAGCTACAATTACAAAATAAACTATAATACCGGAAACCCATACTTAATGTACTGCTAACCAGTACATTTAAAACTTACCAATTTACCTTTTCAACTAATAAAAACCTTTTTAAAAAAATTTCAAAAACTTTAATCAAAAACTTATTAAAAATGATTCATAAAATTTACATTACAAAAATCACAAAATTTACAAATTAAAATTTCTTCAAATTCTTTGAACAAATTAAATTAAAATACATCATATCAATTTATACAAACATAAATTCAATTATTATTCATACTTCTACACAAATCTTTTTTTTTTCAAATCTACTTTACATCCAATTAAAAATATAAATTTCAAATCTTATCAATTAAACAATTCAACTATAATAATAGCCTTCAAAAAATTACAATACAATTCAAAAATATTAAGCAAACAATAATCACACATTCAAAAACCTTCATATTAATTCAAAATTAAACCATTACAATAAACAACTTCAACAACCAAACCAAACAATTCAATTTATTTTATTTATAATTTTAATTTATTTTCCCTATTAACACAAAATATTAAACTTTAACATTATAATAAAACACATTTCAACTATTATACCTTCTAAATCTTTAACAAAACTATATCAAAAATAATTCTATTCTATAATCTCTCAAAACACACTATCTCAAAATTTAACTATCCTCAATTTAAACCAAATTTATATTAAATGACACAACTACATAATTTATTAAACCAACTCCTAAAATCCATTTTTCCAAATAACCACTACTTAAAATAATCCATTCAAATCCTCCGTCACCTTTCACTCAAATTATCAATAATAATAATAATAATAATAATAATAATAATAATAATAATAATAATAATAATAATAATAATAATAATAATAATAATGACGATGACGATAATAATCCATAACTCAATTCACCAATATCCTTCACTACTCAACAACCATCCAAAAAACTTCCCTCATCCATTACTACACCACATTATCACTCACCACACTTCTCTCATCATCTTACTCCGGGGAGCGAAAATCCCTCCCCAAACTAAACCACAAATAAACCTCTTGATTCACTTTAAACACCAGGGGGGAGAGACAAAGCCCCTGCCCCAACAACATATACCATTGACACTATTCAAAATTATATTTAATTTGAAGGGAAGGCAATCACACTAAACACTAAAACACTTTCATTCCTGCGGTCACCTCCTCGTTGTACAGATTGTTGGTCATTATTGGATCAGTTCCACCAACAGCCTTGAAGCAGATACCTGGTTCGCCTGCAGGAACTCTATGTATCATCCTCAGAACTGGTAGATGTAGAAGGGAAATTGTGCCAACCTCATCCTCTCTAACGTCCTCTCCAGGTTCTGCTATGGCTCTAGTTCTCCTGTTGCCCAAATCTCGTCAACCAAGGAAAACACAATAACCTCTTCTTCTATTTATATTTGGCTAATAATTAATATCAATATCTTCTTAAATAACAATATTTTCTTCATTACGTGGATTGATACATCTTTCAGATATTCTTAACTCAATTGGTGGTTGAATTTCTTGAACAGGTGTACATTTGGGTAGAATTGATTTCCATGCTGATTCGCTGATGATATTTGCTAATTTGGCCAAGGTATCATATAGTTCTGGGGTTCTTATTATGTTCCATAAGTTATATCCTCTTAATATATTTCTTTCTTCAGTAATTAGATGATCATACTTAATGCATTCAAATAAAACATGTTCTGGATTATCTACTTTAGTACATATATTACAGATGGAATTATTTAACTTCTTCACTTTATACCAATATGTACCATAAGGTCCATGGCCAGTCAAAAAATGAATTAGACCTTTTGTGGGTTCTACATGTTTCAATTTCAAGCGTTCGGTTATAAATGGAAAGAATTCATGAGTTCTTCTACCTTCATTTATAGTGTCCCATTCATTCTGCCAGTCGTTTAAAAGATGTTTCTTGATATCTTGTCTGGTATCACACACCTTTCCAACTATACTATTTACTTCATCAAAGTTATTTTTCTTGAACCAGAACATTGCACCTCTCAATCTAATTAGAAGATCAATGGGCCATATTTCTGTCGTTACAAGGAGTGCTACTGTAGATGTCGTGCAAACAGCACCTGTATGGCGAAGCAGGATCTTCCTCTGTGTACTTCTTAATTTGTTTCTAATATTCAAACTATACGATTTTTGTGCCCAGGTTGCTGCGGCATATGTAACAATTGATCCAAAAATAGTATAATGACAGGTTATGTTATTTAAGGATATTTTAAATTTTATATTTACAATTATGGCTAATTTATTCATAACTTCTTCAGCCTTCATCCTAACATACTCTACATGATTTATGAAGTTGAATTTTTCATCCAGGATAACACCTAGATATTTTATTTCTCTACAATGTTTAATTTTTTCATTATTATACTTAATAATCGGATCTCGTTTTAATTTTCCTTTAAATAAAATGTATGATGACTTTTGTGAAGCAATTTGCAGTTTGCTCTCATTACACCAATTGGCTAATTTAGATGTTATAAAATATTTAGTTTCTAGTTGTAATCTTGAATCGTCTGCTATCAGAAAAATCAATTGTTGCTAATTTATTCATAACTGTTTCAGCCTTCATTCCAACACTCTACATGATTTATGAAGTTGAATTTTTCATCCAGGATAACACCTAGATATTTTATTTCTCTACAACGTTTAATTTTTTCATTATTATACTTAATAATCGGATTTCGTTTTAATTTTCCTTTAAATAAAATGTATGATGACTTTTGTGGAGCAATTTGCAGTTTGCTCTCATTACACCAATTGGCTAATTTAGATGTAATAAAATTTGCCTTAGTTTCTAGTTGTAATCTTGAATTGCCTGCTATCAGAAAAATCACATCATCCGCATATGCTATTATATTAACTGCATTTTCATAATTTTCAAACATTTCTACCAAGGTTTCCTTCACAACGTCCCAGAATGTGGGACCCAGAACAGATCCTTGTGGACAACCTTTGCTGATACTTTGAATTGCCTTGAATATAACCTTTCCTGATGTCACAGTAACTCAAGAGTAATGTGTATAGGGGATATGGATAATTAAGCTTTCTTAGCCTTTCAAAGAAGAAAGGCCGCCATAGATTGTCAAAGGCTCTTGAAATGTCCATTGAACATCCAATTATATACTTATTTGAACAGCGAGTCACAGAATCCATGATATCAATGATATCAGCAGCCATGCTGCCTATTATTCATTCCTATCAAAATCTTATATTCTATGATCCTCTTATAAATTAGGTGTTCAAAAATCTTGCCCATTGAGTTTAAGAGGCAGATTGGTCTGTATGACTTTGGTTTCATAGGATCTTTATCAGAACCTTTCTTGAGGATAATAACCCTAGCCTCTTTCCAACAATCTGGAAAAAAAACTCTCCACAGACAGTCATTAAAAATACTGCTAAGTTGTGGTATTAAAGTATCGTGGAGGGTCATTAAGACTTCCTTAGGTATATTATCCGGACCGCAGGACTTCTTCTTTAACTTTTTGAAAATTACTTTTAATTCTGATATATCAAAAGGATATATTAAATTGAAATTATTATAATCAAATTTCATAGTAAGTCGACATAATTTGTTTTGGAAATTATCCGAGGATATGTCGTCATCAGATAATAGGATATCCAAAAGTAATTTCGTGGTTTCCTCCCAGTTTGAGGTCATACTACCATCATGTTTTTCTAAAGTATTCAATATTTCAGGTTTGTTAATCTTGTCCATAATGATTTTGTAAGGAATTCCCCAAGTGTTATTATCTAACTGGGTTTCCACAAATGTGATCCAGGACTTTTGTCTAATGTCTAACAATAGTTGTTTAAATTTAAATTTCGCATTTCTATAGCGGTTTAGGTTTGCTTGTCTGATTCAATCACGGATCTTTGATAAATTTTTCTAAGTTCCCTCATTTATCTCCTTGAAGTTTCCAAGGCATCATTCCAAATATTGTCTGAAAACTTCTTTATTCTTGAATAAGGTACTGATTGCTTAATAGCATAACCAATATTATAAATTAGATTATTTAATTCAGAACCATCAAAACATCTATTTGAAGAATTGAAAATCTCCTTCACTTGGTTCTAATTAGCTCGGGAAAAATTTCTTTTTACACTTTTATCTTGACATGCCAATTATGAGTTAGTACTTATGGTATAGTACAAATAGATCATTCTATGATTGCTGGAAGTCATATTGTGGCAACCCTGTATGGGTTGTCAGACCTGGCGCCACTGGCTGATCTTTGTTCATTGGTTGCGCTGGAGAGGGGGTTGGTTTCCTCTTCCGCAGACGACCAGCCGCCACCAGAGAGAGAGGATGTGTTGGTAGCAACCCTCCGGAACACAAACCTCATTGAATGTAAGTTGTCTGGAATTATTAAACCTCTTTTTAAAATGCATTTGTGAGTTTTCCTTCGCTGGACCTTCCACCTTTCACCACCATGCAGGTAAGCTAGTTATCAGTAAAATAACATGTCCACCCTACCGCGTGGTGTAACTAGTGTTTGTTGAGATGGTTTAGCTCTACCGCTACGGATTCCCCCCAAAGCTAATAAATATTAAATCTATTCTAATGTAGGGTGTGACATATTGGTGGAGACGCGGGTAAGATCTCAAAATTTTTTTTTCTCCTTGCTTTAGTCCGGTTTTTATGAAAAAAAAAAATTCGAATGTATACGGTGGTGAAAGATGGAGGAAACATGGCCGACCGCGTGGTGTTCAATTAGTTAGAAATTCTAATCTGGTCATCGTCTCGTAATCCTTTAACTTTTGGTCTGTTTTTTATTTGATTTCTTCAATAGTAAACTTATTTCATAATATTGTGCTAAAATTTTTTTTATAACTACATGGAAATTGATAATGGACACCACGTGGTCACGTGTTGATTTTCAAGGGACGCTGTGTGAGTTTTGGCAGTAAAATTCAAAGTAAATAGTTTCTTTTTTGGTGTTTTTGTGAAGGATGCACTTCATTTTTGTGTTCATTCCAGTTGGTAATTCTGCCTATTTTATTCTGGTGTCCAGTGTTACTTAAAAGTAAGTCAAAATGCCTAAGAAAACGCGGCAATCATCCAATGTGCCAGTTACAATGGATTCACATGATGTAATAGCTTCGACTTCTGCTTTAGCTAATCAAAGTGCACATGTACCTAGTAATTTAGAAGTATCCATGGCACCTAATGTTAATCAGACTCAGACAATGCAAGTTTCTCGGCCTTTTATTGATCCACCCTGTTTTGACAGGATAGCACTGATATCTCCTTCAGAATTTTTGACAAAATTTAACTTAGTTTCTACAGCAAATGGTTGGTCAGATGTACAAAAGTTGAAGTTTTTCCCATGTTACTTGCGAGACACAGCAGCACTGTGGTACCGAACTTTTTGCCATAGACACCCTGAGCATGATTGGCATTTTCTAACTCAACAGTTTTTGGCAGCTTTTCAAATGTCCAATCAATATGAATTGTTGGAAATTAAACTTAGGCAGAGGGTACAATTAGAAAATGAACCTGTATTAGATTACATTTATGATGTATTATCCTTGTGTGACCAAGTTAACGCTGCAATGACACAAATGGAGCAGGTAAAAAACTTAGTGAAAGGATTGAAACCTCAGTATGTGCAAGCTTTGCTCCCATTAAATCCACAAACAGTTGAGGAGGTTTTACAAATTATTAAAAGCGTTGATAAAGCTAATTTTTATGTGCAACATAGACAACATTTAGTACAAGCACAAACATCAACTTACACTTCTCCACCTGTGTCATCTGCACCTGTTTTATCACGGTTTGAAAGTGTAAATCACTCTGAACCAGTTATTAATGTTGTTTCCACATTGAGTGAACAGGTCACTAAACTTGCTACCCAAATGCAACAACTTCAGTCTCAATTCACTGCTGCTGCATCTACTGTGCAGCCACCTCCACTTAAGCCTCCAAGATATCATGAAAGGAGACAACAGGCACCTATTGTGTGTTACAATTGCAACAAGCGTGGTCATATGGCACGTAATTGCTGGACTTCACCATCTGGTTCAAAAAACTCGAGAGGCCCAGCCTCCAACGACATAACCTAGAGGTACCCAAAGTAAGTTCACCTGTGTCTAATGTTGTTTCTCTTCCAGGTCAAATTTTGCAAATTTTGGGGTCCATTGGGGAGTCAAAACTTCCAATTTTGTTGGATACAGGAAGTGCAGTTAGCATTGTGAATGCAGCTCATATCAATGACATTTCTAAAATGAAACCTGTCGAGATTTTGCTTAAAACAGCTGGTAACAAGTTATTAGATGCGCCTTATCAAACAAATTTGAAATTTCAAATTAATGACTTTGTTTTTCAGGAAGATGTGTTAGTGGTAAAAGACTTGGCACATAATCTCATTTTGGGTAATGACTTTCTAACTTCACATAAAGTTACCATTGATTATTCTTGTGCAGAAGTTAAGATTCAAACTCATGAGGGAGAAATGGTACACATTCCTTTTGAAACAACATGTGGTGGTCCCTTTACAGATATTGCTGTGATTCCATTGAACGATGAGGTACAGATAGTTAATAAAGTTTCTGTTGTAAAAGATGTTAAATTGCCACCGCTTACTACTTGTTTTGTGGCAGTGCAGCCTTCAGCTGATATTACAAATGAGGTTATGTTCGAGCCTTCTACCAGTATTATGCATAAGAAGAATATTTCTATTCCACCTGTAGTTTGCAAATCTTCAAAGGACTTTGTGATACCAGTACATAATAATTCAGCTGTTCCTCAAACACTTTTTGCTAGAACTGTATTAGCTAATGCTCATGAAGTTGCATTTGTTCAAAGTAACTCAGTTTCACCTAAGGATGTTACTCCATTGAACGCTCCAAAGTTTGAATTTAATGTTAATACCAACTTAACTGAAGCTCAAAAGTCAGATCTTCATAATCTGTTGTTAAAATATGAACATGTTTTTGCCACTTCATTGCAAGATTTAGGCTCAACTAATGTAGCTGAATTTAAAATAGAGGTAAAGGATGACAAACCTATTAAGCAACGACCCTATAGGGTAGCTCATAAGCAGAAAGAGATTATTTCCCAACAAGTAGAGGAAATGAAAAATGCTGGTATTATTAGAGATTCTCAGTCACCTTGGTCATCACCTGTTGTGTTGGTAAAGAAAAAAGATGGCTCTATGCGGTTTTGTGTAGATTATCGTCAACTGAATAAGGTTACAGTAAACTCAGCCTTTCCCTTGCCTCTTATTGATGACCTCCTTAGTTACCTTGGAGAAGCTAAATGGTTTGCTTCCTTAGATTTGTTGTCAGCATACTTTCAAATTCCTTTAGAGGAGAATAGTAAAAAGTATACCTCATTTGTTACTCATGAAGGGCAGTATGAATTTGAACGTTTGTCTTTTGGGCTTGCTAATGCACCAAGATTTTTCAGTTTTGTTGCTGAGAAATTGTTAGGAGACTTGAAATTTAAGAAAGCTTTAGCATATTTGGACGATATTGTTGTTTTTGCCAAAACTTTTGAACAATTATTAGAAAACTTAGAAGCTGTTTTTCAACGTTTGGAAATGCATAATTTTAAACTGAAACCTGGGAAATGTTTCTTTGCTATGGAGAAGATAAAGTTATTGGGTTTTGAAGTATCTAAAGATGGAATTTCCCCAGATTCTGAGAAAGTTACAGTGATCAAAGAACTACCACGCCCAAAGAATGTTAGAGACGTGAGAAAAGTTTTGGGTTTGTTCAATTTCTACAGGAAATTTATTAAGAATTACTCTTACATTGCCCATCCATTGATTCAGCTGACCAAGAAAAGTCAAAGTTTTATTTGGGGCCCGGATCAGCAAACAGCATTCCAGCAGTTAAAGAACTCTCTTGTTTCTGCTCCTGTGTTGGCTCATTATAATCCTGGAGCCTATACAGAATTACACACTGATGCTAGTGGTCTAGGAATAGGATGTGTTTTACTACAGAAAGTAAATGATAATCTTAGACCTATTGCATATGCTTCTAGAACTTTGTCAAAATGTGAAAGAAATTACAGTGTACCAGAGTTAGAGCTTTTGGCAATCGTTTTTGGTTTAACACATTTCAGGACTTTTGTGTATGGCTATAAAGTGCATGTTATTTCAGACCATCACTCCCTTTGTTATCTGAACAATTTAAAGGATTTGACAGGCCGGTTGGCTCGATGGAGTCTAAAGTTACAGGAATTTGATTATGATATATGTTATAAATCTGGTAAGAAACATAATGACGCAGATGTTTTGTCAAGGTTCCCTGTGTTACAGCCTGAAGAGCATCAAATTGAACAACTTGATGAGCTAATTACCTGTTTGCTATCACCGGTTGAGGTTGCTCAGAAACAAAATGATGATCCAGTTCTGACTCCAATTATTAATGCCCTTAAGGATCCTGAATCTGCTCCTGCTAAGGTTCAACGTCAAGCTTCTACCTATATTTTGAAAAGTGATGTCTTGTACAGGAAAAATTCGAGTTCTACTGGTCCCTTGCATTTACTAGTCATTCCTGAGGTGTTAAAGCATGAAATTTTGTCCTCATGTCATGATGATCCACTATCTGGTCATTTAGGTTTTTCTAAAACTTTTAGTAAGATTAATTCAAGATACTACTGGATAGGTATGAAAAAAGATATTGAGCATTTTGTGAAAACTTGTCCAAGTTGTCAGTCTAGGAAGGCACCTAAGAATCAAAAACCTGCTGGTCTTTTGCAGCCTATTCCAGTTAACTTTATTGGAGAACGTTGGGGAATAGATTTGTTAGGCCCTTTGCCTCGTTCTACGTCGGGTCATAAGTATATCATAGTTGCTACAGAATATGCTTCTAGGTGGGTTGAAGCTGCCCCTCTCTCTTTGGCTACCATTCCCCAGGTTACTAAGTTCATCTTACATCAGATTATTTGCAGGCATGGGGCCCCTGCCATGTTACTGTCTGATCGTGGTAGTGTCTTTCTGAGTGAAGTAACCCAGGAACTCTTGAAAGCTTTGTCAGTTTCCCCTCATTTTACTAGTTCATACCACCCTGCATGCAACGGCCTTACTGAACGATTTAACCAGACTTTACTAAATTGTCTTAGTCATTTTGTGGATTCAAATCAGCGCAATTGGTCTAATGTTTTGCCATATGTGATTTTTTCATACAATTCTTCTGTTCAGGAAACTACAAAATTTTCACCATTCTATTTGATATATGGTCGTGAACCTTCCTTACCAAATCAGGTGCAACTTCAGGCCACTTCAAATGATTTATTTGTTCGGCAAACTTTGGAAGAGATTCAGAAAGCTCGTGAAGTAGCCATCCATAATATTAACCAGCAACAGATTAAACAGAAAGAAAGATATGATGCTAAGCATAGAGATACTCATTTTGCAGTAGGTCAGCTTGTTAAGATTTTTACTCCAATTAGGAAAAAGGGAAAATGTACCAAATTGCTTCATAGATATTTTGGGCCTTTTGAAATTGTTCGACAAATTACTCCTGTTACTTATGTGGTTCGTCGACCAAATGCTCCTAGAGTTAAGGAACAATCAGTACATGTTTCTAGGATATTCCCATATTTTGATCCTGTGGGACCATATAGACTGTAAATGCATTTTGCTTTTCTTTTGTGTCACATTAAATGTAAAAAGGTTGTATGTAAAGTATATTGCCCCTTGTTTTCTGAGTGAGAATTTTGAGATTTAGTGTATAGTGTGCTAAGCTATTTTGTTTTGGAATATGATGTATATTATTGGCAAATGGCAATACTTGGATAGATGTTTGATGAATTAGATGTCAAAAGTTGAACATACAATTGTTATTATTGAAAGTCACAATTAATTGATATTAAAAGTATATGTTCCCTAATAACTGTTTTGAGTTGAATAACCTCATTTGATGATAAATTTTACAATGATTAGGAAATTGAAATTTTGTTTATTAATTTTAAGTTTACATTCTGGAATAGTGCTGTGCTACCTCGATAAGAAGGATGAATGAAATTATGTGTGATTATGTGAAAGATGTAGAGGTAAAGTTTATCTGGTTAATGGGGTTGCTGTAATGTGCCCGTTAATCCAGTGTTTTAGGCTCGATAAATGGCTGAAATGTGCTTATCGATGCAAGTAATTAAGTGTATTTTTGAGTTTTGTTTAGCATTGGTGCTGAAATGTGCATGCTAAGATGATGAGGAAAACCTGAATCACAGAGAGGTTTGTGAATGACTGTTATGAAGCTGAGACCTGGGGATGTTCTGTTTGTCATCCTCGCCATAGTTACCAGGTATTTGTGAGATAGCACATTACTAGTACAGATGTTTACTTTGTCTCTTTATTGCAGGATGCTAATAGTTTGAACATTTTGATAAAATTGTTTTGGATTAAGAGTGATATATATTTTGGAGTTGTGTGATTACCAGTATGCTTTAATGGTTTATTGAATTCTAAGTTTTATGTTGAAAAGCAAAAGTACCCTTCAATGTATACAAAAGTTTTTAGAATAGGCTAAGACATGATACTATATTTTCTCTTTTGTGTATCTAGGATGTGAAATTTTGAGGCCCCAGAACTTAATTTTTCTTTCAGTTTTGTTCTATGTATTGTGTTGTAGAACGATTTTTTTTTTTTTTTTTTTGGTGTAGTAATGTGACAGTAGTTTTGTTGGCATGCAAAATGTTGATGTTGGTAGATTGTAAGTAGTTTTGTTGATTTGAAAGGTAGTAGTACTGATGATATTAAGTAGTGCGCGCACATAATAAATATGATTGAAATTATAATGGTAAAACAAAGAGAAAAACTGAGCTCATTTTTGTTTAAGTGTACACGTCAGTTTTGTTAAAAAGTTTATGGCCACGTGTAATATTTTGGGGTACCCCTCTAATTGTAAGTTTTGGTATTTTGAAAATTTGTAATATTTTTATTCAATGTTTTGGAAGGTCAAATTATTTTGTACTGTGTGTGTATTGTATTATTTCTACCCTAAGGGGTTTTTGTAAAGTTTTGATTGTGACATTCCTATGTTTTATGTATTCTTTTGTGAAGATTATTTTGTGAAGATTATTTGATTTATCTTGTCAAAATTTGTAAGCTATATATATTGCCGAGTGATGGAAATTATCTTAGTTTTATCATGTATCTTGCTACCCAGATGGGGTGTACCTAATTTTTTTGTATTATTTATTATTGTTCAGAAGTGAAGTTTGTTTTTAATGATGTAGTTGTCTTCTGTAATTGACGTACACTTATATTTTTGGAAATAATGTTGTAGTATGATGATACGTATCAAGCCAGCCCTATTTATCTGCGTTCCTGCTGCACCACACTGTTCCTGCCGAACTGTTTGCACCATGGGAGTACTAAACCTGCCACACTGCCTTGTGTCATCGGGCTCTGGTCCGCCCTTTATGACCACTGTTCGTCAGAGCTTTGGCAGCTATTAGTGCTGTCACTTCGTACCTGTGTTGGGGGCAGAAGAACTATTAATGCCCCACATTGTTATTCAGTGTAGAGCAAGTACAATTGTGCTCAATTCAGTGGTCTTTATTCATCAGTGACTGCAGTGCAAGCTTCAAGTTTTTTATTACATTTGTGAGACCAGTGGGAATGGAATGTACTGTTCAGGCAGGTTGTGAAACTTTTTTTGCTTGGTGCAGTAGTGGTGAAAAGTGCTGAACTTCATTTATTTTTCTTTGAGGGCTTTTTAATTAAAGTTATAGACAGACACTGGAGTAAAGAAACGAATGTGTAACGTCAAGAGAAGATTTATGTTTGTAATACTGTTTGTGATGTTTGTATGCTAATTTTTTTTTTTTTTTTGTTCCATCACTCGAGCGAGTTTCTTTTCATTTGTTATTAATTGTTCTGTTGACCCTGGGTCAACAGCTTGTGGTCCGGGGGGAGGTGTGGCAACCCTGTATGGGTTGTCAGACCTGGCGCCACTGGCTGATCTTTGTTCATTGGTTGCGCTGGAGAGGGGGTTGGTTTCCTCTTCCGCAGACGACCAGCCGCCACCAGAGAGAGAGGATGTGTTGGTAGCAACCCTCCGGAACACAAACCTCATTGAATGTAAGTTGTCTGGAATTATTAAACCTCTTTTTAAAATGCATTTGTGAGTTTTCCTTCGCTGGACCTTCCACCTTTCACCACCATGCAGGTAAGCTAGTTATCAGTAAAATAACATGTCCACCCTACCGCGTGGTGTAACTAGTGTTTGTTGAGATGGTTTAGCTCTACCGCTACGGATTCCCCCCAAAGCTAATAAATATTAAATCTATTCTAATGTAGGGTGTGACAATATCCTGTCCTACTTTCCATCCATAAATATTTTTTTAACTTTTACTATTGCAGAGTGTCAAATCGATGTTAAATGAAGCCCCTTCACGATTTTCAAATGTTAGTGGATTAGCTTGAATTTACTACATGCAAATTTAATTCTGAAATAACATCTTCCATCTTCTCACCTCTTGTATCCCTATATTCATTATACCACCATAAGGATTTTGCATTGGAATCCATAGTATCAATTATTTCATGATACCGAAAATAATTTTGTATACTCCTGACTCTATTTATATATGGCTCTATTTCTTCACTCCATTGAAAATAGTAATTAGCTAAAATAAATTTACCATTCTCATGTGAGATTTCCACACAGTTGGTATGCGAATGAGAAAATTGCTTTTGAGCTTTAGAAACCTGGAAGGGCAGACAGCAAGTTGGGTTCAGCGGCTGCAGGAGTACGACTTCACCTCTGAACATGGTAGAGGGAAGAGACACGGCAACGCAGACGCCATGTCCAGAAGACCCTGCCCAGAAGAGTGCGGCCAGTGCACAAGAGCGGAAGAGAAGCGGCGTGCCGCAGATGTCTGAGTGGTCACGGCAGTTCCTACGGATGGCTGGGATAGCTTAGGAGGGAGCAGCTGGCGGACGCAGACCTGGGGCCACTCTTAAGAGAAGTGGAGGCAGGGACAGGACCAACCTTTGAGGACATCACACCGAGGAGCGCCACCTACAAGTCGTACTGGGCCCAATGAGACTCACTGAAGGCAAGAGAGGGCGTGCTGTCCCGGGTATGGGAATCGCCCGATGGGATGACGCAGAGAGAACAGTTCGTACTTCCTCGAAGTAAGGTCCCAGAAGTCTTGGAAGAAGTGCACGCCGGTACTTCAGGAGGACACCTGGGAGCAAACCGAACAATCGACAAACTCCGACAGCGCTACTACTGGCTGAAGCTACGAGCAGACGCTGAGAGTTGGTGCCGTCAATGTTACGTATGCGCGGCAAGTCGCGGCCCCAGACTAGGAGCCATGCAGCCATAGACATAGCTGGACCATTCCCAGTGTCCGACCAAGGCAACAAGTACCTGATGGTGTTCGTGGACTATTTCACCAAGTGGCCGGAGGTGTATGCCATCCCGAACCAGGAGGCGAAGACAATCACAGACTGCCTCGGGGAGCAAGTGTTCTGCCGATTTGGGGTGCCATTAGAGCTCCACAGCCACGAGGGCACCAATTTTGAGTCCAACCTTATGAAGGAGACACTGGAAAGACTTGGGGTGAACAAGACCCGCACAACACCTCTACATCCCAAGTCGGATGGCATGGTCCAAAGGTACATCAAGACCTTAGAACACCTGAGGAAGGTCGTGGCCAGCCAACAGCGAGACTGGGACGTCAAGGTGCAACTGTTCTTGCTGGCCTACCGCTCGTCTACACACATCACTGGGATGACGCCAGCCAACTTAATGTTCGGCCGAGAGTTACGCCTCCCTTGTGACCTGGCCTTTGGGAGCTCCCGGACGCAAAACAGCCAGCAACTGAGTATGTGGAGAACCTGGTGGACCATCTGCACGACATGCATGAGATGGCTCGTCAGAACATCCAGAAGGCGAGCGACCGCACGAAGACCCGATACGACAGGCAAGCCAACAGCCAAGGGTTCCAGTGACCTGGTCTGGTTGTATCGCCCTACTCGGACCAAGGGACGATGCCCGAAGCTTCAGCAGCCGTGGCAAGGACCGTACCGGATGGTGAAGAGGATTAAAGACGTGGTCTACCGCATCCAGAAGGTGCCCCGAGGGAAGACGTTGGTGGTACACCTGGATCGTCTGGCCCACTACGATGGTGCAGTTCGGGACGACCAGCCTTGAGGAGGGAGCAATGTCGCGAGCCCATTATCTACGATCGCGGCTTGTTTACACAAAGGAACTGATAGGAGGGCAGTGTGGAAAATAAAGAGCTTGCATAAGCAGATAAACATATCGCTTGAGATAAAGGACTTGCCGGCACAGATTAAGTTATGCTTCTGGAAGGTGATAGAACATTCAATGTCTTGTTTATTCCAGAAATATCTCGTAACTGTTACAGAACAGCCTCGAATTTATCAATGAGGTATTTAAGGGAGCGACGACTCGCCAAGAGTCAGTCGTAAACAGAGAGAAGTAAAGAGCTGTAAAGTGTTGTAACGTGAGATGATGAAATCAGAACACTGTCATAGTCATCGACCTTGGTAGATTGTGTTGTATATGTGACGTAATGTAGTTAGTGAGAATTGAACAGTGTATTTCTACGGAAATTAAGAACATTTGGAATATCTACAACTGGGACTTTTTAATTCTACGAACCCACCAAGTCACAGTATTATGAAGTGTTCTTTCTTGCTTTGTGACTATAATGTAATATGTTTGTTAATATTTAAATGTAACTGATGTAGGACTATTATTGAACAGCATCCTAACACACAGTTCAAGTGATGTAATATTACTCTTGCTCACAACCATAAGTACCATAATGTATTTGGATACAATAAAGTTCATGGACAATCACAAAACAAAAGAATTACGTAACATACACAAATACAATCTTCCGAGGTCGTTGACTACAAACAAAAGCGTTCACAGTTGCAGGCACACGATACTCAGTTCCGATTACACTCTGTTTACGACTCTCCGCTGCTTCCTTTTATACGTCCATTGATATTTCTAGACTGTTTTGTAACAAACAAGAAATCGAAACTTCCACATCTAACTTTATCTGTTTCGGCTAGCCTTTTATCCCCGCGCTATCTTTATCGGTCTCGGCAAGTTCTTTTGAGCGCGTCAGCCGCGCTACTCGCGACAATATTTACCCAAATCGGTCAGGACTCGAGTTTGGCTTGCGAAACACAAACAGACGAAAAGCAAGAAAAGAAAGAGTATTTCCATGTGCTTATTCCTAACGTCTTATGTTCGGATTTGTTTTTAGTGGATTCATAGATTTTGGTAGATAATGTAATTGCCGAGGGCGAGTCACCAAGCCAGGCTATTGCACAAACATGATTTAGTGCATCAGCTCAATCAGCTTCATTCACAACTCAGTTAATGCTGCATGTTATGAGTACTTTTACATTTTCCCTCATTGTTTTTCATGTTTTGATTTAGATACAAGAGTCTATGAAATACTCCTTATATTCACACACGCAGTTACGGTCTATCAAGAACTAAAGTACACGGTTTTAGGACCTCATGTAACCTAACGCACTTTTTAATTCCTTATCTAGCATAAAGATAGAGGCAACAACTTTAAATAATTCGAAACTTAAAAACCTGAAAGTATCGAAGCTCAATCCTTAGCAGAAACTAATATTACCTCTTTCTCATATTAGAACGACTGAGCACGAACGATACGGCACAAATTACTATATAAGGATTAATATGATAGTCTACAATATGATAGTCTTAAGTGCTGAAGGTGAATGCGAAAAACCGACAAACTTGCTCTTTTTTATTAGTTTTATCCCACCTTTAACCACAATGGTCACATTGGCGATCAGCAGTCAACTTCATTCTCGAACGAATGCTAATTACATTCACTTCGCAGTGCTAATTATTATACCAATGTAACATATACATACAAACGGCTCTTTAGCGAAATTGTAGTTCCAAGGGAGAGAAAAAAGGTGATTAAGGTTTGCTTTGCTATCAGCGATGTGATAAGATACGACATGAGCACTGTTGCTACAGTCAGTCAATGATGTATGGTGCAATTCTAGCCCTGGCAAAAGACGCGAGGAAAAGATGAGCGCTGATCAAATAAAATGTGAGGGACATCTTGAAGATGATTTCCACAAATACAATGAGATGTGGATTTGATTTTGAATCGAAACAAGTAAGCTGAAAATTTGCCATGTCCATTAAGAATTGAGTGAGAACGTAGTTAGGATTAACGAATTTACATTTATGTCTGTCAGAAGCTGTTGAGAAATATAAACCCTTAGTCAAAGCACCACAATCACTTTTTAACCAGTATTCATTCCAGTCGTTGATGATAATCTCCTTTAATGTTTGCCTCACATAAGAAATAGGGCATAGAGTGTAAGTCTCTCGAAGATTTGAAGTCGCAGCTGTCTTTGCAAGCTCATCTGCACGTTCATTTCCGGCAATCCCCACGTGCCCTCTGACCCATGAAGTACACAGATGAGAATCACATAATAATTGACTTCTTATTTCAGCTGCACTAGGACTGCTGTTTTTGGTATCTTTCAAAGCTGCAATTGCTGCTTGTGAGTCACTGTAAAGGCCAGCGGTTTATAACACTTACTGTGGACTAGCAATGAACGACTTTAAAGAGAATAATAATTTGATATCAGTGTACTATATTCTCGACTTAACACAAATGTCATTTTAAGTGTGTAGTTGATTAGAGGAATCAATATATGTTTACTTTTCCCAATTGAATTACTTCTTGGTTTAGTAATGAGATGCGCAGCTGCCGGCAACCCAAATCGTATATCAACTTTTGGAATTCGTTGCACCTTATTATTTTCATGCTTCACCATCTCTAGAATATCCTACAACTTTACAGACAAGACGGAGTCCCTCAAAGACCTCCGTCAAGTGAACTATATAAAAATAAACAAAACGTTGGTGAAGTACGTTTCAGAAACTTGAAAATTTAAATAATGCAAAGAACTTGCTGACAATAAACTGTGTTAACTGTATCAACCTAATTGCGCAAGCGGACTACTGATTTGTTAAACACAAAGACATATCACATCCGGGGATCCATGGTTCAAATCCCGGCTATGGCATTGAATTTTTCAGTCCAAAACTTGACCTACACACGGCTGGTGTGGAAGAACGATTAATTTCCGACATGAATAATGTTCATGTAATGTAACGTGCTATGTATACACCAGGTGAGTCAGCTGCTCATTATTCTCGAGTTTTATGCAATCCGCATTTTATACACCAACATGAAAACATCGACCCCATTACTAGGTTCCAGCCGCGTATTTAACATGGATGTTAAACACTCAATGAAATTAGTACTAATATAGATGTTATGGCATCGCCTGTAATATATTCGTAATTAGACAGCTGACGTTTGCACGGCTGCAAATGTTAACTGAAACCAGCGAACACTATATGTCAGACGGAATGCTAATCTCACGGTTTACTAGGTAGCTCAGTTGGAATGTGCACAGAAGTACAATCTCATTTGTCTCCTGTGACGGTGGTTCGAATCCTCTGCATAGGTATACTAATTTTTTCAATGTAATACAATTTGCAACTATTCTGAAAATTATTATTTTTAGTTGTTTTATTTATGTTTTATGGCACTGTATGATGTATCTTTATCGGTGTACTACAAGTAGATAGATGTTTAAACACACCTACAGGTAGGTGCAACTGAAATAAGGATCATTTATACACATTTGAACACAGAAAACTTGGAAATTACAGTATCAGAGTTTAACATGGAAGTTAAACACTATTTTACAGACATAGAATTATTGCGCTATTAAAAATGTCGTTTCAAATTGGTATGTTTTGTGGCGCTGGAATGACCCTTTTTCTATTCCTGAAACACGACTACTCTAACGAAGCAAGTGCTCGAAATGATGACCTTGGGTAGTGCACGCTCTCAGAGACTTTGTAATTAAATTATTGTGAAAGGAGTATTTACAATGCTGAGACTCGAACCTGTGCCATTGGGTGCTAGGGCACAGGAGACATCATAATCCCATTAAGCTATTTCGAGACTTGCCTGAAAGCACGTTCTGGGTTCAGTAGTATGCTTGACGCTATACCTTTGCCACCTCGTGAGTTCTCGTGCTTGATTTAGCCTTAGACTTTTAAGACACTTAATCATTTGCTGGCAAAACATCGTATGCATGTTAATTGAGATGCACGAGACGTAGTTTAAGCAAAATTGTAAATAAACCTTTGATGAATAATATTTTCGTATTGACTGTACCGTTCCATGATGGATGAGGCCTGTCTCTAATTTTTTTTTCGTAATTTTTGGCAGCCAGCCCCTGCTCTAAGTGCAATAATCCAACATTTTCTTTTTAGCTGACGTTGTTAGTGTACTCATATGATAGGTCCATTTTTTCCGAGGCGTTTACTGAATTACTTTGCCATGTACACGCCAGTAAAAGGTTTGTAAAATCACCTGGAAACCAGAATTCGCACTCAGGAAAGGAGTCGTACTTTTTTGAGGTGTACTTCGCGCAGCAGTAAGTTTTGTCCCTTAAACCGATATTCCTCTGAATTTTACGCATTCCTCTTTCTAAGAACGTCAGGCAATACAGTTTAGTAAGCACAAAACTGGACTAAGGCTCACATGCCGTTTGATGGGTGGCCTACCTTCCAAACAATAAGGCGCGGCTGACTTACGTGCGTGAGGGTGCGTGCGTGCGTGTGTGTGTGTGTGTGTGTGTGTGTGTGTGTGTGTGTGTGTGTGTGTGTGTGTGTGTGATATTTGGAGTGTGCGATTTATGCAACAACAAAAAACAGGAACTGCAAGACATCTCTCTCGTAGTCATATACTTTATATTTCAGAATACAAATATTTTTGTCCACTGCAATCCGAACAAAAGCTAAGAATGTCAATGCACTTTGAATTCGCTTGTTTTTCAGAAGAAATAAACCTTTAGTAATATCTTGCTTTGCTTAGCTCCAAAAATATTGCACTATTCATTTCTCAAACTCATGAGTTCTTCTCAACGTTCCCTCTCTTTTTCTACGCTTAATGAAAAAAGGCGGGAAGGTCAACATCCTTTTTTTTCTTTTTCATGCTTAGAAAGACGCCAAAATCAATGTTGTTTCTTTCATTATTCAAGTGTCTTACATTCAACCCCGCTTTCTTGCTTCGTTGTTTAGAGCAGATTAACGCAAAGGCTGGGGTATGAGGACGTTAGTTCCTTTTTATTGTGCTTGTTAATGCATGCATAACGCCTTCATTTCTACAAGCATTATGGCAATCGCATGATGCACCTATCGACTACGTCACGCTTTATGTGGCATATGCGTACACTAGGGGGGGGGGTCTAATAAGCAATTTTCCCCGGCCATCCTTACTTTAGTGTTTGTGGTGTCCTTTACGAGAGTACGGATAAACATTACAATTCCTGGAAATTAATCGTTCTTACACACTAGAGGTAGAGTCAGGTAGAAATAGGTAGAGTCAGATTGAAAAATGCAATGCCATAGCCGGTTGCTCTTAACCATTAGGCTACTATAGCCAACATGCCGGCATGGCATAAAATTCTCCAACACACATCGCCCACACACAGCTAGTGAGGAAGAACGATTAATATCCATCAATTTATCAGCTCCTTTACTTCTATGGATATTCACTGAAATATATGCTACAAATACTTTGTCAAACAATTGTTTAATTCCAAAATAATGAAAAACAAAGATCGCATAAAATTATTTTTAACGTACCATTAACTAATTTCTCAGCATTGAGGGTTACCTTTTGTAAGAGATGATCCTTACAATAGGACGCAGCACGCAAGACACTCACGCGCGCTTATTATATATCTATATATTTACTTATAGCAGACTATTAACTTAGATACTATTTGTTGATGCTGAAATTCATCAATACACTAATTAATACTAAAATGGTCTGCCGGATCAGTTGGTAAAAGGCTAAAAGAAGTTAATGTAAATTACCTGGGCTTCAATGCAAAAACATAATTTAAAGCACAAAACTAAAAATATTAATTTTTCATTATTTTACTGTTCACAATGTAACTCCTCCTGAACAATTGATTTGCTTCTCCAAAACATTCAAACTTTGTATCCGTAAGATTCAAGTGCTAATGATTCTGTGTCATTCTCT
>CM060948.1:287053012-287286071 GCA_030765055.1 Mantis religiosa | reverse complement strand
CTCCACAGTATCTGATCTCTCTAATATCAGTTTTCTGTTCTTTATTTTCTTTAATTCAAAATTCCAGATCATGGGGTCTTTGTTCAAAGAGTTAAGCTACCTTCAAATAATTTTGCTTATTAAAAGAAAAAAGAAAATATGTAGTAGGAGCTACCTTCGGTAATTGCTATAGATGGGCCTTGTTATGGCATCTAATAGAACTGTCCAGTTGCGTGACTGGAGATCTTCTTGGCCTTTGTTTCCCAGGAGTTCCTTGTAGCTGCTTTTCTCTAGAGATTCTAGAAACCGTCACCTCACTTATTTAAGAAAACGTGGTCCTTTTTCTCGCTTGGTTGAAAGAAATAATACGTTCATTGTGAAGATAACATTCTCTTCCTGTTCGAAGAAATCCCTTAGAGAACCGATAAATTTTATATTGGCTGCACAATTTGTTTATCTTTGGGACAATGAATCCTCGATGTACCTCTACTTCCTCCATCTGTTGCTTCCATAACTACGTATTTTGATATAAGGGTTCTAACAAAGTAGACTAGCAACAGACGTCACTGAACGTCCAAACAAGCTGTTTCAGACACTCAACTATAACTGCACCTAATTCACCAGTGTAACCAATGTGGCAACCTTTGCTTACATTTCCATAAAAACAGTCTTCCCCTCTTGCCCATACACACCTTATAGGCATCTGCCATGTATCTTCTTTTAAAAATTAGACGAGAACATGCGATTTTCGACTCAAATTAATGTTGAACATTGAGAAACTACTATTGAGAATATTTCCAAATTAATATTCGTGGATGTAAATCGTTAACAAAATATTAGCAATAAAATTTTCGATTGCATTTATCTCAAAACATTACCAGTAAACACTTACCCTGCTTGAAATTAAAAGACAAAGAAACAATACCCCACTTCACTTAACTAAATTTACACCAAAGAAAGGGCAATACAACTTCTGCAGTTCAAATATGTAACTTATTTGGAGCCTGTAATACATATTTCACTTCATAGAGTTAAAAAGAATAAATGGAAATCTACCATTAAAGTTAACTTCCATATGCCATAGACATTTGTAGCCAAAGCAGCGAATATAAACGGACGCAATTGCCAAAGCCAAGCAGATTAGCCCGACCAGGATTCGAAACTACTTTCGATGTCTTCATCAACTCCAAAGCATTAATTTACTAGAGCCAGATGCTTTTTCTCTTTAATCTATCCGCGGTCCTGGATCTGCCCTGTCCTCCCCAAGCGGAAAGATACCATTTGTTTCCCTGCCACTGAAAAATGCCGTTCTCTCTTCAATGGGGGGAAAAAATCCGCTCTCCCGTCATCGTTAGACAATAGACCTAAGTTATTTCTTCCACTCCATTTGCCTCATCCTGACAAAGCAATTACTTCTCTCAAACACTTCTCTGGGCCGGAACTTCGTCTGCACATCGCTTGACCCCTCTTCAAGTTCGAGTACGAACAAAAGGTGTGGCCAAATGTGTTAAGCAATAAAACTTTCCCTCTACAATATCTGTTCAGAAAAGTAGTCCAAGAAGCATTATGATGTGGATTTCCCTACACACAGGTTCCCGATACTATGACAATTAAATTTGAAATGATTAATTCCCTGCTTATTCATCTTTTATAATTCATTTTCTTTTCAGTCAACGAAATTCAAATACTCTTTTGACAAACTTCATCATGCAGTTTCAAATCCTCTGTTTTTATTCAACTGAATAAAGTGAAACGCTGAGTGAAATTTCTCAGAGAAGCAGCATTCGTGACTTCATCGCGAGCCAAAAATTCTGGATCACTTTATTTTACAGCTGAATGCTAACACCACACTTAAAACAAATACCTCATCTAAAAACATATGCCAAATGGACGCAACTACGGCTATTAGTGACTCAAACAGGTTAAACTGGTACTTTACGTTGGCACTGAGTAGGCTAATGCTAGACAGCTGAATCAGAAGTTCAATACACATGCGATAACCTTGGTATCTCGACGGCAAAGCACGAACCAGGTAAGTATGGTCCGAGCCCCGCTTGGCATTGAATATTTCATATCTGGTTCTACAGTCTACCATCGCTGACATTGCACAATACTATCAATATCTACAGAACAGTTAACTTCCACAACCTTTAAGCTCACTTTTACATTAAATCAGCAGAAATAAAGTTAATGACAGAAGAATCGACTGCGCAACTGAGACATTTTGTCTAGGTCATACTCACGTCATTCCCCGACAAAACAAAAATAATGGTCACGTTGCTTCCAAATTAAGATGTACTCTGCAGATGTAAATATAAAATAAATAAATGTAAATAGTCTCATAAAATGTTGTTTATCCTTAAAGGTTTAATAAGCTAGCTTGTAGCTTGTTAGTTTATCTATTAATTTACAGTCGATACCTGCTGTTTCGTAAGAAATTAGCAAACAATTCAACAAAATTAACGGTGTGAGATATGTTGTTGCATTTATACGTTCGAATATTCAAGTTTATTGCTGGAATAAATTTTTGTTTACATAATTTGCTTTAGGTTTTCAGGCACCTGTGGTCCTTTACATAATTACCGATGTACCGATTCGTGAACTTAGCATTTTTTGCAAAACCAGCTTTATTAATATTCAGACATACGCCATGATTACAAAATAAAAGATTCATATATGTTTCACTCAGAGGTTTCACTCTGCATTTGTTGCGGCTTCGAAAGTTTGGAAATTTTGTTCCATATTGACCGATAGATCTTGGTACTGGCAATGCTATACACAGCCCCGAAGATGATGATTATTATTGTCGCGAACCCGTATCTACAATCGCGTGGCTTGTTTGCACAAAAGAAACTGACAGGAGGGCAGTGTGAAAACCAAGAGCCCGCGGACAAAGATAACAGGCAGATAAGGGTCTGCCGAAAGAAACAAACTGAGATAAATGGAAATTTCTAGTTACTTCTGGACTGATAGAGATTGTTCGCGTTCTGGTTTATCTGCGAATCATCTAGAAATTATCTGTGAAGTATTTAAAGATGCGACGATTGGCCAAGAAGAGGAGTTGCAAGTTGTGAAGACAAGAGCTGCAAGTTGTAGTTGTGAAATGAGAGACAGCCAGCTCTGTAACGAGAGCTAATGATGTAATCTGCTGTCACTGTTTGTTATTGTGATCGACTTGGTAGACTGATGGTGTATATAACGTAATGCTGTTGTAATCTATAAAAATATTTCTACGAAAATAAAGGAGATTTTTAATTTCTGCAACTCGGCCTTTTAATTCTACGAACCCACAAAGTCACATCATCATCATCATCATCATCATTATGATTATTATTTATTATTTTATTTTTACTGCGTACCCACACTTATTAAGGGTTTAACGGCAGAGAGAATATGTTTAAGACGGGATTTTATAGGTAGGGTTTAACGGTTATGTGAAGTGGTTTGTAAGGTAGCAAATTTCTCCTCTTGAGTCGACTGACCGGCCGTCTAAAAGCTATTGCGTTATTCGATGATGATAACAGCCAATGTCCTTCTGATTCACTTAACACTCTCCAAAGTCTTTTGACACCGCTCGACTAATTTACTGTTACTCAGAATATCGAACCCATAACCTAGCCTAACAAACAATGACATCCTTTTCACATGGATTCCAACTCATTGTGGCACCAAAGGAAATGAAGAAGCAGAGCAGCAAAAGGAGTAAAAATAGCTGCTCAAATAACATAGATTGTAGAACATTCAGTACCTTATCGTCACGCCATAAAATACTTTTCCAGGCAGCTTAGATCAAAATGAAACGACAGAGCCGAAAACTACCAAAGGTACACCTTGATAACAAAAGATGTCATCAGTAGTGCGTGTCTTAAGCGCTCTCTAACGAGAAAATAACAATTATCACAAGATACGAATTGGACAAGCTGGACTAACTCATACATATTCACCTCATTGTGAAATCTGCAACAGAAAACGTTTAGTAAGCATCTGTACACAGTCTGAAGACGGGACACGACAGAACGACAAATCTACGGCATCACTGGACATCCATCTACAACACTAAATACTCCAAAGTTCTACTCTTCCTCAGAAGTATATAGATTGATTTGAACTTTAATGTATTTGTTAACAAACCTTTGTTTAACATTGAGTAAATTAAAACTGTTTTGTAACATAAGGAATTGAATTGTTTAAAATGTTGTATAGTCGTGATATGCATAAAAACTATTTAAAATAAAAAAAAAATCTCTAAGTTATTACTAGCAAGTGGTAACACAAAAACACAATTCTGAAAACAAAATATATGAACCCAAGGCAGCCTGACGAAGCTAGCATTAACTTTGCAGCACTGTAGAATTCGTCTTCAATTTGCTGCACAACAGCTTGGAATGTGCAGATGAACAGTGAAGTCAGGTGGATGCAAAGTGACCCTAAATTCCGAGATGAATGACGGGTGTGGATCGCCATTCTCCTTGCGTCGTTTCGCTGAGTTGGACAACATTGGGTTGTATTATGGTGTAGGATACTGCAGGAATTTTTGTATGTAGGATCTTGTATATTTGTTGAAAATTAGCACATAATTGGACAAAATTGGTTTGAGAAAGCTCTTCCAAACGTGAAACAAAAAGCACCATGCATTTTTGTGTACATATTTCGTCTCTGATATTGCAACTCTAGGTAGTAAAGATCTGAAAGAATGGGGGTTAACAAACCTAGGGTAAGAGCTTAAGAATAGTAGAACTAAATGGTAGTATATGATTATATGAGTCCACATGGTCTCTTCTGTTTTCATAATGTGTTTATGCATGAGAACATTGACATATCTATGTGCAAGTGTATCCTCGAACATTCTACAACTAGAACTGCTGGAAACAACAATTATTTCCAAGAGGACTAGATCCGAAACACACTGTTGAAATTATTTCGGTTTACCTCCTGAAATGATGCAGCCCCTAACTCGATGACACCGCATCGTTCTCGCCACCTGAATCCCGTCGATATCCAGAGTGAATCGGGAACAAGTGAAACGAAACATCATATCAGAAATTATGTCTAAGAAAACGAACAGTTGCTGTAAAAGATTGATAAAAAATCCAATCTAATATTAGAAAAACTCTTATTTTATAGCCCTGATAACGATGAAAACGTCGATAGTTAAATATTAGTACCCTGGCGGAATATTTGTGTTAAAGGGTTTTATTTTTTCAAAGGGGATAGGTTCAACGTTCTTTTGATAGTAAAGGAAGACGCCAGAAAAAGAAAATCAAACCTGAGGTTTCTTAAAGAAGACACATTACTCCCACATCACGAAGGTATTGGACGGTTAACTATTTTCTGATGGGTTTATGCTTCTTATTTTCCACGCAGCTTATTTCTCAAGCTTATTTCTCTTTCCATCCAAAAATTCAATTTCGATATTTCACCATAAATGAAATTTTGAGGTCCCTGGATAAAAACTGGACATACATTTGTCCGCGTATTTGTGTCACACACACACACACACACACACACACACACACACACACACACACACACACCCACACACACACACACACACACACACACACACTTTTTTGTTTTATTCTTCCAACAACGGGGTGTGGGTATGTGGATAGGAAGAAGGATGGGTATTGGAAGGGAAGTTGCTGTTCTGAGGTGATACTGTTTATTGATTCTGTGGTGCTTATTTGATTTGGGCTATGTTGGTGAAGATGTTGGCCGGTCCGCCGAAGCAACCCGGCTGTTTGTGGGCGATAACTCAGTGTGGCGGTATGTCCGCAGTGGTGAAAAGGTAGCAGCCATGATCCGGGGACCCTGACTACAACCTTGACGCAGTGGTGAATTGTGTTGAGCAGCGGTGACTGCTTACTCAATAGTCATCGTGGCAATTTTGTTGGTAATTTGCGGTGTCTGAAGGGTATCGGCGAGGCAGGTCATGTGGTGGCGTCCCTCGGGCGCGGGTATCTCTGCGGGTATCTCTGGAAGTGTGGCGGTGGGGCACCTTGCATGGGCGCCAGTGCTCTCGCGAGGTCTCGTATGCTATCAGAAAACACACACACACATTCTAATTTTTATATAATTTTATACAATTGGGAAGCCGCAAGACATAGATACTAACCCTGTTGTAGAAAAAAGTAGAGCTCATTAAAATACTCACTTTTATGGTCTTTTCTTTCTCCCTTTGTTTTTCAAATATCTATATTACGTTTTGCCAAGTATGAGTATGTCAGATGAAGGAATCTCTGAAAGCTTGCAGTTCCTTTCTATCTTCAATAGCGCTCGTTGCTAAGAATTTTGAATTTATTTCTCCATGCATGTGATATTTTAACGATGCTTCCGCATTTACTGCTTAATTTGATATATTTTTGACACTTTATATATCGAATAACATAACTTGATAAAATAACAATTGCTCCTACATGAACACGGTAGGTAATACATGCAAACATATGTATGTGTGTGTCTGTGTCTGTGTGTGTGTGTGTGTGTGTGTGTGTGTGTGTGTGTGTGTGTGTGTGTGTGTGTGTGTGTGTGTGTGTACATAAGGTACACGTGTCATATTTGAGGAATGCTCGGAAACAGATCAAATTTTAGAACGTTATTTATTTAAGGCTTACTTTCCGTATCTTGACTCGCTTGCATATTCTCAAGTCTTTATTTTTGCTGACCAATGAGAACAGCGTAATACGAGATTTCACATGTCTTCAGCTTATGACATCAATTTTCTGTTTACTCGTGTTGACCACGTGCAGGTGGCCGGACGCTAAATTGGATGCTGAAATAGCATTCTATGGCAACCAAAATGTCCTACGACTCATAGAAATGTTGAGGTTTGCTTAGAGAACGTTTATGTAGTTTTTTTTTTTTTTTTTTTTTGCGTGTGACTGCCGATTTGACACTAGGACGCCATCTTGGATGAAACGGTATTTAATGACTGCTTATTCCGGCAGTCACGGGCCATTCTATATAGTTTGGGCTCTTCCGGAGGTCACGCTAATGTTACAAGCCAGGGTCGTCATGCCGACCACAAGTGGTGCCTTCTCTAGACGCATCCTCAACGTACATGATAAGCCTCTCCAAGGAAAGCCGTATGGGTATTTATATAATAAATGTAACTGTTGTCATCATTTCACCTCTAAGTCTCTCCAAGACTTTAAGAGTGCCTTTTACTTAACAATTAGCGTTTAGTAAATTGCCACATTATAGAACTCATTGTTGTCTCTACTTCGCTCTACCGTCCTTGCTCTACGTCTGATTTTCTTATCCTTTACCTACGCTTCTAGTTACTGAGTAGAGTTTAACTAAGTTACACAATATTTATCACACCGATGTTTTAATAGGAAGAGAAAGCCATGTGACTGTCGCATCAGATTTTACCTTCTTTGCGTTTACATATTTACCTAATAGCAAATTAATTTTTCATCTCCGGCCTTTGTTTTGATATTTGTCCATACCACTGAAAAACGTAGCTTTAATCAGATTTGTCTTGTTCAAATACTCAATGCATCTGTATGTAAAAAGCTATACCTATGAAAATTATCTTGATTTTAATTACCTAATTTTACGTTCTTTGTCACTTTTATTAAAAATAAGTACATTTCGCTAAAAAGTCATTAAGAAAGCTACTAAACATTACTGCACTTATCTCTCTATTTTGCTAGGAGAATAGCGGTCTTTTTCATGATGAGAGTCCCTGCTGTTTCAAATTGTCAATAAATAGGAATGCTGCAAGTTATCAACGTGTTTCTAAAACTATAATATTTCTTGAATGTACAACTGAAAGAGCATATTTCTACAATCTCTTCGGGCAAGGTAGCTTCGACCATATCGAGCCTCGCGGGAGTACAGATTAATAATAGCTGGTCACTACTCCTTTGCTATGAATGGCAAGTGAAAGAATAAGTGGCTAGGCTGAGGGCCCTTAGCAATCGATAGGGCTAGGTGACCCAGTTTCTCACACTCACACATGCAGTCACCTAACTGATATCAAGTACCTGCAAGCAGAACATCTCAAAAATGTCAGAGCAGAATACTTCTTAAATTTAACTCAAAACATAGTTACCACTTAACTCCTCTACTTCACGTTATAGTGAATAAGGAGTTTTATGTTTCAACCTAGAAATTCGACGTCGAGGACTTGAAAGTTTTTGAAAAAAAATGTTACTGTACCATGCAAAGGATATAACAAGCAAATTGTTATTACAAAGGGCCAATACTTTCAGACAACTTCCCTCGTTCTAATTTTGTCTTTGTTTAGAAAGCAAGGTCTAACTTTTCAAAACGACGCTTCTAATTAAAACAACGCATTGCAAATGAGTTAGTCTTTCATACTAGTCGTATAATAATGATGATAATTTTATTGTCATTGAACTTTACAGCAATAGACGTCAAGAAGATACAATAGAAATTATTACACTATAATACAAAGTATGTACAAAGTTAAGCTTAATAGCAATGAATGTCGAAGAATAACAAAGATTACAATACAGAATGTTTCTCTTCAATTATACAGAGAATGTACAAGAGAAAGTACAGTATTGTACAAAGTCAAAGTTACGATCTGTACTGTACAGGTGCAAAGGTAGAATTCGAATGATTGGGATTTGAACCACACATCTTTCATTCTTCGTCCGGTTGCTCTTTCCAACTAAGCTACCATGAGAACATGTAGGCAGGACATTAAATTCTCCTTTTAATGGCGGAGGGACCTTGAAACAAGGTACTAACAAATTAAGCTTCACTCCAATTAGCATTGCATCTTCTTCTGCTTCTTTAACTACCCTCTTATGTGGTGTCAGGACATTCTTGTTCCCCTTAGTCCTTGTGCGGGTTGAGGAACGGAATCTCTGGATTAGTGAAAGAGAGAATCCAGGATGGGTGACCAGCCCGATGTCTTGTATGAGAGTGAGGGAAGTGGATGACAGAATGAGGGCGAGATGAAATGATAAGAAAGATGATGGAGCAAATGGTAGAATGCTGGTGGGGGAAACCGGAGGATACGGATAAACCCACCCCAGCGTCTTGATGTCCACCACAAATCTCACTTTGCAGTCGCCTGGGATCGAACCCCGCCTTAGTGAGAGCCAAGCGGTGTAACCATTCAACCACGAAACTAGCATTACTTTCAGAGAATACTTGACTTTTTGAGAGCAACAATTCACTAATTTAAGCTGGCCCCGTAGCCAGTCGGTAGAGCACCTGCCTGCCGTGCGAGGGGTCCAGGGTTCGAGGGGTTCCAGGCTGAGGGTGGGGATTTTTCTCCAACCAAGATAATTCCCCATCTTCCCCAGAGTCTGGAAGTATGAATGAGAGTGCGAATGTGTGCGTGGTCTAGTGATTAAAAACCCAAAGTACCTGCAACCCAACATTTACAAGTTAACACCATCGCCAATATGCGATATGTTACAAAGAAAAATGGCCGCCGATATGACCATTGCATTAAAAGGCGAGGTATAAATGAAAAAAAAAAATCACTAATTTGTTCCACCCGAAGTATCCTTCAGTTGAAATTTCTCTTAAGACCTCGGAAGTGTTTTGATCTCGCTAATATTCTCCAGAAGACACGTTTTTACGAAAGTGACCCCACAACATTGTCAAATATATACGTAAAAACTTGTTTTACTATTTCTGAATTATCGCCATAAATGTCTCAATAGAAATGGGTGGCATTATATGACACCATTTTCCTGCGTATAATACGCATCTGAACATAACGGATATTACTCAAAATCTTAACCCTATATAAACTTGAATATGCCGTATACACACGTATTCTTGTAAACACACCTTAGATGTTATCGCGTATGCAGATGTTGTACTAATAATTGTAGAAAGAAACAATAGAATAGAAACAAATGCAAATAAGACTTTTGAATTGCTGGAAAAATGGTGTAAAAAAGGGAGACTAAACATTGCACCGCAGAAATCAGCATATATGCTGTTAAAAGGCAATTTAAAGAGGGATCCAATTGCCAACTCAACCAAGTAAATGTTATGAGGGAAAGTGCGGTGAAATACCTCGGAATTTATCTGGATGCTCTACAGAATTTTGATACACATATCGGCAACAGCCAGCTCAGTTATGATGAGACTTGCCACTCTAGCTACAAGGAAATTTAAGTTACCGCCTATGGTAATCAAAACGTATCATATGAGTTTTTTAATTGGTATTACTGGATACGGCGCAGCAATTTGGGCGCATAGGAAGCGCCTAAATAAAAACATTGTTTTATTAAGAACACAACGCCAGGCATTACTTCGACTAACTGGAGCAGTAACATCAACAATGACGCTCTTGGTGACCTTAGGAATCTGGCCAATTGATTTACTAATAAGGCAGCGAGGAGCATATCTTTGGCTTAAAAAAGGAGACCTTGGAAGATTGGAAGACATAATAGGAACGAGATGTGGAACCAAACTGGAAGTGCAGAAGAAATTGATTCAAATTTGGCAGGAAGAATGGGACCAGATACAGGAGGGTAGGAGAACACATGAAATATTCCCTAGTGTGAAGGAAAGATTGAAACTAAATATTGAACCTCGAAGAGGGGCAATTCAGTATCTTACCGGACATGGACCGCACGCGACATATTTTAAGAAGATAAGGAAAAGAGAACGTGATGTTTGTGATAGATGTAACGTTCCAGATAATCCAGAACACGTGACATTTGAATGCGGAAAATACGAGGATATGTTGTATGCAGAAAGGAATGAGCTGAGAGGAAAATATATATGGAACATCGTGAGGCAGCAAGACGACTTAAGAATTTTGGAGCAGATCACAATAAAGATATCGGAAGTAATTATGTTAAGAGTATCATCAACAACGACAACGAGGTGAACACCAGCCTAGAAGAAGGGAACAACATGCATATGCCACACCCAGAAGATTTACAAGGATTCAGCAGAATAGAAGGAAAGAGAAAATGCTAGACAACACGAGGAGGAGCAGATAGTACAGAGAGAACTCGAGGACGACGAAGTTGGAGTTAGTTAATTATAAGAAAAATTAGCAAATTGTTAGTTAACTTGTAATTTCAAAAGATTTTGATATAATAAAAGCAGTAGTATTAGGATGCTACTGCTTCACAGTAGCAATAAGTTAAACTGTATGATTAGAGTTTATCTGCACAAAAAATTGTTAATAGGTTATTATTATCCTTGAGAAATGTAAATATAATATAATTTTCTAAACACTGTCTTGGAATAAATTCAAGAAAACAAGATAATAGACGCGCAGATTATATTTTGTTTTCTTATATTTTTACATTTTTTATATTTTTTATATTTCTTTATATGTCGTATGTTTTATTAACGTCTATAAACTTTTTTTCTCTGGGCGGTAGATTTGTTCCCTTAATGCGTTGTAATTTTAGGAGATTCGACAGAACTGCAAATGACTTCATAGACCATTTACACAAATACCGCATTCACATTTTATTCGTCAGGACAAACTCTCAAACTTAGAACTTCTTGATGAAAACCGTCAAAACCATTTTGAGAAAATGCAGAACAGTTATTTCCCCGAGTGTCTCAAGCCGATAATTATAAAATGTAATACAATGTGAGTAACTAAGGTCAATTCTGCCGGAATCCATCTAGCCTGCAAACGACATTTTTTCCGCAGTTATGGGAGCAGCAACCGCTTTGTCTTTCACAATATTTCGCAAAGATTGAAACAACGGTAACACTTACTGGATGTTCATTTGTTTGAAACGAAAGTCAATATGTACATGTAATTTAGTTTAATAATCCTTAAAATACACGTTTACTAAATTATATGCATCATAAAAAAAGGGAAAATAGGAAATTAAGTATTTTGGTGATTTCAACCTAGACACACCGCGTCTTCATTATCATCCATCATCACTAGGCCCAGCTCTGAAGGACCGCTGAAGGGAGTCCTCGTGTTACTCAAACCTGTGATGTCACTAATCCTCTGAAATCCATTTTCATCTGTAGCGGACTTGATCCCAAGTGGAACTTAGTCATTCTGCTTTTCAAGACTGCGAGCATTCCTTTTTCGAGTAACTACTATTTCAGGTTCTAATTGTGTTTAACATTCAACACGTTTACTTTGTCTTAGCATAAATCGCAGGATGAAACGTACTTGCGTATATTTTTCCCCCAGATAAGTTAAGATTTCACTGATAGCGAGTGCTGTAAGAATAGTTAGGTTACAATTCTCTTTTTTTTTTCTTCAATTTATTTCTGTTTTGCGTAATAATTTATTTCCATTTCTTCTCGTTTTCACAAAGCACGTAGAGAAAATTGTTGTGTGTTCCTATTGTTTTAGTTATCAAATCACTGATATGTGGTCCCGTTGTAAACAGTTTACCTAATTATGTGACTTCTTGTTGCATATTGCTTATTTGTGCTGGAATTTCCCTGCACATTTAATTGTCTTTACATTGTTGTAATTAATTGTTAATGCTTCGGGAATTTGTTCTTGTATCGGCGATGACATATCGCTGAAAGTGCTTTCTTTGCCAGAGTTATATGATCTCCAAACTGTGTCTAGTAATTTCATGTATGCTGCGTTAGATGTTTATGTTTGTTAATTCACATGTTTTATAAAATATAAAATAATGCGATGTGCATGTACTACGGTTTACTGCCTAATCTCTGTAAGGCTAAAGACATTACCCAATCTCTACATCCATGATGCAGGCGATGCACTAGACTTCCAATAATAATGGAAATGTACTTTATCACGATTTCTCATTGCTGCTTTCTTGCGCAAGTGTTACTACATAAGCCTTTATTGATGCATCTGCATATATGTAATTTGGAACATGTGGATTTGGACGTTTTAACAAAATACTATTTCGGTTTTCATAAGTTTTTTGATGCTCTGGTGTCCAGTTTCACTTGTATTCTCTAACAAATGTGTTAGTGGACACATTTTGTCGGTATATTTTACGAAAATGTGCTGTCATACTGTAAAATTCATAGTAATCGTGTGAGTTGCTATAAATTTCTAGGATGAGATTACTCTGTGCAGCTACTCCAGCTTCGTGGGAATTGTAGCATCGCCGCCAATCGATTCTGTTGCACTATTTGCAACAGATGGGAGGTTTTCTTTCTGTTTCCGTTCGGAGCTGTCATGTATTTCCGGTCTTGAAATTCAGTAGTTCCCTGAGGTATCGTGTACCACATTATGCATTATTTGCATGTGTGCCGTGGGCATCTGAACATCATGCAATTTATTTATGGGTTTCTACCGCGTCCAATGTTCATCTGAGGTGGTAAGAGTCGGTTGTTTCTACTCCCGTCATATCCTGACATTTTATTACTATAACGCGCTTTTGCATCGTTGGAAGCTTGGCTACTCATTCTGGTAATTGTGTAAACCCCCCCCGTCCTGCAAGAAATAATGTTTCGCTTTTTCTGTACGGTGTCATAGTTTTCCTCCTTTGCATTTTCTATGTGCGATCTCTTATTTTTACTTATTGGTAGACACGCCTGATTGCATTACGTTGCCGTTTTTGTTTGCAACGCAGTTAGCAATTATAAAACGTCCGGAAAATCTGTAAGTTTTACTGTCATTAAATTGTTGCGGGTGTTTTGTGGCAAATTTCTTGTTCCTTTGTATACTATATCTTGATCGCTCATAGACGCATCAGACATCCGAGGTTCGTTTGCTATTCGCAGCCAGGGTTATGTGCCTTCAGGGCTGTATTTAACCTGTGGCTAGGTCGACTTTGGTTTACTTTTGAACCGATTGACCAAGTAACGTGATTGGAACAAATTCCTAAAAGTACTGTATTCTTCATCATCCAAAAATGCCATTCTTAATCATTCGGCTGTCCGTTTAGACCGTTTTTTCGGCATATGTGCATCTCTAATTCGCATGGAATCATTTTTGTTTAAAAGTATTCTTCATTTCTCAAAGAAATCGCTTCGGGACGTCCTCGTGTTCATCACCATGTTGGAGCTACAATCTTTATCATTAGATGTTTACAGTAGGTTGCATATGTGTGTGCGGGGGGAGGGAAGGGTTAATCTCAGTGGGTGTGTTGAAGTGTGGTTTACGGTTGTGTGTTCCGCATACGTTGCATAATTCCGTGAATTCCCGTTAATTGCTAAACATTTCCTGTTCATTCTGGAGTACAGCCTCCTTGTCTTTATTCACACTATATTGTACATTTCAATATGAAGTGGCCCACCTCTTACAATTTATCTGATTTTTAATTCGTTTCGTTTACTGTATCTGGCACTTCAACTGCTTAAACATTTCTTCTTTCATTTTGCTTTGCTATGTGCTTGTTTTGTAATCAGGCCTTGTGCAAACATTTCAGTTTCACTGACCGCTCTTATTTCCTTGACTACACTATCAACTATACCATCACAATTTAATTTGACTTTTTCAATCTCTGTGTTTGCAATAATATTCACGACTACACGACTTTCACCAATTTCATCAAGTTCATTTATAAATATAATCTTGATTTCTATAACTGTGTGTCTGAAATTTAACTTGTTCATATTTAATTTCTTCTATTTTAGTTATGTCAGTAGCTAACTGGCTCTGTTTCGCGGTAATTTCAGTAGCTAACTGACTCTCTTTTAGTTATTTCAGCTGCTAACTGACTTTGTTGATTGGTAATTTCAGTAGCTAGCTATTCTTCTTCAGTTGACTGTTTCTGTTCTTTCCTGATTATTGTCACTCATTTGTTTGTCTTGGCACACTGGTTAACTTGTCTTGTTTTTCAGTGATGTTTCATTTGTCTTAACAGGCTAAGTATACTCGTGTATCCCTGCCTAGCAGTATGCTTTCTAACCTATCCTCATTCCTTGGATTCTTTGCGAGAACTATTTTTTTTTTTCAATTTCTTTGTTAGTTCTCTTAGATTTGTGCTACACTATTCTATCATAGGTATAATAAAAATTAACTAATCGCCTTTATAACATATGCAATTTTTAAAATTGTTAAATGCTTTAAAGTTTTTGTTTAGGTATTTCTGACTTGAGTGGAAGATTTGGAATGCATCAATGTCTTCTCCTACTTTTGGACCTTACGTTGTAATGAAGGTCCCTCAATGTCGTGGTGATCCTTAGGCTTCAAATGATCCAGGTATTCTAGAAAGTCTGAATTTTGGAGATTTTAACATTTTTATTTATTTAATTATTTATTGGCTTTACCAATAATATTTTCGCATCCCACTTTAGGGCTCCATTTGAAGAGCATTTTGCGGAGCTAATATAATTTAACAGTGAGTTGTGTCTCAGGCGACCATATTATGCGCCATTTCAAGAAATGTTCGCTCTGCAAATAAAAGGTTAATTTATTTGTGAGTTACTCGTCGGCTTCTAATTGTAAAACATTGATAAGCGGTATTTATTTAATTGGTAGGCTGCTTCTTCACAAAATAAAGCTCATGGCACCGAATTGGTTATCAGGGATATTTTGGCGTTTAACTACTTAATAAAAACTCTGTAGCGTAGGTAGTAGCGTGTCTGCCTCAAGTTCAAGAGGTCCCGAGTTCGAATCTTGGTCAGGGTGAGTTCATCTGGATAAGGTTTTACACGCGGGTTTCCCCTATCGTAAAAAACAAACGCCATGTAACTCTAAACTCCAGGTCTGCCTTATTTGAGCATCATTTCACCAATGTCATTCGTCCTCCGATAAGACTTAACGTTGGAGGACGTAAATTAACACACAAGAATAAGTAATGTAATATTTATAATTTTTGTTTAAATCCAATGTTAAACCTTATCAAATAGATTAAAATAAATGTTATTTCAAAACATAAATTTTAACAATAATAAAGCAATACGTTCTAGGTTTATTTACAACAGTATTTCTCTGTTTGAAGCGTTGAATTATGCAGAAAACTGTAGTTTTGCCTCTGTCTATGGTTTTGGCAATTTCATGGAGAAATTTGTTTTGTTTGTACATATTTATCACTATATTCCTCTCTGCCACCGTTGCCTCCTTACCTTTACGTCCCATATTACCTGTGAGTTCACAATCGGCTGAATAACTTTGAGCACACTGTCTCGAGGTATAGCATAAACACAACTGCTATGTGGTAGGGACGTGTAGGGTACGTCCAACCACCTTTCTCTCTGTTCGACTGGGTACGTTCGAATACTTATGCCCTCCAATAAGAGGGACAGTAGAATAAATACAGTACAGATTGTGTAATAAATACATGCAAAGTGATATTAAAGATATTGTTTCCGAGACACAAAAAGTTAATGTTTACATGTTTAATAATTCAACGCTGCCAAATAAATATTACAGTATTTATAGTACGTGAATTTTTACATGTTAAATTATTCGAATACTTCTGTCGGCCTCTGTATATACAAGGTCTCTTAAAAATTCCGGAACTTACCTTAACTACTCTTACCTTTTGCTTATTGTGCAGGGTCTTCTAGGAAATACTCTTCTCCACAACTGATATATCGCTCCCAACGTCGTTTCCACTTTCGGAAGCAGTCTTGGTGCAGCTCATTCTGGATCGCGATAAGCACCGTTTGTGAATTTGCTTTTAGCTCATCTATCGTTGCAAATTTTAGTCCTTTCAACGGGGGTTTCAACTTTGGAAATAAAAACAAAGGTCCGTAAGGCCCAAGTCTGGAGATTACGGAGGATGAGGCAGCACAGTGCTTTCGTTTTTTGTGCAATAGTTACGCACAACAGGGATGAATGTGCGGGTGCCGTGGGACAAACTTTGGCAATAACAGACATACAGTAATGAAACTTCTGGCAGTTACAGATGAAACTAGGCGTGTGTATGGATGCCAAAGTGTACAAGGTTCGAGGAATACTGGCGTGCTTACTGAAGAATAAATACCTTACAGCGAAATCTTGCAGCAGGTATAAATTTTCGGAAAATCTATGTAAAGGGTAGTCTAGGTAGTCTAGGGTAGAGGGTTCTCCTGAAAATTGTGTTGCATTCTTCGAAGATGCTGAACTTAAATACCAAATTTGGTATTTAACCTCTTTTTTTTTTTTTTTTTTTTTTTTTTTTTTTTTTTTTTTTTTTTTTTTTTTTGCTGTTCACATGGGCGCGCGCGGAGCGTTTTCTAAAATGCATTTCTCTGGATTCAGGTCAGCTCAAGATTTCACTTCTGGCGTTGGGCTAATCACTCATCCCGGAATCTTTCTGATCAGTAAACCTCTGATCCTCAAACCGTTGCCTACGGACCTCGAGGTTACGCGGTTCAGAACGCCGTATGTTTCACTTAAGGAACTACAGGAATTCATTCATTCAGGTAACCTCAGGAAGTACATTTCTACTCAAATCCAACTTTAAGGTGAAATGTGGTACTTCCTATACTTACTGTAAGTGCGCAATATAGAAAGTAAAAACGAAGGGTAAAATCAAAGTTAACCATTGAAAATAAACGAATTACGCATTCTCAAATTCCAGTGGAATGCGCAGGAGCGCTTCAACTTGGGGAAATGTCAAGGTCATATTAGCGAATATTTTGAAAAAGGCTACAACCAGGAAAATAGTATTTTAAGAACATCTACGTTTTCTTTCTTTATACATTATATTCTAACAGTTTGTGTTTTCTAAGTTATACAAAATGCAATAAGAACTTATTTATCCTGCGAATATCTCAAAATATGCATTTAAATAGAAATCATTACAACCACTTTTGAGAAAACGAGAAAGTATAACACAATGTAACCTGCTCCATATAGTTTGCGCCCTCCAACGTTAAGTCATATCGAAAGATGAATGAAATGGCCGAAATGATGCTCAAATGAGTCCAAGGTTCATGGAGGTTAGAGTTACCCAACATTCGTATTTCAGGATAAGGGAAAACCCCAGAAATAACCTACGCTACCGAAGCGGGAGAACACACACACGCCCTCAAGCATGCACGCACGCACACACACATTCACTGAACCTTGCATACACCTTGTAACTACGTTGTGCACTTTTCTGAATCTACTTTACTCAGCGATTCAAAAGTTGCGTTTCAGATGAAAAAATAAGATCTTTTTGTTTGTTTAAGAGTATAACTTGGCGAAGGTCAGAGAAGTGGGCAAAATGCATCGTCGTGGGCAATGTCGAGTTAGGACAAACATTTCCCTCGTGGCTCTTTTGTTTTGTTTCCCAAACATAAGGCGAACGAGGTAGTCACCAAACTAGAAGGCTGAATGAACGTGGAGACAGTTGCTCCTCACGTGCCCACAGAAGACCATTTCTAATTAAAATGCTAATGGTAGAAGAACAGGCACCCACTCGAGCAATGACCGAACTTCAGAATCAGTGTGTTAGTTCAACACGAAAAGTCACTTTGTCGGTTTATGTTCGGGTAAAGCAAAGAGCATTAGTTCGGCTGTCAGAGGATTCCCTACCGCTATGAAGCCGGCTGAACTTAATGACGCACTCGGTTCCCTCTCTTCATACAATAATCATTACTGCAGAGATTCCGACGACTTAATGTTATATTCCGGGGCTCCCGTCTCAAGTAGCTCCGGGTCAAAACGTTCCGTTTTGGGCGCGCTCGACTTAACCGTCTTTCAGCAATGGAGTGCAAATATTTTCAGCGTATTTATGTAGTACATAACTGCCTTAGGTGTCTGTTAAACCTATAATTGTTTACATAAGTGGTCAGCTACACACACACACACACACACACACACACACACACACACACACACACACACACAGTCACACATATCTATGTGTGCGTGTGTATTTTCCCTTTGGAGCACTTTATAATTATTTTCTCGACTTTCCACTTCCTGAATATGCATTTATCCCCTTTCTCTTATTGCACATTTATTATGCGTTTTCATTACGAATCGTTCTCATTTTCTTGCAGATTTATTGCAGTACTCCCTTCTTTTTCCACACAATGGGCGCATATTTTGAGAACAATTAGGGTGGTTAAACCAAAATCAGTAAAGGTGTTCTGTTTGTCGATGCATGTGTTGTGATCACTTCGATTGGGAGGTTGCTTACTTATCTGAAAAGTGAAACTGGTAATTTTTTTGGAGATCTCGAAGATCTGTAGATTTATGTTTAAATAGTTGATATTACACATAATGGATAATAAAGCAAGTGGGGGAGCATTATGACTTTCGGGGCGGAGGCGAGTAAGGAGAAAAGAATACAACATTCGTGGATTGTTTCTTCCCATTTTCATGAACACTGATAAGAGAATCTGTTTCGTAATTAGTAATTTCGAGGTAGCTTTAAAAAACTACAGTTCCAAGCAATAAAGCACACTTATTCCATATAAAAACAGTCTAGATAATTGCAAACAGGTACATATTCAGCCGGCATAGTATAAAGCCGTTATTCCAATATTTTTAAACTCCAGCCTTGCGAATCCAAGAAAGCCACAAATGTGTCAAATAAAAGTAAATTAAATCTCCATGCTCTTTATTCCTAACATACATCACATTAAAACTTTTTCTAGTCGATTCAAAACTGGCCAGTTTCCAAATGATACGGTGTTTCTTCTGTCGCCTTCAAAAAAGTACTACTTTTTTCCCTGTATTTATTTTACATCACTTTAAATGTGTGGTCATATCGCAACGATCTGATAGGAGACATCTCGTGGCTCGGTGTACGCAGAACAGCTGAACCTCTATATTTCATCCTTGTACCATAATGCTTTGCTTCGTCAAGTGCTCACTGAGGCCTTAGTGTCACGCAACGGTACCTCTAATTCTATATTGACAAGCAAATGGCAGCTTCGACATGTTCACAAAAGTCACAATGCCAGACCACTGAATTTCTACAGATAGCATTACGTGCCGTCAAATCTACCTGCATTCATTGTTTGTGCACAGATGGCAGAGAATTCACTATTAACCTATTTTCAAGCTTATTGTTTAGAGCTAAGAGAGAACTCTAGGTCGTGTTAATATCCAGCTCAGTATTTACATTGGTAACTGAGGGAAACCACCAAGGAGAGGGCAAAACAGTCGTATTGGTAGGTCAAAGGAATTTAAGCCTAGGACCTCCCGAGTACGGACCGTAGACGTTACCACCTGAGCCATCCCGCTCAGTACACATACTTTTTTTCCATGTTGTAGCAACACTAATTTGTACGGATGTAAAAAATACGCGCTTTTGTTGTTAAAGCTATTGAATATTAGAAGCTGCAAAAATCTGTTTCTTGGAAAAAGTAAATATACGACAGTAAACAGACCAGCTGGTCGCATAGAAGTACAGATTGTGGCACTGAAAGATCACATGGTAGCAAGTCCCCGTTTCTGCAGGCTGAGAGGTGAGTGACCATCCCTTTGTGCATCTGGAGGATAAAAGTGAATCAGTTGGAAGTGTGGCACCTGAGGCTACTTTATAAAGAAAAGCTTAAAGAAAAAAAAAGAGGATTGAACACGAGTATGTGCTCTGAAAGCAAAAAGAAACTAGAAAAGAGAAAAGAAAAAAAATGCTCCCGTCTCTTTATTTGCAAGACTGCATTCAGCACAATGAGTTGCGAAGTGCCTCTTAAAGTGCTAAATTAAAAACGTTGTCAGGCTCTGTGTTGCGGGAACTGGAATACTGGGCCATGGTGAAGCAGATATAACTTTGATGCTCTCTGAAGAGAAACTGTAACGTGTGCAAAGCTACGGTGTGGTCTTTCATAAAATAGATTGCCTTTCTGTATGAAATGCGAATAGGTTTCTATAAGGATATAACGGTCAAAGCTCAGAGCTAGTCACCTGTAGATTAACAAAGGAAGTTTAACAATGTATTAATTCATCTGATAAACGCCTAATTTTAAGCTAATTAGAAGCAGATGATGCCAGTGGTTTAGAGCCCGGCTGCTACATTATCTGATTCTGAGATATAATAGTCATACAGCCGTGTGCGTCCAAGGACCACAGCAGCATGCCTTTATCATCGAGACTGCTCAAGTGGTAGGTTCAGATGTTCACATTCAGAAACTCCCAGTTCAAACGCTTGAAGCGATTTCGTCTGAATAAGATTTCTTTTGTAGGTTCTCCTGGTCAGTACGTGAATGATGGCTTTAATTCTCCTGTCTCTCAGGATCACAGGACTAGGCACGGTGTCCAGTGACGTGCAGCGCACGCGGTGAATATATTTTGGGAAGAGAGACGATATCCGAGAAAGGGTCTGCCGGGATGCAGAATATGGAAATGTTGGGGTGTTGTCACTATACTCATACATACATTTAGAAACAAATAATGTAGGTCATTTACCTGAATAGTAATAGTAATTTAATTCCTTCCATGAGGTTTCCACATTTAACTAATCAATACTTGGTTCTAACCAACCCTTATCACGTATCTCTGTGACTGCCTTGAAACAAACATGAATCAAGGAACAATGGTACGAGTCGGAAATAACTGATTCAATCTTATATGAATAGAGATTGCTAGCTCAATTTAACAAGATTAGTGACTCCACCTCGTAGATGACGAATGAGTAGAAAATGAGTTAATTGCAGTGCTGAAATGAAAACAAACGCCAAACATTTACGTCAACGGCTTTCTTTTTATTTCCTTTTTTTTTACTGGACATAGAAAAGAGGTCTAAAATCATTTTCACCATTAAATTATTGCCATCAAAATATTATTGGACATAATTACAAACTTCAATACTTATTTTGCTCCTTAAGTATGGAGACAATCACATCATGATTATAATAACAAAGACACTGTTTTCCCACTAGGTAAGAGGGTATTACTTACAGAGGAAAGGCCTTCTTTGAACATTTAAACAAATGCGGTTTTATCATAGCAAAAATGTTGATTGAGTAACAAAGTGAAAAATATTGCAGATTGCTCTCCTATCTTTGTTTCTGTGTTCTACCTTAGTATTTATGTGCTTTTGGAGGAGTCGAATGAACCACAAAGGCCACTGCCTATTTTAAAAACGTAACTCACTGAATTTTAAACCTGATATTTCGGCTGGAAGTAAACACTTCATTATATAACCAAATAAAAAAAAAATCTATTAGAGCGCTGCCATGGATCCACAACGTCGTTATCACACACTATGTCGCAATGCAGTAAAGAGCATAAATGCTTGTCCTTAACATCGAAATGCACCAATTCCTTCCGGCAACCAATATTGCGCAAAAGGAACTGAACTCTTATGACAGAAATGCTTAGCGGAAAAGCGGTAACGAAATCGAAGATTGAGACGCCCGGACGGGACACATCCGTGGCCGCCCAATTACGACCGAATGGCAACTTTTGAAATCGTTCGACATAGGTCGCTTCATTGAGATAATGGGGTAGTGCACCATTTTGTTGGAACAGGTAGTCGTCAGAGCTCGCAACAGTTTGCGGGATTAGAAACAGCTGCAGCACGTCAAGATAGGTCATCCAAGTTACAGTCCATCGATTTTCGTTTAAGATGTGGCACAAAAGACATTGATTCTCTCTGAATCCCGGACTTCCTTAATGTGAATTCTCTGTACCACACACTTACACGTTAGCGCGATTAACCTTCTCGCTAAAATAAAATGTAGCTACGTTAGAAAAATCTGGGCATCTAACAAAATTAACTTACATATCCACTTGCAGTTCCACAAAGAGCTGATATCGTACGATCTTGTAATTTGATCTGTAGGTTTTTTGTGTAATTTACGACCTCCAACGTTAAATCATATCGGACGATGAGTGGAATGGGTGAACTGATGCTCAAATCAGCCAAGGGTCCATAGAGTTACCCGACATTCGTCTTTCAGGATAAGGGAAACCCCGAAAAACCCTTATCCACGTGACTCACCCTGACCGAGATTCGAACTCGGGACCTCTTGAACGCGAGGCAGACATACTACCATCTACGCTATCGAGGCGGGCTTTTCTAGGCTTGTACCAGCAGTAATCTGTGTTGTTTCATGGACTTTCCTATCGCTTTCTGGGGCAACTGGAGCTGTTGACTGGTTCGATACGCGGACCTCTGCGGGCTACGTGTGAAAAGGTTTCTGATTCTGTCAACATTCGCACCTGATACACGTGACGGTCGGTGTTTTTTAATTATATCTCATAACCAGTCTCAATAAACTGATGGTAGGTATTAACGGTAGACATTGTTTCGCACTGGTGCATTTACAAAACGTGTGCGAAAATAGTTTTTCCGTTGTAACTGAATTTGATTTCGCTAGATACAAAATAATGTGACAGCTAGGGTTACGTAGAATCAAAAGTCTGATTTGTAGAAATTTAGAACACTCTTTATTGCAGTAAAATGACGTGAAATTGACAATCAGCTGTCTTCTGTCTTCAAGGTCGACTGGGTGCTCCGCCGCACGAAAACAAATGAAATATATCATTGCGGTACACTTCAAACGTCAACTGTCGCAATCACCATCACACAACTGCCGCTTCTAACACTTTGCCGGTATTTATGCCTCCCAGTCATTGTTTCTAGAATGCCGTACACCTTCCGCGAAATTTCTCGGCAACAACAATGGACCGAGCGCTCTCATGCCTCCCTCTGTCTCTTTCTCTCCTGCCCACGCATCCGGCTCCGGCATGTCGCGGCAGCTTAATAATGCCACACGGTGACAATAATTGTTTTCCTAAATTACTAAATATTTTGGGTTGGCAACAACTGCGCGCAGACAATTGCAATAACTTAAACTTTGATATTTTTTGTATCTAATGCTGCCTCAATAGGGCCTTCATAATAAATACTTTCACTATTTCCATTCATCTGTACATCATATCAGTCAAGAACTACCGCAGCCTTTCATTGGACTCTGGCAACATTATTAATGTCAACTGAATAAAGGAATGTACAATATGTAATTTAACCAACGATTGCCTTGTGTATAGTAAGTGCATACACTGTTTCAAATTAATGCCGCTGCAGATCTGTGTAGGGAACCCCTTCCGTGTACTGTGAACTGACCTACATCTTTCCAGATACTCTATAGGATATGACGGGAATACTAAAGTTAATCTCACCTGACTCCAAAAAGAATGGAGCCTCATTAAATAGCAGTAAACGCTACGACCTCGTCATCGGCACAATTAACAGCTGCCCCCAACAGGTTGTCAGAGGTCGCTTATACCACGCAACATGGGAAACTGGCTACAGGGTTGCGTGACTAGAGTCTACCAACACCAGTTGCTCATGTGACTCAGAAGGTTAAGTACTTCCTCGCGGCAACCTGATATTGCAGGCAGACAAACGAGCAAAAACCCTTCAGTATCCATAATTCTTCTGCAGGAGAGTTGCTACTTCATACCTGATGTGCGCGAGCCATGCAGGACTGTAATACAAGTGTGTGCTAAGCTACAAGCTAGGTTACGCCACCATCCCCTTTGCCACACAAATGAGAATTGCGCAACAGCAATATACCATTTGGACTGTGCAGCGAGAGCCTGTGCATTGCACTATCTGTCGTAACTCTATGCGCCGGCATGCCGTATTGATTCTACAGCCTATTCCACAAGACTGTAATTTGTCTTCGTTTACATTAACACTTTTATTACCTGAAAACAAGATTATGAAGAAGCTCATTAGGTCACTAGGAATATAAATTACAGCCAAGGGCAATGTTTGCCATGGTTACGACAAAGAAAAGTGTTTCCACAGCCGCTGGCACTGGCCGCAATAGAAACGTAGAGCAATAAACTAAACAAAACGTTATTGTGTTTCATCTAAAGCCCAAAGGTAATGTATTCTCTACTGCAGGGGAAGACAACTTTGGGCCGTGTGGCGTATTTCTCCAACTCCAAAACATAGATTCTTCACTGTCACAGTCACAGACGAAGAGCCAGCTTTTAAGTTCGGTGACGACAGGCCAGAGCGGTGTATTGCAATGTTACCTAGATCACCGGTGCTGCTTGTATGAAACTGGAGGGTTTAGTCAGCTTTATTGCTCTCGGTGACATGGAGAGTATTAATAAGTGGGAGAAACCAGTTTTTTTTCTGTTTGTGCAATATGGTGAAGTTGCTAAGTGTTTAGTATTTCACAAAGAAGTACGGAGCACTAAGAAATTTAGTTTACAACGTCATTATACTGTGTGTCATGCAATGCCGGCCCAGATAGGGTTTCATACTTCTGGAAGGTGAAAGAATATTCGGATTACGTCATTAGATGCCTTGTTTATTCGAGAAACATCCAGTGATTGTACAGAACAGTCTCAAATTATGAATGAGGTGTTTAAGTAATGAGTTGTGAAACGTGGGTGAGTCGCGAGAGGTAAGCAGAGAACAGCTGAGAGTGTTGTACACTGAACGCTGTTTGTTATTGTCATCGACCTTGGAAGATTGTGTTGTGATATGTGATGTAATTTTGCTGCTACGGAGTGTATTTCTACGCAAATAGAGAACATTTAGAATTTCGGCAAATTGGACTTTTAATTCTAGGAACCCACAAAGTCACAATATGGTAAATATCAAGGTGGAGAACGTAACGCAGTAATACAGGGATTAAAGTAGCAAGCTGATGTGGAGGACTGTCAAGGTAGCCAAGCGTATATCCGTTTCAGCTACAGAATAGCTCTTCACATAGAATGTAAGGCCATTTACTAAAAGAGACTTCGCAAAAGAAGTGACAGTGATGGCTGCTGAAGAATTGTGTCCACATTTGTTAAAACACTTTGCAAGAGTAAGTTTTTCTCCTAAGACTATTATGCGGGATATTCATGAAATGGGTACAGATGTTCACGAGCAGCTTGATTTTATGGCGCATAAGTTTGTACACTATACCGTAGCTGTTGACGACAGTAGTGACATATCCGATAGTAGGCCACGACGTGGCTCAGTGGTTAGACTACTTGGCTCTCACCAAGGCCATCCGGGTTCGATCCCAGGCGACCGCGAAGTGAGATTTGTGGTGGACAACACGGCGCCGGTCGGGTTTTCTCCGGGATCTCCGGTTTCTCCCGCCATCTCATTCCACCGTTGCTCTATCTTCATCTCATGTATCATCAGTGTCATCGCCTGCGGTGCCGTATGTAGTAAAAGCGGACGTTAAACACTACACATTTCATTTCATTTATACCCGATAGTTGTGAAATTGGTTATTTTCATTAGGGGTGTCGATGAAAAGTTGGACATCACAGAGGAATAAGTGAGATTTAGTTCCCCTTAAAGGTACCCCTACAGTTAATTGATGGAAATTAATGATTTCTCCACACTAGCCGTATATAGGCTAAGGTTTTTGATAGAGTCAACATGAAAATGTATGAGTCAACTGGAGAATTTAATGTCAGGACGGCACGTTGGCCAAGGTAGCTCAAAGGTTAAGAGCGACTGGATGGAAACCAGGAGATACGTGGTTCAAAAAGAGCTGTTGTAAACGCTGGCCTGCGTTGGAATAAGCTTGTTTTTGTCGCAACAGTGGGGTACCGTCTATGACAGAAATCAATATTGGATTAATAACTCGGATGAAATAGCGTTTTTTTTTTCTTTTTTGTAATTTACGTCCTCCAACACAAAGTCATATCGGACGATGAATGAAATGGGTGAAATGATGCTCAAATGAGTCCGGGGTCCATTGTGCTTAGAGTTACCCGACATTCGTCTATCAGGATAAGGGAAATCCCCGGAAAAACCGTATCCAGATAACTCACCCTCGGGGCCTCTTGAACGTGAGGCAGACACCCTACCATCTACGCTCCCGAGGCGGCCTGACAGCGTGCTACCGATGATCTCACAATAATGCACTGCATTCTTCATCATGAGAATCTTTGCGCCTAGAATATGAAAGTTGAACATGTTATGGATATTGTGGTTATTATGATCTCCCTTATTATTGTGATGTGCGGCGGTTGAACAAGGATAAGGTGTTGGATCCATTCTTTGAGTTGAGAAGAAATAGCATCATTCATGACTAGTCACAATCAGCCTATTCCTCAGCTGCAAGACATGGATTTTGACTTAGCTTTCCTAGCTGATTTAACTGTTCACTTGAGCGATTGAAATAGCCCACTTCAAGGCAAGGACCTAATCATAACAGATAACTACAGAATTAAAACCTTCAAAATGGCATTGGATCTGTGGAAGAATCAACTATTGGTTGGAAACACGCTACATTTTCCGAAGTTATCAACAAGTGCGTGCTCCTAGCAATACTTTCTTTGAAGAATATTTGCAGACTTTACAAAATCTTTGTCCCCACTTTGAGACCAGGTTTCAAGATGTAGAAACATTGTCTACTACGTTTGAGGTCTTTGCAACCCCATATTCATTGGATGTTAACAATGTTCCTAGCAGGCAGCAAATTCATTTGATAAATCTACAGTGCGGGTATTTGCTGAAAGACAAATATAAACACAAGGAAGACTTGCCTGATTTTTACATGAATGTTCCTAACCCAGATTTCCGAGGTTGTATGCCCTTGCTGCACCAGTATTATGTATGTTCGGTTCTACTATGTGTGCCAACAATTCTTTTCTGTTATGAATCTTTCTAAGTCAAAATTCCGAAGCACATTGTCAAATCACAATCTAACATGCAGTATTTGATTATAAATGTCCTGTACATTACGTCCTATCATTGACAAACTAGTTAAAGAAAAGCGAAACGGCAAATATCGGAAAATGTCCACCTAATTGTTCTGTATAGCTCTCAGGCAAAATAGCTTTAATTTCTGTTCTATTTCCCTTATAACAGGACTGTTCACAAACTAGAATTGTGATATACTTTTCCATGGCATAAAGCCAAAATATTTCAAAATATATTTATAATCCGTAACTATTCTGTAATTGAAAGAGTCAGCATTAAAATTACGATATTCAAGACGTCAGTTGTGCAAACACCATATCGATGTGACGTCACATGTTCAAATTGCCTTCGGTGGGAGCATGTGAGCTGCGTGAGCTGACGTCACAGCACCGATACCTGCCCTTCCCTGCTCTACTGTATGCCACTCTAGACTTAATAACGGTTAATTTAAGTGTTCCATTCGCAAAGGGCCTTAACTGTGTTCTGGTTTCAGTTTATAAGCAGTCTTGACATTCAAACTGATCTAGATGTATAGCCTGGGACAATATTCATCGGCAATGGATGTTCTCTCCTTAACTACTAATCCTTGTTTCACATAAGCTTGCCCCGGATCTCTTACAGTCACGTGGCCTTATCACCTCTCATTGGCTGCTATTGTAGTATAGACTGTTGTGCGGTAAAAATTAAATAGTTCGTTATTTAACATGGTGATATATCTTTATATGTTGGAAGAAAATTGTCAAATTTATATTTGCGTAACTGTTTTAATTAAATATATTACGCAACAGAGTTGATTTATCTGAAATGTATGTTAATTCTTAAAGTAAAGAGGAGGTTCCTTTGCTCTCAAGCACATGGCACGATAGCACGTGCTTTAGCGGTAGTGATGATGTATTTGTTTATATGACTTTTATCACTGACCTTGTTTTGAACTAGATTAGTCATATATCACCATTCGAAGGTGTGTTGTACCGAGAGCGAGGGCTAAATTATTTTACTGATCGTTTATTGCGGGTGCACTTATTATATGTATAATGGTAGAGTCTACCGCCAGCTTTTCGCTGAAGCATCGCAAGGGAAAACCTTTATAAAGCGACGAAAAGAAGAATTGTGGTGCATGTGTTTAATGAACTCACAGAGAAGAATCCGTCTTTGTCAGTGAGAGAAGTCGAACAGCTCTGCTCTGAACTTACAGGTATGAGTGTTAGATGCGTAGGAACATTGCGACATGAAATTGAGACAACAGGGGCGATATTGCTGTGTGGCGAAGACGTTATTTAAGGACAATCAGACTGTACCGAGATACAAATCGCAAAATATACTACCTTGACGAGACTTGGGTGAATGAAGCACACACGACAAGTATGGCGTGACACTTTTTAAGACTGAAAGACAAGCATTTTTGCAAGGTATGTGTGCTGGTTTAAAAAAAATCCCAGTGGAAAAGGCCGAAGGCCTTTCATTATAAACTTGTTTCAGTTTCATTGCTCATCCATTCAGTTTCAACTTGCTCAGTTTCATTACAAACTTCATTATTTTTGCATGCCGTCAGATCCTTATTTGTATGATTTTATTTATCTTCCTGGCAATTACTATGACGTTTACTGCAGGTTTAAATATGACGGGAAGGCACCGCCTATGGCCTATGGCGAGAAAGCATTAGCCAATTAGGATGAGGGGGAAGGTAGCTGCACGCGGAGTGATACATGTCAACGGGGCAAGGTTATATGAAACAGAGAGTAAGTTAATCGTTGCGTTTATGTTTTGGTTTAAGTGCGCACTCTCGCTCGCTCGCTCGCTCACTCACTCTCTCATTCATAAAATTCGTTTTATAATTAGACCGACGTCGCAACTAGGTTCCATCCTACTGGATGGAAGTAGGAAGTAGACAGCGATTCATATGTAACTTAAGACAAATACATCAGAATATCTCCCCACGTGGAGTAAACCATGGGATAGATGGTTCCGCTTTACAGCTATGAACCACTGTGAAGATAGTTTAATTATAAAATGAAATATACTTCAGGACTTTACGGAGGAATATTGGCTAAAGGAACATTCCAACACTTCAATCGAGAATCGAACCCGGGAGGTATTAACCTCAAAACCACAGAGGTGGTCTTCTTTCAACTTCTACAGTCTTATCGGGGACTTCGACTCGGGAAAATCTGATAGGGTTACTACTGGAACCGCAAGTAGGTATTTTCATTGAATGTATTACCTAGTGTCATGATATACATAAAAGTCACTCCATATTCAGTGTATTTTTAATACCTTCAGATAGTAGGGAGCGATTCTGTTACAGAAAAATGCCCTCACTCCAGTCGAAAGCCGAATCCGTTCAGATGCTGGCACGCTAGTCACTCTCTCAGCCTTTTACAAACTTCTTGCCTGACAAGTAAAACATTTGTCCATCTTGTACAATAGTCGTATATCTGAAAGATCCGGATGCACGGTAACCCATGTTTTAAACAACTTTATTCGCAAAAATCTGCACATTTTACATAAAAATTATAAATATGTATTTTCTTTTTAGGAAAGATGAGAGAAATTATGTATACGAACCGGAAATGGTGCACCTCCTTGTTTTGTGAGTGTACAAACAATCAGGCTAAAGGTTCTCGGTTTAGCAAATGTTTATCATAAGCATAATAATTATTAATCTCGGTACACGATTTTTTTTCTACCTAACGTCCGTGTGATATTGGCTGGACACGTTAGGACATAGCTTTAAACATCACCTTGATGGTTACAGCAGCGTACAGATAAACCGCCTGCCTTGCCTCGGTTACAGCAACACGGACATCTGTTATCCATGCAGCTTTTGTATTGCACTCACATCACTTTCTATACCTCTGTACAAACTATTCTTACAAACCGTTTCCTCCGCTTCGTGTCAATCGAGATTCATATTTGCGGAACTTTTCTTATTGCTACTTTTCGTCTAGGGGATTTGGAAATTAGTCTTTAAGCAATAGTCAAAGATTTTAAAGCTAATCGATATGTGTTGGCTTTGAAATAAATAACGATTCCCCACTTGAGAAACGTATAAGTACTGCAAAATTCAAACACATAACAAGGAGTATCTCCAAAATTGTTCGCTCAAAAAAAAGTGTGCGTTTTAAAAAACTTTACACATTTTGTGTGCTGAGATTTTGTCTATCTCTTACTGTTTACTGTTTAAAAAAAGTCTACCAGAATAAAAGGACTTCTGAGGGAATTGTCATAAAATTCAAAATACATATTTCATTTGCCATGAAAATATGCCAAGTAAAGGATGGTTTGAGGTGACGAGTTTCTCTTGAAAATCTAAGTATAAAATCCTTGTAATATGCTAAACTTACATTCAAGTTTGATATTTTAACATCTATTAGCTCTTTTAGTTATTACACACACACTCTCTCTCTCTCTCTCTCTCTCTCTCTCTCTCTCTCTCTCTCTCTCTCTCTCTCTCTCTCTCTCTCTCTCTCTCTCTCTCTCTCTCTCTCCCTCTCTTTCACGTAGTATTTTCAAAAACTGCTTCTTCTGGACTTGGGAGTCTCACGACCTGTATTTGCACTGACATCTCGCTACTGAATATTTGGTTGGAATGCAATTTCTTGTCCTGGTGCGTTCTTGCAGAAGTTCAGAAGTTTCTTGCTTCGTGAGAAGTACTTTTTTAACACCCATTATGAACTGCATGTATTTGGAGCACGTGGGCGCCGGCCTGTTTGCTTGGGTCGTTTTGGGAGCTGTGTTATGGTCATTTATAATTCTGTATACAGTTTCAGCCATCTTTAATCGTTCAAGACTAGTGGAATGATTACGCAGCCAAAAGGAAAACAGCATTCTCGCGAACCGAGTATAAATGTATTTTCGTTACATGGTACTTTTAAAAGCGGAAAAGAGTCACGGGAGCTGTCACTTCGATGTCCAAGGTACTTGGCAAAGCCTACAGAGCTGTAGAAATCGGTAAGAATACCGTGGTTGAGAGGGAGAGATACGATGAAAGTAAAGAAAATCAACCTTAAAAGAGGAGAAAAGGCTAGCCGTGTAACAAACTTAAATCCATTCCAGCGTGCCACTTCACCTGTACATTTATTTTTGTTTTATAGGAGAAAGGAACATCTTACTACTCTAAATGTGTGTGTGCGTGCGCGCGCGCGCGCTTAAAGGAAGACGAATTACTCCAAGATAGCAAAACTTCTTTGCGTAAAATAATGAACGACTTGGGTTTTCACCGCAAAATGTAAGTAGTAGAAAATTATCAACGACGGAAATGAGTGGCATTTTCCGTTTAGAATTACCATCAGTACATTTTGTTAACATAATATATAAGCTGATCTCTGAATACCTTTTCCCTCCATACATATAAATAGCCATTGTTTTATACAATTTTACGCTAGTGTCCCGTTTTGTTTTATTTTTCAAAGTTTTGTGGATTCTTTCACACAATGTTTGTTTCTAATTCTATATGTGTATCACTTTCTGGACAGAATAGTACTCCATAACCCAAATATTTAAAATGAGATTCTTGATTTAGAGGAACATTATAACGTATTATTCTGGAACTGACGTGGTTTTTACCCAAAATGTCATTTTCTTTGTCATATAATTAGGACCAAAATCCTCGTTACCGAGATTCTGCTGGAAATAAACCGTTTCCAAATTCTTAATTCTAAAAACGAAAAACAAACGAATGGATTGTTACAAAAAGGTTTGTGTGTGTGCGCGCACACGTATATAATTTAAAAACAAAAAAATACCATAAATAACGAATTTATAAATTCAACATCTTCCAAGGATGCAAAACCAGGTTTTCAAGAAAATACCCGACCCCATACTAGCATATGGAAACATTTTCGAAAATTTCGATTATTTCAATATTTAAAATTTTGATTATAATAGATGTTTAAAACATTTGTCTCAGAAATTAAAAGTTTATCTCGAATTTTATCTTAAAATGTTTACTGGAAAATAGCTCTGAAGTTCTGTTCATTCTGAACAACTTTTGGAAAACCGGTAAACTTTGACAACACTGCATAAAATATGTAGAAGGCACTACAACAGAATTCATGTCAAATAAACTGGTAACTTATACCTAATTAAGGAGTAAAAAAAATTCCCCAATGGTAACCAGGGCAAGTAATTTCTCAACACAATGCTTTTAGTCGACAACACTACTAACAAATAATAAATCTTAAACATTTCGGAGTGAACATCGCTCCCTGTTAAAATGTGTCAACAAGAACGTCGGGTACGGCACGAAACAATAAAAGAAGTTAAATGGGGATTCTTAAACTCAAGAAAAATATCTGGTTGCTATGAAAATCGAATATCTCCGCCTTGATCACACAGCTATATCTTTATGTAAAAGGAAATCAGAAGTAGCAAGTAAGTTTTACGAGGATTTCTCCACGCTGTTGCTCGTAAGTGCGGTCGCTACATTTCACCGCCATGGTCATAATGTGTTTTTACGTGTCGCAGAGTGGTTTATATACCGTACTTCATCCCTGCAGCATCACCTGAAATATTTCTGTGGCCATCATTTTTATTTACCGCGTCAATAAAGTTTCTCGATAAAACAAAGGACTTGTTCTCGCTTTTATTCGTGAGTGTGTGCATAAACCTTCACATGTACAGGATTAGGCGATAAATGCTTGTTTAAGAAGACGTACTTTAACTGCTGGGCTATTGTATTGACACTAGATGTAAATTGCAAAATAAATCCAACTTATATTAAATAATGTAGGCCTGTATTATACTCCAAAATTTTAACACTTTTCCCGACTGAAATTGCGCAATTGTCACTCAAATTGTTTACTTTCGTTTTACTTCTACTTTCCGTTATCTGCCTAGTGCACAATACCCATAAATTCTCACTTACATTTTTATGAATTTATATTCATACCAAGTAATAGGAAGAATGTCCATCATTTCATTATGTTCGCAAAAATAAGTTAATGAATTTTGATTAAGATGTTAGGACAAATAAAATCAATCTTCATTTTTCTGAAACGGCATTGATATTGTACTTATGTAATAACATCTTATACCGCATACACAATGTATACAGGACAGTAAATCTATACGCCTAGTCGCCTTGCCAGGTAGTAATACTTTTAATAAAATTCATCCAAACGAGCAACTAATTTTACAGTAAACCGTAGAACAGAAATTAAATTAAAAATTCCCGGGCATATCAAAGATATCAGAAGACCTCGGAGTATTAAATTTCATGTGTCTATTACCCTTTTTTAAAAATGAATAAATTTAAGACTTTTTCTAATCATTATTTGTGAAAAAATAACTAATTAAGATATCTGCAGCGCTGTTTTTTTAGTATCTAGATTTTAGCAGTAATGTGCGTCTTCGAAATATATGGAGTAATTTGTGATTAGCCAAATTTCGTAAAAATGTTTATTTCGCATCCTTGAAGACAATGCACCGTTTTGTATTCAACAGACCTTTTTACTTGTGTTGGCACCTACTTTTTTAGAAAAAAGTGAAAGCGAGAACAGCATTATTCCAGATATTGATTGTTACTGGTGTGAATTTTTCAATAGTGTAATTTTCTGAAGTGCTGTTGCTATTCAGTTGATTCTTGCCATGCCATAGAAATAGTGCCAAGTTGCAAGGCCATAATTTAACTAACCATCTTTAAAGAATTAACTATCGCTGCATTCTCTAGTATCAATTTGGTATCTAAAACGCAACGTGTAATGAATTTCTGCAAACATTTATTTCCATTAATGTGAAACACATAAAAAAATGTATTTTCTAAGAATGGATTTTCCAACATATATAAATGTAGCACGTCCAACAGTTTATTTGTCACGCGTGCAGATAAGGCATCTAAATTCAGGTATTTCCTCTTACGTAGTTTCAATGTCGAACTTTAGGCGGAATGTAACACTTTATCTCAGAAACCAGGAGGAAGAAATAGACCCTGTGTGTAACCACTAGATGCTTTCTGGCGCATATATGTAGTATTGACGAATGCCGAGCTGTTCCAAACTCCTCCACAATGCCGCAGGCTTTATTTCTATCATCGCGATATATTGAAGGGAAGAGGTCCTCCCATTATGTGCAAAAATCTATGGTTACCATGAATGACATCGTAGAATAATCAACAATGCGCCGTATCTCAACATGTTACAGCTATATGGTTCCTTGGCTCTGGCCTTATTTAGGTGCGTTTTATCACGTACAATTCTACCCGACTTCCTTAACTCTACCCTGTCGCGGGTTCAACACCAGGCACTAGACTGGCTTTCCAGGAAAAGATATTAAACTGTACGCTTTCACGGACTTCGATTAAAGCGTCACAATATCTGGAGGACGACGTGTTACACCTAACGTGTTTTTAGTGACATAGGTACAACAAATTGAATGCACTCTGTAGCAGCTTACTATGGCAAACGTTTCGTTATGTACTCCAAAACCGCTCTCAGATTTGGATTTCAATCAAATCGAAGATAAAAGATAAGTGACTCTTTTGATAATTCCCTTTATTCGTTCCAATTTTGTATAATATTTGTACAATGAAAATATCTTACAACATTCAGAGCAACACAGGAGAACGGACGTGCAGCCGAGTTGCTGCACTCGCGGAAGTAAAGAGGGAGGAACTAATTAACATGGCAACAACGAAACAAACAGGAGAGGAGTCGATGGCTTGGCAATGAAAGTTAAACAAGAATGAAGTGGGTGAACACAGGTACACATTAAAACTAAAAGCCTGAAAGAAATAAAATCAACGGTAGTATGGACGGTAGAAGAACGGTAATTGTGGACGGCATGAAAAGATACAACAATCATTTCCGGGGTAGAAGAAGGGATCGGAGCATTTCAGCAAATACAACGTGATTAGGAATGAATGTGGGAGGTTGCGAACTGCGGGACGCTTTAAAACTCGTCAATAGAATGACAAACGAAACATCTTAACGAAATTCATTAGTACAGAATTGACAACAGAAACACTGTACATTCTCAGGGGCTCTTTAGTTCTCAATAAGTTACCTCTTTAAATCATATAGGAATATGTTTTGAGCTCATTCAAATATACAATTTGAGTAATTCGTGTCAACATTTTCGTAGTACTGCTGCTTTCGAAATATTCCATGTTGTCATTATTATTTATATTATTATTATTATTATTATTATTATTATTATTATTATTATTATTATTATTATTATTATTATTATTATTATTATTATTATTATTATTATTATTATTATTATTATTATTATTATTATTATTTTAAATTCAACCTAAAAACTGGACTTTTGATACATGTTTACGATATATAAATTCTGACGGTCCATGCTCTATGGTCGTATTGATCTCCCCGTTTTGTTGAATGTTGTGAAGTAGGCTAAACTAAGTTTTGCCTTGAAAATATCCAGAAAGAACGAATGGACTGTGGAGTTGCAGATACGTTAATGTAAGTGTTGCCGGAAGAACTGCACAGTAAATTAAACAATTATGATTAAATAATGCATGAACATGGCGCCTACAGTACCAAACTCTTCACTGTGTAATGGGCTGACGTGTGCAACGCACATTTCATCGTTAACTTTATGAGAGAACAAAAGTGAAATAACAGAACACACATAGTACTATGTGCGCATTACAGGAAGGCAAGCGGAGCGTGAAGATGGAGAGGAGTTTGAACTGTTTTTCTGCTCCAGTAGTAGATCTGTTTACTACGAAATGAGGGTATGAGAGTGCATGTGAGTCACCCATGCTGCCAGATCTAATGCTCGTTTCAGTAGCTGCAGTGATAGGTATTATGCATTAGCGAGTTATGTGACAACACTGAGTATTTTACATGACCCTAGCACCCTTATCATATCCGGAAGGCGAGCATAAACATCATGTGGACAGCAAAAGTGATTACGTTACACATTCCTCTGGTTTGGGTTCATGTGTTGGGTATACACCTATTTTCTCAAGTCAATGTTCCCTTGCGAGCAGCGGTGCAATCAACCGTGTCAGCCTCCTCTTATTGTGTCGCTCAGTGGTGACTAACAGAAGACTCGCCTTTTGTGTAGATTATAGTCTCTTCGCTCTTGCTATTGCTCACTACGCATCTAAACATCGCTCGTCAGGTGGAGAGTAAATTAACTTCACAAATCCACTTTCGCTTATAACGGACATAAGAACAGGGAGGCAGAAACATAGATGGGATAAGAGTTAAGATATATACCTGGAAGCTGGCAAAAGGAGAAGAAAATGCGACTTCTCCCCTTCCACTTAACGTTGTTGCCAAGGCATGTCGTGAAGTACAATAGAGGCGGAACTAGTCAGTCTGAAAAACGAGTGGCCGAGTGCTATGTACACCTTGCAGTCGTTCTTCCTCAAATGAGACTTTACAAATCATTTTTCGGGCACATAGTAGAACGCTGTCATAGTTTTCTCGACACTAATTTATCAATGCCAGGGTTAATTGCATATACAGAGAGACGCAGTAATAGTAGAAGGGTATCATCATTTAAACTGGAGCGCAAATTACTCTTTGTACAGTCCAATATGGAAAAGAATTGCTCACAAGTATATGTGGAATCAAACACTGCAACAATACGGCCTGCAAAATCTCGCAATTTGGGGTATGTGTCGGACAACATATGTAAGCCATGTTTCCCTGTTGTTTTAAGGGTACTGTTCTATAATGTAATTAGTTCTATTTGTAACTGCAATGGAGCATCTATTACACTGAATAACTATGGACTGAAAAATAGTTATATATTTTTTCCGTACTGATAGTTTCTGTGAATATTTCTTCAAATTCATTATACAGCTTACTGTATGCTTCTGATATGCATTAGGGATTTTATTTTCTATAGCATCTAAACAAGAAATGTGGTATGTTATCCGCTATATTAGTTGGTGCTGCCAAAGGAGTAGTTTGCTCGTAAATTCCTTCACTTGTATTTCGCTTATGAGTGCCATCCTCAATGAAGGGTCGCTAACTACTGGTTGTTGTTATTCGCCATGTACGCAGCAAGCAGGCACCGTAGTGTGGGTTAAGGAGGGGTGACAATGTTTGGACCCCGGTGAGCACCAGTTCCACATGTATGTTAAAGAACAGAAATTGAGATGCATTTATGTGGCGGTATCATTTGAAACAGCTACGGGTTAGGAGGATATTGGGTTCTGGCACACAGCCTTGACTGTTGACATATTCTGACAAAACCATAAATTCCGCTTGGTGCAAGTAATATTTATTGACGGTTAATCCCCTGAAAGTTTGAAGGCATTTTATATCCGTGTTTTAGGCATTTCTGTGGCAGTTCGTTAAAGTCCTCCCCACTGTTTTGAAATTTTTCAGCGAGTTGGAGTGACATTTTTTATCACTATCCGCAGGGCTGCTACGACCTCCTTACCGAGTCCTGAATGGTCAATGTGAGCGTCAACAATAACGTGGATAAAAGCTGCTGCTGAATGGCTGCCCGTGGAACAGTTGTGGATGGGTCTGATTGATATCGTATAGTTGTTGTACCCTGCCGGATAGCTAAAACCATTTTATAAATAAAGAATTCTATCCAGCTAACACTAAGTCAAACCGATATCATATTACTAACAACTGAGAAGATTTTATTTCTCGATGGTCTCAAATGTTGTGGTATTTTTCCCCAAAGTGTTTGCTTAACTTGATGGCCTGAGGGTTCGAAATCTTCATATACAAAAGCCTCAGCACTGTTCCTGTATACGTTAAGATGTAGCTTTTATATAAGAACAAGTGGGCGGTAAAGATGATTAAACGTGTATCAACGTAATTGTTAAAAAAAAGTTATTCGATCATTGTGAACCCACGATTTGTTTCACCGTCAGGCAACGCAACATTTCCAAAACCTGGAGGAGTGTAGTGGGAGGTTAATGCAAATCAGACGTTCCGCTAATGACTGACATGCATTTCTTAATTATCAGTATATTCCATCCGTGATTAGGAGTAACCAAGGCTGAACGAAATCACAATAGGTGTAAAGGGAAAGATTCGCGTTAAAAAGTCTTCTAAACATCATTGTGCAATAATTTCATAAAGAACAAAGGATATAAATGAACTCTCACTAATTATATATCATTAAAATCAGAAACATGAAGCAACATGCAGCTCTCTCTAAAATGTACTGTTTGCTTAGATTTGTTAGCATTAACCACTCAACAGATATTCACTCCACAGTATGCTCTGAAATGTAAATGGTCACACATCTCCTTCCAATATGCTCATTCAAATCTTTTACCTGACTTCTGTAGGCATGTCTACAATAAATATCTGTGCACTGACCTATTCATACGAATGTTTTATGACTGACGGAAGGAAAATGGAAAAAAAAAAAAACTTCTGCATAATAGAACTGTGATGGTAAATCCTAGTATGTAGAGAAAATTATTCCGTCATAGCACGTAAGATATCTTCAAAAGTTTATGACAGATACAAATGAGTTAAATTCTGCACGTCCCTGAAAACTAATTTTAAACTTGCAGTTAGTGAATGTGAAGCACCTACTAAATCCAAAATGAAGTAACTGTTGAAACACCTTAGCGACACAATTACAGAACTACTGAATGGACGTTAACAAGATAGCTGAAACTGTCAGCAATTGTAAACCGCAAAGAGAAAAATGCATGAACAATAACACGAAAAGCTGTGGATTCCTTGCGGTAGTACTTAAAAGAGCATTACACCAGTTGTTTGATGGCATTTAACAGCAAAGAAAGAACTTAAGCATTCATTTGTTACCTCGAGTAAAACTAATGGAAATAATGCATGACCCTGTGCCGTAAAGAAGTTCAATATTGTTTTCACAAATAGAAATGCCTTCTTCCATATTATGAGAAAGAGAAAATTAGTTATTACACAGAAAATTTCTTTAAAAAAAAGTTTTACATTGGGGCAATCTAACTCGGTCCCTTGGGGAGCTCAATCGCAGAAATCGCTACGACAACCGGGATTCCCGCTGAGCGCGCAACCACCCATATAAAAAAAGAAGTGCAGAGCAACAGCCAAAGCAGAGCTCTTATAAAACTCCTAGCAATATGCTTGGTCGGCTTCAAAACTGAAAGCTAGCAGCCCGATGAATGGCGGTCATTAAATTACACCACCGGTGCAAAGAAGGGATAAGCAACCGTTGTGGAGCACCAAAGCTAACTTTTTCATCTTCAAAAAGCAGAAGTCATCGGTATCCATCATCTCATACAAAAGGGGAAATGGGTACGTATGTTTGAACAACTCGCGGGCTGTGCCACACTAAAATGGATCACCGGTAAGCCTTTTCTGGTTCTGAAGCAATGCTTTTAGCAGACTATTTGGGAGAAGCCAAAAGACATCAATTGTGCACTACTTGGTCCTTTAGTTTATGAATGGAATACTAGCCAATCTTCATGCATCGTTCCATAAACCGCCAGTTGAAATTACTTAACTGCACAAGTTACAATTTGAATTGGTTATTTGTGCACATATTTTGCGATTTCTTCCTATTACAAAGTTTCACTAACCAGAAGAAATTTAAATATATAAAAATGTAACTCAAGTCAAAATTTTGCATTCTCTTGTGTTAGAAACTAAGGGGGCTAAACGCTTAGTAACTCATTTCTGAGTATTTGATAGTTGAAATACATTTCTTCGCACATAATTGTTACAAGAGTATTAAAATGCTGACAAAAATCAGTCACTTCACTTGTAACAAGAACAGGTCATATTCTATGGGAGATTCGCTCTCACAAGGCATTGACCTAGTATTAAACAGATATGGACTATTATTCTTTAAGTTAATACCATGTATAATATCCAAGAACACTGCAGACGAGAGTTGGAGGTGTTTTATAATTGGCCATAAATCGTTTATAGTGCAAGTGTGGCAACCAGAAAGGAAGGAGTTCCGTGCGTTACTGACTTTCAAGATAAAATTCAACTACTGAGATATTCTCTACAGAATGCGATTTCTGAGGGACGTTTTCTATGAATTTGATTCCTAGCATCGCATATTAATGATTTTAACAACAAGATTGACAGCGATAGACCTCTGTTTCTACTTTTAAAGTAATAAATCGCTCAGGAAATGCTTAGCAATGAGAACGCATTTTCTGATGACACCATTCCTTCAAATCGTTTCTAAACAAAGGCTATGCCGTACTTGGTGACAGGGACTAAAGGCTAGTGTTAGAGTAATCAACAGCTACGCAACAGGGCCGAGAAATCAATTTCACTCGCTTCTTTCTGCACCTCCCCTACTAATTACGTGTCCCCAGCAGGAGGGCGCAAACTTTGTGACTGTGCGTCCGCAAGTTAAATGAGCAGCCATAATCGTGCAATAAAAAAGTTTCCATTTAGGCATGCTGCGCTGCATGATTTTAGAAGTTGTGACAAACCTTTACTGCAATGACACAGGTGTGGTTTCGGAGCTCCCACCAGCGTCTTACATGTCTACTATACGGCTTCTGTTAGCATTTTGTGGCATTTCCTTACAGAACACCAGATATGAAGTGTTTGTTATATGTACATTTCACTTAATATTCTTCTCTTTCCTCGTCGCTTTCTATAGTGTTGGCTTCTCTATGCAGACGCATCTAGTCAATCATTTATTTTCTTATACAGTTTTAAATGATTTCAAGACAAAGAAACTTATTTTTATTTACTTTAACACCTCCATGGAGTAAGTACAAGTACTACATTCCAACAAAAAATTCAGCACCGATATTTCAAACTAAATACTTGACTTGACGTCCCTAAATTTAAAAAAAAAAAAAAAAACTTTTTTTTATAAAAATACATGTTGCACAAGCTTGCGCATGCTTACGGGCGCGTAAGCTGTAAACAGAATAACTAAAAAAGCTCGCCTTCTTTGCTTCGTTTACGTACACATTCTTAAAATGCTTATAAAAAGTGTCATTAAAATACTTAGATATTTGAATAACAATTAACATGTATATCCTGGATTTTCTGCGAAAAGGCTAAATAAATTTTAAATTTTTATACAAATGGTAAGCTAAGAGAAATAGACAAAAATACAGATCACATTAATACCGTTCAATTGTTAAGTAGTTTATCGTTTAGTTTCAGAAATGGTAAGTTAACTTTCATTTGTCAATTTCACTAGTTCAGTTCCGGCCCAGAGCGATGATCTGATATATCAAGTACTATAACAAATACATCTTGGGCTACCCCTGGTCCTTTTGCTAATAGAGCGGCCCTTCAATACCATTGCATACTTAATGCGCATTTACTATTCCATAATTCACTAGTTTTTGCTATTTGCTGAATTGTTGTCAATGCCTATTAATTTCTACCACTAATTTTAACTTTTTATTCCTATTGCTTCACTGGGTCTTAGTTTACTGAACTTCGCTTTTCATATTCTCACTTGTAAGTCTACCCTTTCTCTATTATAAATTATTTAACTTCACTAGCCGTCACTATTTTAAGAACTATTTGTAGTATGAAAAATACGTATATAGAGAGGAGTTTTAAAAGCTGTCCAAAATGATTCCACCAAGTAATAAACGTACATGGTCTGTTTAATAGTTTATATATACCTCTCTTCATTCTACTTCTTCACAAAATGAGGAAGAGTTATGAGGTAGCTCTTAAATACACAAGCACAGCTTGTGGTAAAATCAATCTCGAGTCTTTCTCTTTGCGAGTGTACATAGTGTACATTTATCTTGCAATAAAAAACAATTCGTCCAAGATCCGAAATAAAAGGTGTTTTCACCTGGGATAATGTGTGGCGGAAGATACAGTCTCAGACTTGGAAAGGGATATCGCGCAAACAATTTCAAAGTTGGGCAATACTGAAACTGGTTTTGGGTTTGACCTTGTTGGGTCCTATAGTTATGGACGACGTATTCACAGACAACTTTAATGACTTCTCAGACACCTGACCACCATGTTGAACAGTTAAGAGACGCAACTGACGTATAAAGATGACCGCATGACGCAAACGCCGGTCCCCATATATGCATACCTGTAACGACGATGCATAACGACTTCCAACTGTTTACTTCCGTATCCAAGACGATGTCAAGGCAGAGGAACGGTCGTTAAGGAAAATTGCCATATATACGAATTTGTATCAGCTTTATCGATTCTCAAATATGCGTGCTTCTGACTGCTTCACTCGACTTTATATCATTCGACATCGTTTGTCACCCGCTTCGTAACAAGCACTCTAGCATCCTAAAGCCTTTACGATGTCCAACAAGCATTCACTTTCACTTTATTTAGCTTTGATATTCTAGTGGCACTGCTAGATGTTTATATACAAGCTTATGTAATATTATACACATAAGAATTAATCACAAAAGTTGCATCTCCTTTATATATTCCTTAATTTGAGCATCCCTATGTAACTCCTTGATTGTTTTACTATATTATCATTTTGCCAAAGGAGCGTTCCTTGAGGTCCTCTGAATCTGAAACACATGCTCATATGATGAACATGATAAAAATGAAAACCGTCTAAATATTAGATACAAACGGGATAACTACACGTGTTTCCCCAACTAACGCCCGCCCAGTATACCCACTTTTCTTTTCTGAGAGTTATATTCACTTGTTGGCATGTTGCTCCATCTTGCTGGAAGTAACCTTCTCTCAATTCGATATCATCCAGCTGCTCCACAAATGTATTGAACCTCAGTGTCTACAGTCGTATCAAAGAAAATGGGACCAAAGATCCTGGAAGCTGACACCACGCACCATACTCCAACCTTTTCAACATGCAGTGGGGTTTCGTGGATCACTTGGGGGTTTACAGCAGCCCAATACCCGGTGTTTTGTGTGTTTATGTAGCCTGACAGATGACACCATGTCTCATCTGTAAACCACGTTATGGAGAGAATGTCTGGACGTGGAATAGTAAATCGACAGTAACTGATTCGTTTATCATATGCACTGTGTAAGGTCATCCCGATTTCTTCGCAGCTCTTTGGCATTTTCGTATGAATACCCTAATTCCTGGCTCTATCGACGCAACGATTTGTTTGGAGAATTCAATAGCCTTCTGGGAACATCTGTAACAGTCTCTGCATTCAGTGGCGGTCTATGTTTTCCACTCTCACTAATAAGTATACCAGTTGACTCCAGCTTTCTTACGAGCGATAAAAATGCTGCCTTTGTCGGAACATCGCGTACATTAAATTCTCTTCGAAATTCCCGTTGTGTTGTTACCAAGGAATTTGTCTTCCAATATGTTTTCAAAAAGTAAACAAGCTCTCGCAGTGAGTACTACTACATATTGTTGTTATACCTGCACATTTAACTGTCTACAATTGTGCAACAGGATAAGTTGCAAAAGGCGTGATGATAGATGATTAATTACTCTCTCCTTTGGTGACGATCTGGTAGAATTCTTGTAGATGCCTCGGCGCTCTAGAGCAATGAGTCTTACCTCTGATCGTAGTATCGGAATGAGAGTATTCTATGCTGCAATTATTGGAAAATAAACAACAATTCTTCTCCTTTAAATATGGTGGGATTTATTCCAGAAACCATTAATAAATTCTGTTACACTTTTAAATGCCATAGATTCTGCCCTTTCACAAAATGATTATTGTTGCATCGTTTAGCTTTAAGTTTCTGCAAACTTGCAGAGCGACACCCAAAAACACACGTCTTACTATGAGGACGTTCCTTTGCAGAATGACGCTAAGCTATCAGAATATTCTAGGTTCAAATACAAACTGTTCCTTGAAGTACATATATTAATATCTATATGAGTGTGGATACACTTTCCTGCGGTTCGATTTATTTCAAATATTACATACGCATCTCATAATTTAAAATTGTTTCTAGAACAACTAAATTACTTCTATTCTGTTGGCTCAAGTCACCACATTACGTAATTACATTATTGTAATTACCAATAGCAACACTATTATGTAAGTTGTATCATTCCGTGACCTACCCAATTTCACGTTTCCTTTTTTGTACAAATTACTGTTTTTCCAGAACAAATTCTTAAATATTTGGAAAATATGAAATAACCGTCACAATTTTCAGTGTTGTCAATTCTCTCAGAGCCACTGTAGCAAGTTGGTCCGTACCAAGACTCACTGTGAATAGGACCCTAAAGGTTTAGCCAACATTTAGGAATTATATGCCTAAAATATCCGCAATTCCCATAATAATTTAAGAGTGTAGTAATTATGTGTTAACTTTCATTAAATTAAGTGCCATAAATCAATATTTCTTTTGGAAAGTATGCCAGAATATGAAATAATACACTGTGAATAAAAGATTTAAGTTTTTCTACATATAACTTTTGTGGGCCTAACTTAAAGTGGTAAAAAAACTGAATTCAATAATTCTGGAAGCATTTAGATCAGTATAAACAGTGCATTCGTAATTCACAACTTCAGAAACAATACCGAATTTAAGGTACAGATCATGTAGAACAGGATTACTCCGTTAAAGAACAACAGGGGCAAGACAAAACTCCAACTTTTTATACTTTAAGAATATGGGTCTTGTTCTAATCGTTGAAAATGTACTGCTTCCAAGTGGTAATGGTACATGCGTTTGTTTAAGTCGGGAGGACAGGCAGTGCTACCGTTTTAGCTTACAGCGAAGTGCAGTCCGCCGAAAACAATCAACTGCCTCATGCCTGGAAGCGCCGCGGAGCTGACGTGCCAACCTTATCGTCAGTGACAATGGGTCTCTTAGCCATGGTAGCGCTATTAGGTATGCGAAGAGGCCGGTGGCTGATGTGCTTTTACACATTATATTATACTTTGATCACATTATACTTTGATTATATACATATATACATTTTAAATATACCTATTATTTTTTAAAATCCGTTATTACTGCCAGAAAGATTCACTATTGTTTCTCTTAAATATTTATTTCTATTATTATTTTTCACACGATTTATACAAATATGATTTAAACAATTACACCACAGACAAATTAACCTTTATTTATTTTTGAACGCAACGTCTTCTTAAATATACTTAAATATCCACTTTTAAAACTTTTGTTCAGTCATATGATTTAGAATTATGAACAGATGGCTTCAAGCCCTTATCAAATGTGATTCTCGCTATGATTAAACATTTTATTTTATTACTATTTAATGGCAACGCACAAACTATAATCAAATGAATAGGTATCTCGCAATTCCATTCAACTCTTCCGTAAAGTATATTTTATATTCATTTAGCTGTGACCTGTCCAATTTTTTTGCCTATTTGTTCCCAAGGATTCATTTGTACTGCTATTACTATATAAGTTGTCAGATTTATCATGCAAAAACATATACTGTTGCAGCAAATTAATTGACGTTTCCTAGTCCATCATGTATACAAATAAATATATATTTACAGTACGATTCTTAAATTTATAGCCCTACATTCACTCTTAACACTGGGCGTGTTCCTCGACCTGGAGAAGGCCTATGACACCACTTGGCGGTACGGCATACTCCGTAACCTTCATAGTTACGGTATGCGTGGTCATCTACCCGAGTTTTTATGCAATTTTTTAAAACTTCGCCGTTTTCGTGTGCGCATAGGTAAAACGATATCCCAGGAGCGGATACAGGAGAACGGTGTACCTCAAGGGTCGATTTTGAGCGTCACCCTTTTCGCCGTAGCGATTAACGGCATCACTAAGGCCGTTCGAAGTGGAATTCCATCATCCCTCTATGTTGACGACTTCGCAATCTATTATAGGTCTGCCAACATAGATCACATTGAGCGCCAACTGCAGCTGACCATTACCCAGCTAGCAGCTTGGGCGCTTCAAACCGGCTTCCGTTTTTCAGCTGCGAAGACGCAGTGTATCCACTTTCACCGCCTACGAGGTATTCACCCGCCTCCTGATCTTTATTTGAACGGCACACCCCTGCCATTTGTCTCGCACCTGAAGTTCTTGGGCCTCTACTTGGACCGACAACTCAATTGGGAGCACCACATTCGTCACCTTCGAGCCTCTTGCGATCGTTCTCTTCGGGTGCTGAAGGTATTATCTGGAGCGTCTTGGGGGGCCGATCGCACGGTAATGTTGAGGCTGTACCGCTCTCTGGTTCGGTCCAAGCTGGACTATGGCAGTTTTATTTATGGCGCAGCGACCGCCTCTAAACTTCGCCTTTTAGACACCGTGCATCACACTGGCATCCGCCTTGCCACAGGAGCTTTCCGCACCAGTCGAGTCGACTGCCTGTATGCAGACTCAGGCGAACCTCCACTCCATATTCGTCGCTCGCTGTTACTGTGCTCATACGTGTCGAAGTTGGCAAGTTATCACAATCATCCTTGTTTCAAACCAGTTCTGTGTCCAGATTTGGTCCACCGTTATATGCGCCCTGGTTCTCGGACACGCCCCGTGGGAATAAGATTTCGGGATCTCCTACATTCCCATGGCCTCCGAATGCCTCGCGTGGAGAGGTCGTCCATCTGCCCTTATCCTGCATGGCAGCTCGATCGTGCGCGGTTCGATCTAACTCTTTCAAACAACCCTAGACTCGCTACTCCACATTCGGTGTTCCAACAACTTTTTGCCGAACTACTGGGCCGTTACCCTAACTATGTTCCGGTCTTTACAGACGGTTCTAAGTTAGGTAGCACTACGGGTTGCGCGTTCTTTATTAACGGTGAGGCTCATAAATTTCGTCTTGTGGACTCCACTTCGGTCTTCTCAGCAGAGCTGTATGCCATCCTCTATTTGCTCCTTTTTATTTGCAAGTTAGCTCCTGGCTCTTTTATTGTCTGCACTGATTCTCTGAGTGCTCTTCAGGCCTTGCAACAGCACACTGCCGCTCACACCCTCGTTTTAAAAATACAGGCCCAGATCTCGCAAATGCTCAGGCGCGGGTACAATTTTGTTTTTACTTGGACCCCAGGCCATGTGGGGATTTCCGGAAACGAGGAGGCGGACGCGGCTGCAAAGTCAGCTTGCCGTTTGCCCCGGAGTTTAACAACTACTGTGCCATACCAGGATGTGCAACGTTTTTTTCGTCGCCAACTCCTCTCTGCTTGGCAGCACTCCTGGACAGCTTTGGAAGGCACACAACTCCGGGCAATTAAAGAGAGCGTACAACCCTGGCTAACTTCCTGCAGGGATAACCGGCGAGCCGAGGTGATACTCACCCGGCTGAGAATTGGGCACACACGAGCTACTCACGGTCATTTGTTGAGAGGGGAACCGGCCCCAGTGTGTGCTCCGTGTGTCGTACGCCTCACTGTGCGGCATATTTTACTCGATTGCCCACAGTACGCCCGCGTTCGCCAGTCTTTGGGCTTGGGAGCTAACTTGCTCAGTATTTTAGGTGACGACCCAGTGGCCGTGGATAAGGCACTGCGGTTTATTTTTAAAATCGGTTTTAATAAACAAGTATGACTTGTGTTTTATATCTATTGCTTTTAGAGATTTTAAATTTTTAGTACTGGGACGAGTTTTAATGTGTTTTTAATAGTTGAGTGTTTATATTTTATCTTACTTTTTAACTTTGTGTAGCTTTTAGATTTTAGTGTTGACTTAGGGCCCAAATGACCTTGTTGTCGACGGGCCCTAAAACACCACACACTCACTCACTTCACTCTTAACACACCATTTTCGTCATTTCCTTGGGTTAATGGTTTATCTAGGATGCATATGCTCAAACCCCATGGTTACCGAGCTATTGGGCTCTGATTCCTACTTTCTCCTCAAATAGCTGCATTTCTAGGTTACATTTATGCCAATTTTCCTCATTCACCCGTTTTTCACTAAACCAAAATATTTTGCTATTTCCAATCGATTTTCCAACATTTTGAATTCGACATCTTTTTGGCTTGAATTTTACTTGGTAAATTTGTCCAATTCTTCTTTCCCTATTTTATTGACAAAATCTTTGTTTCTTTAGATTCAATAATTATATGCCAATAGTTATTGTTCTAGTTCAAAGTGGACACACTCCTTGATCTCTCTCCCCTAAACCTTTTAACCTTACCACTGGCCCATAGACAGCCTTCTCTTGCTGGTTTATCACAAATATCAACATAGTTTTCTCTTACACACGTCATTTCAAATTATGTAAATGCAATGAACGTGCAAATAACTGTCTCTGAGGTCAAGGGATGAACTACCGATGGCCTAGATTATCACCTGCAAAGCACGAAGCCTTCGCCTACCGAAGACACCAAAATATTTTCTGCAAGCGAATCTCCAATCGTGGTTTCAACCTGCCCGTCTCGCCTCCTCGTAGTAAGAGCCATCCTGTTTACTAAACAGGAGAATGCCCGCCTCGGTAGCGTGGTGGTAGCATGTCTGCCTCACGCTTAAGAGGTCCCGAGTTCGAATCTCGGTCAGGGTGAGTTAGCTGGATAAGGTTTTTCCTTATCCTGAAAGACGAATGTCGGGTAACTCTAAGCTCTACGGACCCCGGGATCATTTCAGCATCATTTCACCCATTCATCGTCCGATATGACTTAACGTTGGAGGACGTAAATTAAAAAAAACAGGAGAAGATATTCGGCGGGCCGCCATTCGCCTGCTCGGCGCGTTCAAGAGTAACGCTCGTACTGAACACGAATTCACCGTGTGACGTCTTAAGACAGTTGTTATTAATACCCCTGTCCTCCCGTGTCCTAAGAGCGCTATCTCTCTCACTCACTCACTCACTCATCTAGTATTTCATGAATATTGCAAGAGTGGAGATAAAACGTTTAAAATATTAGCTCATTACACTTATTTCAGAAATGATTCGAATTCTATGCAGTGCTGAAACTTATTTACTTTTTATATTACTTGGAACATTTCCGGCTAAGGAACTCTTTATTAAAATAACGTGGAAGTCCATTCAATGCATTATATTTGATGTGGCAAATCTAGAGCCCAGTTTGCACTTCTGAATTTTTACTATTTTCATTCATTTTATAGTACATCGTCTTTTAAATCTCCAGGTTGAATGTACTGCATCAGATGATTTCGATCTAGTTCATCTAATAATCTCAGAAGTAAAGTTCGTAACTTCTTGTTTTATTGGTGTTCATCAACTCTTTCCGCTATTTCTTTCGAAGTTGAGCGAAGTCTAGGAGCGGTCAAGTTTAGTAATCTGGCAAGCGAAAAAAAAATGTCTCTACAAAACAAAATGATATGATCTGGAAACAATCAGCTCAGCGTGACATGCTCAGGTAAGAGTAAGACAGACACACTGCCCGCTCTGAGTGTAGGTGGTAGCGTGTCTGCCTTACATTCAACAGGTCCGAGTTCCATCTCGGTCAGGGTGAGTTATCTGGATAAGGCATTTTCCCTTATCCAAAAATATGGAGTCATATCTATATATCCTGGACCCTTTTTAGTATCATTTCACCATTTCATTTATCGTGCATATGACTTTTTTAAAGTGTTTAACGCCCGCTACATGCGCCTACGTAGGCGCTGACACTGATGATACATAAAATGAAGATGGAGCATCGATGGAATGAGATGGCGGGGCAAACCGGAGCCCCCAGAGGAAACCCGACCCTACGCCGCTTTGTCAACCACAAATCGCACATGCGGTTGCCTGGGATCGAGCCCGGGCCGCTTTATGAGAGTCCAGTGGTCTAACCACTCAGCCACGGTGCGGCCATGACAACGTTGAAGGACAAAAATTTTAAAAAATAAAAAATAATAACAAATGGGAGCTGTCTCAATGCTTTTTTTGGCTGGTTTCCAGCTGACTGTCACGTCTGTAACTTGCAGATAATCTTAAAAGGATCTACAGCGCAGATTTTAACCATTAGTATCCAAACGACTCTTTGACAAGATCGCGTTTTGTTAATAGTATAAGATGGTTAATGGAAATAGGCAGAGGAGTCATACGAGTGTATCACATGAGAAAAATTAAAGAGGTTCTTGGTTAAATTCACCTAATTTCTTAATAACCATAATACCGTAATGCAGACCTCAGTATCTTCGCAGATCTTATTTTGCAAGAGTTAGTAGTTCTAGCAGAACTGCTCTGTTTCCCAATTGTTTCCCCCAATGCTTGCTCATAAATGAGAGCTACGGAACGTGTTCTTCAAAGAACGTTGCTTTCTGAGCCTTAAACTCGCTGCTTAGAACAAAAATTAAAATACAAATTAATTGTTCCTTTACACTAGCCGTGTGTAGGGCGAAGTTTGGAAAGGACTGAAAACTTCAATGCCATAGCCGAGACTTGAACAGTGGATCTTCTGGTCTGCGTCCGGCTGCCCTTAACCATTGAGCTACCATAGCCAACAAGCCAGCATGACATTAAATTCTCCAACTGACTGCTGTTTTTCCAGTAAACCACTAGGAGTTCTCAACACATGAGACTACTACCTTAATGCCTTCTTACTATACTTTAAGTACTTTAAGGCACGGGCTTTATAGTTCGGACCAGTATTAGGTCAATTGATGCAAAGTAATTGTTCTTTCACACTAGCCTGTGTAGGACGAAGAAGAGAAAGCTGGAGTCGGACTGAAAAATTCAATGTCATAGCCGGGATTTGAATCACGGATCTTCTGCTCTCCGTCCGGCTGTTCTTAACCAATGACTTCAGTATAGTAAGATTTACAGTACTTACAGTATAGTAAGACGTCATTGACATAGCTGTCTCATGTGTTTATGAGAACTCCTAGTGGTTTACTGAAAAAAAAAACACGAGTTTGTTGGCGAATTGAAAGGCATGCTGGCATGTTGCACATGGTAGCTCAATGGTTAAGAGCAGCCGGACGGAGAGCAAAAGATCCGTGGCATTGAATTTTTCAGTCCGACTCTACCTTTCCAAAATTCAAATAATTTTATATGATTATACCTGAGAGGTAATAAACGTAATATTATTAATAACTGTAATGTAAATAAAGGTCCAGCGAATCCATATATGTCGTTATTGTCTTTGAAATCACCGATACCGTTCCATGAATTACTATGTCGGCTTTAGGAATCCTATCACGGATTTAGGAGACATTGTCTTGAATTTCTTTCTTTGATCTTTTAGAATATTCTTACAACTTTTAAATTCCCAGTCTGCTAGAATAGTTTCTAGAACGTTCAAATTGTGTTCTTGAACTGTTATTAAATTACCTTTGTCAATTTATGATCATTACACAGCACTTATTCAAAAATATCACATCAGGCAATCTGGCGCAATAAAATTGCTGTGATAAAGAATATAAAAGGCGTTAATCTAAGATGCGTACTTCTACTTCTTGTTGTCAGTAGTTCGCCTTATAACAACTTTCTCTGTTATCTTCATAGACAGCTACCCGCCTTTAAGTTTCATTCTTAGTTCTATGTGAATCTCTGTGGACCTTGGAAGATGTACACCAATCACTTTCCCAGTTGTAGTTGAAGAAAGGACGAGAAACCCTGCTCACGTTGGTCGCACCAGGATTGTAACTGTAATAACTCTCTTCAGTGTTACACCGATCATGAAGTATTCAATTCAAAGCGTTGATTCAAGACAGTAACAGTTGAAGTATTGCATGAACGCAGACATATATTTCTATACACAAATGGTGGTGTCAGTGACAGGGGACCTCACATAATGCCAAGCCGGCGAACAAAGAGCGATACAATCAACCCTCAAAAACTTTAGCCTTTCAGATAATATCGGTTTTCTTTCCACACTCAAGTGGCATCTCTCTCTCCCTCTCCACTTCTTGAGAGAAATAATTCAACTTTTAACTTTCCCCCATTCCTTCAACTTTTAATGAAATTCATTTCTCGCTAAGTTTTTGTTCGGAATGTTTCTACTTTTGCTAACTGCGGAAACATATTTAAAAAAAATGTCGCTATGATGAAAATTGCATTTATTGTTAGGATGCACGCACAGCACTCCTCGTGGTGCTGTAATGAAGATGTCACATTCACAATAGAAACGTCTAACCAAATTAACGGTCGCATACAGAAATAAAAGATTTTAAAAAAGAAAGCTGTTAAGTACAAAATGGCCATTCCGGAGGCCTGTTTTGTTAAAATGCTTAATTGTAAATGAGTCAGTATAACGTTACTCAAATAGTGATACGGTGTATTAAATTAGAAACAACTCGCGGAATAAGTCCCACTGTTTATTTTGATATCTTTCGATGTACTTGAGCAATGTCATCCTGACAGGTGATTTTCATTTTAATGCACAGTTAAAAAGTAAACTAAGTTATCACCAAACAAATAAGGATGACAACGAACTGTTTAACCGGAAATTGTTTATGGCTAAATGTGCTTCACAGATAAAAACAGACACATATCTTCACATTCCGGCTCCCCTTACTCAAAAGTAAAAAAAGAAAGATTAACTGGAGAAACCGTCGACGTTTATTACATTTCTATACATACCCCAATAGGTTTGCAACATCACATGACTAAGGTTTGTTTCAAATAACCTTGCCCCGCTGTCATGTATCCCTCCGCGTGCTACTGTCTTCCCTTTTACCCTAATGTAATGCTTTCGGCGCCGTAGGCGGTGCAATGTACAACAAATCCAGTTCACAGCAAAATCAGCGACAGAAGTGATGTAAACAAATGTCATCAATATCGATAACGCACCTGCTCTCGTCTGTCATCCCGAAACGCAGGTTTGAAGCAAATTACCCTCCTCTTGTTATTTTAACAATTAACACGCATTCCAGATAAATTAACTCTGTTATGCAATATAATTAATTCGTATGGTTATGAAAATACAAATTTGACAATTCTCTTCGAGCATATTAAGATATATCATTATGTTAAATAGTGAACTCATTTTTGCCGCACAACAGTTTATACCACGACAGCAGCCAATGAGAGGTGATTAGGTCACGTGAACGTTAAGAGATACGGGGCAAGCTTATTTGAAACGAGGATTAGTCGCTTGTGTATTTCATTCAAGTGACTCATTGCATTAGCCATTTATCGTGTCATGCCCTTCGTTATTGTGTAGAGCACACAATTCTCCATCAAAAAAAACAAAAACGCATTGTCAAAGCATTCAATTTTACACCCAAAACTTTCACAAAAATAAAGCAACAGCACTTCTGGGTCAACCCATTATATAGTTCATTCGATTGGCAAATTCTTAGTTAAACTGTGCCTTTCTTGTAATAAGCGATTTATTCGGATATCCGTAGGAGTCATTCCACTGCCATATGAAACGACCTGAATGTTGAAATGACACAACCCGCGGACAACTCAAATAAGTTTTATCTGCAAAATAACTTCAGTAAGAGACAAGCCTTCGTAGTTATTATCAGCACGACTGTAGTATGTTCCCGTCAAAGCCCTATAAACTTGAGGATTCTTGGTGATGTCATACGCCATAACCTTCTGGAGTCGCTTTTCAGGCGTTAAGTTTCTGCGGATTACAATATGTATCGTTCGTTACTTAGTAAGCTTGTTAAAATTACACATCCCATTCTTCCAGTAGTTTCATTAAATCTAAATTTTTCTCCCATTTGATCTGTAACAGTTACAGTGAAGAGCAAACCTATATTCACCTTTATTATTTCGATTACATCAAGGTTATCTGAACAGTATTCTCGACCTAATAGTAAAGCAACGGAGCTCTAACCTGGACATTTCTTTACTTCATTACTAATAGAGAAAGTAGTGCATTCGTAAGAAAAATTCGATCGACATTGCCCCAGAAGTCATTTTTGATGCCGCTGTACATATATAAAAAGTATTTTGGGGGTGAAGGGGGAATCTGTGTGTTTTTTATTTTAATTTATGTCCTCCAACGCTAAGTCATATCGGACGATGAATGGAATGGGTGAAATGATGCCCAAAGAGTCCAGGGTCCATAGAGCTTAGAGTTACCCGACATTCTTCTTTCAGGATAAGGGAAAACTCCGGGAAAACCTTATCCAGGTAATACACCCTGTCCGAGATTTCAACTCGAGACCTCTTCAACGTGGGGAATGTATGTGTGTATGAGTGAGAGAAAGAGAGAGAGAGAGAGAGAGAGAGAGAGAGAGAGAGAGAGAGAGAGAGAGAGAGAGAGAGAGAGAGAGAGAGAGAGAGCAGCATAACTCCAAAACGAAAAGGTCTCGCATGGTATTCAAATTCTGCTTTCTCAGAGATCCAACAAGAACATTTTCAAGAAAATCTCCCGATCCCAAAATGTCCTTTATATGGCTATTTTTTAAATTTGTGATCGAGTGGTTGTCAACTGACTCCTCACCCAGAAATCCCAGCTTAGACACTAGGCCGTGATACCGAAATTAATTGCAATGAGTAAAGAATCGTAATGGATTTCAAAGGAGGATTGTATATTTGTTACGACGCGAACATGTGCAGTTGGTTGAGTCGTGTAACAAAAGACACGGGAAAAACAGAATTCTAAGGGATAGCACTTGACTTTGTTTGAAAAGGGTATTCTTCGGACCCTTAATAATGGCATGACCGAGTCTAATAATCACAATGAACAAAGATAGTCACAAAGGGAATCTTTGTGTGAAAAGAGGGCTTCCAGAAAGTGAAAGTTACACACCCACGCGCAGCTGTGGAGGACACTCAGTTGGTGGCTTGGAGCCGATTAGGGCAGACCTCTTCTTCTGTCTTGGTCGAGGGCAGACCAGAAGCAATGAGTGAAGATTTTTGTCGATTCATATGTACGTGAAGAACGAATTAAGTTTTATCGAGTAATAAGCATTCCGCCTTCAGTAACTCTAAACAGTGATATTGGTAACCCTTGGTCGGCAACTTCGAGTTTAATGCAATAATAAAAGCAGTCATTAAACCAGATTGAAACGGGCATTAGTGTCATTAAAACCATCCTTCTCTTACATATCCACGCATACCCTGAGCTAAACACTATTTGCTTCAAACCGTAGTGTGAACGTGGAACTGTGCGCCACCATCACCTTGCTGCTTCAGTCGGGATGGCAGTTTTTCTTAGGGCTCTGTCCTAAGTGTGAATAAGAGAGCGAATGTGGGAGCGAAACATATATGAGGAAATCCTACAATAACCTAACCTAAAAGTCCGAGTTAAAACATAATTAAATATTGCAGTCAACGCTCCGTATACGATCATAGCATTTAAAGATAGTTATAGAAATGGAACCCCCCCCCCCCCCAAAGAAAAAAGTAATGTATAAGTTATATAAATAACTTGAGATGTTACATAAATAAGACGTAAAATATCTTCAATTTTCGGAGAATAGCCTGTGAATCACTCTCCATTCGAAAGGAATTTTCTACCATTTTGTATAACTGTTAAACCATAAAGCATACATAAAAACGCACTGAACAAAATATATACATCTACTTAAAATTCACAATTTATTTCAAATAACATCTGTAGCATTAGCGATTACTGAGATATTCGTTGTTGGTCTGAATTGATCAAAACTGCCACTTTTTAAAATGCTATCAGTTCTTTCTTGAGATGTCACTGAAAGACTGGTATTTTAAAGCCAGCATACAGCGTGCCGCTTTTAAATTACTTGGATGCCAATTCAGTTTTCTCTATCCCCTCTTGTACTTACAACAAAATATGTAATGAAACCTTTTAGCACACATTTATCTCGAGCAACATGAGGAGATAAAAAAATTAAATTTCCGTAAGAATAGCTTGTAGAAGCTATATAAAAATAACTTATACTGTGTAGAGAAAATCTAGCGATGAAACAAATCAGATTTTGGTAATTGTTCTTTCACAATAGTCGTCTGTAGGACAAGGATTAGAAAGGCAGAGTCGAACTGAAAAATGTTATGTCATAGCCCGGAATTGAACCACGGATCTCCCAGTCTCTTCGGTACGGTTGCTCTAATATTGTCAGCATGACAAACTCTCCAACTTTCTCACATTTTCCCCGGTAAACCAACAGGAGCTCTCATATACACATGAGATACATACCATGCTGTAAGAACATACTTTAAGTCCCGGGCTTCAAGATTTAGACCACTATTATGTCACACAACATTAATGTTATTTCACAATATCCTTATATGAAAAGGTAGAGTCGAACTGAAAAACTCCAACCACTAGAACTTCTCATATACACGTGAGGAGCATACCTTAATGGCGACTTACTCCTACACACGGCTATTGTGAAATAAATTAATTACCATTTCGAGAATCGAATGCCATGCTGTCACGTTGCTATGGTATAGTGATTAGAGCAACCGGACGGAGACCGGGATATCCGTGGTTTAAATCCCGGCTATGAACTTACATTTTTCGGTCTGACTCTACCTTTCCAAATCAAATTTTGTTTAGCGTAATCTCCATTGGAGTTAATACAACCAGCACAGAAATTCAGATGCCGAAATCAATGGAGAATACAAATATAACTTTCATCTCTGCAAATAACTGTTACAAATTTGAATTCAGTAATTTCACAAAAGGGTTTATCTGAATTTATTGAGCGGAAAACTTAAGTGCATTGGCATTTTTTCTTCCATCGCTTTAATCATCAACTTTACACTGGTAGTTTATGAATGTTTTCTTCAGTTTTTTTCAGTTTACATTTTTAATGGCCTAAATATCAAGAATCTGTGTTACAGTTAACTACTCTGCTCTGGTGAACAATGAAACCCTCTCGTTCTCTCCATATCATTTCTAAATATAAGCGTTTTTAAGAGAAAAATGCACATTAATTATAAGAAGGGCTGGAAATTGTACAGCTTATAAAAGAAAGCAGCAACTGAAAAAGTTTGAGAACTACTGAGATAGAAGAATGAATCGTTTGGATTAGAAAAAGTTATGAGAGTGTAAAGCATCATAATCTTTTTTTCTTTTTATCTTTCTTCCCCCCACTTAGGAATGAAGCTAAGCACTTTTAAACCTGGATTACAAATACTTTAAAATTCACAAAAAGCCAGAAGCGTGTTCCTGAATAGCCAAATGAAAGGCAAGCAATTAAGGAAACGAAATGCGGGACATGTAAACAATACCTAAGTATCGCGCCTTTCATTCGCAACACTGCTTCAACTGTAAGCTTCAAAACCAAGTTGGGTGTATAGTGGTGTGCGTTGCACTGGGCTGCTACGTTGGTGTGAACTTTATGTCTACAGGATATCTTCATAATTAAACAAAATATTGATCCTATATGTCATGTTGGAACCCGAGCGACATCGACCAATAAGATATCGTGTCGCCACACCCTCTCTGCACACAAAACTACCTCAAGCGAGCCGTACAATAAATTACTTATGTTTGGACCTTCCCATGAACACATTAATTCAGTAATAAATGCCATTCTGGTCTCAAAAGTAGCAAAAACAATAAAGGTTTCCCCAACCGAGTACCTCAAATTACCATCAATCATTTAGTAAAAAAACAAAGGGTACTTCTACCCCTGCCGTCCTAAGAAGCACACTTTCCTGTGAAAAATTCCACAAACAAAAACCTACAAAACAAAACCTACTGGTAAGCTACTCTTGTGCATACAACTCGTTTGAATGTAATATGGCGTAACACATGGGCGAAAGTGTCACTGTCGTCTGTCACGCTTGTGCATGTGGGCGCGAAGTAATACAAAAAGTGTTCTTCTTAAGACGGATGTAGTATACTTAACAACGTTAAAATAAAATCAATACGCGGTACGCTCATGCTACCTTCTCCAGTACTTACAAAATTCATGATCACGTAATATGTGATTCTTCTAAACATGTTAAATTATTCAATTCAGATATTTGCTATAAAACAGTAAGCGCAGGAGCACATCCAAATGTTGACATCACATGCATTGAAAAATAAATTCAGAAGTCTATTATGTGGTTCAAATGGGAAGGTGTTTGTCCTTGAGCGCTACTAGGTGAGCAACCAATCGAAGTCCTGCGGTGTTGTCGTATTGCATTCCCGCTAAGTGGTGTGTGACGAGCGCCAACCTAATCAATCTGTATGAAATACTATTCGCGCTAAGACGAAAATTCAGATTTTGCCGAAACTGATCCATGTGGAAGGTAGAGAGTAATGTATCTAACATAACCATGAAAACCCCATATTTTTGGCTCAAATAGTTTTTCTAATACAAATAAATAAACCACTATTACCTGTATTATAACCATAAATCGCGACGTAAGCACTGTATGAATATCATTATTGGTTGGCATATATGCGTGTACGTATATTTGTAATTACTCAGAACTGAAACGTAAATGTTTGACATTACGTGATAAAAGAATTACTTTGAATAAGCCAATTCAAGAGAGAGCGGAAACAATATATTTCGTGCTGGCCTGGCAGAACATATCTGGTCACATTATTTCTTTGTTTAAGAATGGTTCGTAATCTCCATTTCCTCTAGAGAGGTCATAGTAGTTGGTGTGTATGTATGCACATATACTTTTCATTACTCAGAACTGAAATTTAAACTACTAACATGTGATAAAAGAATTACTGTGAATAAATCAAGGTGTTAAATTTGAGAAAGGGCAAACACTTCATTTCCTGTTAGCCTGTGGAATGCTGTATGCTTATGTTTATGAATGAATGCTGGATAAGAAGTGTTTATTTACTGTGAAGTGTTCAGATCAATACCATTCAGTTGTTCTTTACACAACAGTAGAGTAAGAGTTAAATAGTGTAATGGCTTCTTACGGTGAATTTAGTGGCGAGTCAAAACGGCAGGTATTGCGAAGTAAGGCTCGAAACATTATTTTTAAGGTGTACACGTTCTTCAAAAAATTTTCGGAAACGGAAATTAAAAATGAGTTATTTCAAAGAGTACTTCCGTTTAAAAACACGGAAAAAGGTGTATCAGCTGGATCAACTTAAAATTGAAACGGGACACGAGGTAATACGCCTCCCACGTTACCAATGCCAATATAATCCAATTGAGTTGGTGTGGGCTCAAATAAAAAGGGGGTTGCAAACAGAAAGAATACTTTTAAACTGGCGGACGTTAAACGACTTGTTCACGAAGAAATTGACAGGTGACAAAACAGGACTGGGAAAACTGCGTGAGGCATGCAGATTTTAAGTAATAAATAGCACGTGACGAGATTCTGGAACCTATAATCAGAAATTTGCAAGACTCAGACGATGAAGACAGTGACAATGACGAATTGACCCTTAACGGAAGTGACATTGACAGCGATATGGATGAGCCACTGGCAGTTCCATTGGATTAGAAAAATGGGTAATTCATAAACTATAATTATAGTTATCGTATGTTAAAATATACATAATTTGAGAAAATGTTTTTTTCCAATTTTGATTTTGGCAACTGCAACATTGTAAAAGTCTGTCAAATATAATTTGCTTACCCTTACGTCTGCAGCAAGCACACCTGCATGTTGTATGAGTGTGCGAGAGAGAGAGGGAAATATAAAAGGAGTGGGGTAACAAGCTGGCAACGCTGAATGTGATACGGCATCTGATTAGCTGGACTCCAGAACTCTTCCCATTTGAAACGCATAATAGTTACCAGCACTTGTGAAGGAAAACCAGAAGTATGACATATTATCCAACATTCCATCAGTTGAAACACAAATTTGTAACATGTAAACATACAACATGAAAACATTTCGAAAATGATTAACGCTGTGGAGGAACGGAAACGTTATCAGATACAAATTGTACATCTCAACCAGTTCTGAATTTTCTTTGCAGTTAAGTTTCGTCTATTTCTTGTAGTTTCTCAGTTGCACTAAAGTAATCAAATGTTTAGTTCAGAATGAAGATGAATTTATATGTCATTTACAGAAATTAATACACGCATTTTATTCTTCTTGGCATTAATCCAAGTTCTTTGTGCCATTTCTGAGAAAATAAATATTATTCATGCAATGGGTAGCTTAGGAAAAATTTCTGGACTTGAATACGAAGTTTGCCGTTGTGAATTGACGGAAGTGCCAGTACTCGCACACTAATACTTTTTACAATTGCTCTTTGAAGGTTCAGGCGACGTCCAAAGTTATTTTTCCAGCAAAATTTAGGTATAAAGGTACACTCGATTAACTCCACTAACTATGATGTCCGGGCTTGTAGGCCGTGGTCCATTTTTACTACCTTCCAACGTTTCGCCGAAGGCTGCGTTCGGCATCATCAGGGTTCTAAGTATATAGACCCGGAGTCCAACACAAGACTGGCCAGTCTTGTGTTGGACTCCGGGTCTATATACTTAGAACCCTGATGATGCCGAACGCAGCCTTCGGCGAAACGTTGGAAGGTAGTAAAAATGGACCACGGCCTACAAGCCCGGACATCATAGTTAGTGGAGTTAACGACGCCGGCCGTGAAAGCCTCAGTATTTATGTACACTCGATTGTTTGAAACACAATGCTTTATCAAACACAGGTGAGCGGTAAAGAAAATAAAAATGGATAATTAGGAGATTTACAGATTAAACCACGTATAAAACGTTACATACTTCTAACAGCAGCATGGGTGATTGAAGTTGACGTAGCTACTACAACACAAGGAACTCCACTACCATTTGTTTTCCGATGATGCGAAAATATCTTCGATTACTCGCCTCAGTGATCTCAACAGCCTCCAAATCATCTGCAGTTTGATTCCATCACATAAACCAAATACATCTCTCCGTAATTTCCATGCAATGCTGGAGTTATAAAGCCCAGGTGTGTTCGTGTTAAAACCGTATGGGTGATAACCGTCAGAAAATCAGAAAATCGTATGTTTACTCACATAACATTCTCTATTCATTCTGTACAAACTATTCATACAAACACTTATTGTTCTAGCCAATCGAGAATCGAAACATTTGCAAAAATTGTTTAATTGAATATTTCTTTGTAGATACAACGGGATTACGAGAATTGTTAAATTTTAAGCTGTACTCAAATCTTTAGAAGCGGGTCGCTAATGTAACTACTTTGAAAGAGAAAACCTAACTTCCTGTTGGAAAAAAAGAAAGTATTTTAATATGCCAGGGAATTAATAAGGAATATCTCGGAAATGGTAACTGAGAAAGAGTTGTGTACTTTAACGACAACTACATTTTTTATCTACCTCTTACGGTTTACAGGGTATACAAAAGTAATTCGTAATGAAACCTCAGAGGTTATCAATTCAAGATATAATCTACCATGAGAATGTCTTAAACATGCAGTATTTTAATTAAAATCGTTTAAAAATATTTTGAAAAACCACAATCTTCGAAAAATGTTCCAGGTAAAGGGTAACTTCGGGTGTGGAAATGTTCTTGAAGGTCTTCGTGCTGTATCCTTAAAAGATGAACTTAAATACCAAGTCTAGTTTCTATGACACCATGACAATCTTCGTAAGGGCGACCTACCACCTCGACCAATGAAATATGTTATGCCTATAACCCGGGAGAGAAGGATGAGGTGAGAGGATACTAAAAGGTGATCGAAATGAGGAAAGGTGACAGCAACGGCAGAGTCCCTAACAAGTACAAATTTAAACTATTCGGTGGCGGTTCGTACAAATGGCTTCCTTCATCGCCCCTCCCCGGCAGTGTTATATATCCCCTGATAGGGTGGACCAAAGACTCCCGCCGATCCGGAGAATTTACACAGAGTAATGCACCTGCCATACACGCACAAACTGTCGCCGACAATTAGAACATTCAAATAGCTAAACAGGATAAACGGTGAAGTGAAAATGAGAAGACAAAATGTAGGGATAGGAAATTCGGAATATGTAATTTATCCTTAGTGCGCGCTTAGGAACCGGAAAAACCTCTCCCCCTCAAAAAAAAAGTGGATCCGGAAGGCAGGATACGGGAATCGAACCCACGATATCCCGACAGTGGACCACAGACACTACCAACTGAGTCATCCCGTTCGGTAAGTTTGGTTTTTAGCCCACTTTTGCTTTTCGAAATGCTTCTCATATATGCCTTTTTTTGGGTTATGGGGCACTAGAAACATATTTCCTGTGAAAACTTGACATCCAGTTTTTTTCTTTGTAATTTACGTCCTCCAACGTAAAGTCATATCGGACGATGAATGAAATGGGTGAAATGATGCTCAAATGAGTCCGGGGACCATGGAGCTTAGAGTTACCCGACAATCGTCTATCAGAATAAGGGAAAACCCCGGAAAAAACGTATCCAGGTAACTCACACTAACCGAGATTCAAACTCGGGACCTCTTGAACGTGAGGCAGACAATGATGATGATGACGACGACAAGGATGGAAAATGTTGTCCACATGACGTTTCTGTGATGGAGAAATTTGGTGAACATGTTCCAATTAAAATATGCCTGAAATATGAAATTTGGCATTTGTCAGACTTTTCAATTCTGCTTTAACATTTTACAGATGACGTCTAAAAAGCTCATGTACGATCTCTAGAAGCATGTGACGTTGGTGAGCTTAGGGACACTTCTATAGGTATTTAGTGAATAACAAACAGATGCATGATACCAAGAACATAAAAAATACGAAGTGATAGTGTTGGAACAGGATTTACGTCGTATCGTATTGATGGATGACGAATTATGCCCCTCGTTGAGGTGACCATTTGGAACAGGGTCGAAATTGATGGTTCTTGAAGTCCCAGCTTACCTCGGCGTGGCTTCAGTCGGTTGAGCAAGATATCTTCTTTTACAGGAGTGGTACGGCGGAAGGAAATTTTACGTAAAATGAGTAATCATTTTCCTCTGTATTAAATAATGTAGAAACTTTTATTTCCTTACTTCAATTAACACCAGTTCGAACAAAATGTATGATACAACATTTATAACACTATTCTTACACAAGATTCACTTGATGTGACGCGTTTATCTGGATGCGTGCAAGAATCAAAAGTTTTATACGTTTGTTCACCACCGTGTATAATAATTAAATTGTGCGTCTTCTAGCGATGATATTTAATGTAAAGATTATCTAGTTATACTCGATGATTGTTACGAGAATAAACTTATACTCTTCCGCACACAACGGCGTTTAAGAAGAGAATTTTACATCCGTTCACGGCGACTGTTAGGAGAAGAATAACCAGTTCATCTCCTTCTACACATTAGCATTTCGCTAATAGTTCGACCCCCCTAGAGGAATATTGAATATCCTCCATGGCAACGTAAAATCTTTTATATCTGATTGGTCCACGTTTTACGATATACGCGTCACACCAATCACAAATAAGTTTGTTATTCAACACTTTTGTGACGTCATTTCCACTTACATAGCTTCTCTGTGCATGACTCACTCTACTTAACCTCACATAATACAATATTTGAAACTCTTTGGGGACAACATAAAATAACTGTTTCAGATGCCCCTCTTTAGAATATATGGAAAATTAACTTAAATCTTCCAAGAATATTGTTCCATATATTCTAAAGAATGCCCCAATAATTAGACATTATTACAACAATGAACAATTAATACAATTTAAAATAACAATATAAAATCAGAAATTATTCGAACACAATAATAAAAAACAAAACATTTTTCAGTAATTCATAAACATATTATTTTTTTTTTAAATCATTTGTTCTTGTGAGTGTCAAGGCTTTTGAATGGTTTTAAAAGTGTTTTGTGATATTTTCCTATCATTTTATTATCATCGTCTCTTAATTCGTACGTATGATCCCCAAATTTTCTTACTATTTTATATGGACCTTTATATAACAAATTCATTCTCCAATAGGATTTGATTTTAGAACTGGAGATATTAAATGTCTTTACGAGAACTTTATCATTTATTTCAGGGTTCCATTTCGCTCCTTTTCTTTGTATCTTTGATAATCTTTTCTCTGCTTTTTCTTTTATTCTTCGAAATGCTTCAGCACACTTTTCTTCTTCATTCAATTCCATTTCATCTACTTTTAAGGTTGTTGGTGCTTTTATTACTAGAGGTTCAGGTTGTAGTCCAGTCATTAATTCGATTGGTGAAAATTTGGTAGTAGAGTTTGGGGTATTGTTAATGATTTTCTCTATAATATGGCAGTATTTGTACCAGCCTCGGTGGTTAGAATGACACAGAATTCTGAAATACAAGCCTAAATCACGCATCACTCTCTCGCAAGGATTTCCTTGGGGAAAATATGCTGAAGAGTAATACATCTTAATATTATTGTTCTTCATCTCAAAAGTAAACAATTTACTCCGGTGAACCGTTGCGTTGTCTGATAATATTGCCTTTATTGGCCCATACTTTGGTATCCAATCTTTTAAAATTTTAACTCCATTTTCTAGCATATCGTTTATTACTTCAGATGCTTGTTGTCTAATAGTGATAGGCACAGATCTACTTTTATGAGTATAAGGAGCAATGTCGTTCACCTTAAATGTATGTATGTACTTATTACACAATCCAGGTTTCGTACTAAAAACGTTCCTGTTCTTTAGTATACATAACCTCAACTGTTCTCTTTGCGCGTGATTTAAATTGTATGTTTTCCCTAACTTTTCTTTCAAAGTTCTTTGGAATATCATTTCTTCCTCTTCTTGTTTTCGCTCGGTGTCGGTATTTAATGTGTTTATTTGGCAACAATGATCTCCAAGGTCAAACGTCTCATTTTCTTTATTATTTAAAAGTAAATTCTCTTTACCACTATCATCTTCTTCATTATTAATTATATCTTCTTCGTATAATATTATATTTTCTACAAAAAACCTATCATTATTTATACTATCCTTCTCATCCTCTTTTAATATAATTTCTTCTAACGAATTTATTTTTATTACTTCATTATCTCCTTTGACCTTCATTTCATGTTTTTCGAAATCTATCACACTTTGCCAACCATACAATACATCATTGCCAATAATAATATCACGAGCTAAGTTTGGTATTACCAATACGATAAAATTGAAATTCCAATCATCTATTCGCGCAGGAATTAACGCTTGATATTTAACTTTATCTTTCTTTTTCCCAATAGCTGTGCTACAGTATACATTACACACGTTTAAATATTCAATCCTAAACTTGGATAGTAATTCCTTGAATAAGTTCTCACTTATTACTGATGAACTAGCTCCTGTGTCTATCAATACTTTATATTCGCTATCGCCTATACGAAGGTTAATCTGAGGTGGATTTACTAATTCCCGATCTTTACTTCTGGAGAGAGTGAGCTTATCTTCTGGTAAATTTTGAATTTTGATTTTGCCCTGTGTCATTTCTACCGAACCACTTTCCAAGGCACAAAATGATTTGGTACTCAGTTTTCCGCATTAGTGCGGTCGGTAGTTACACTAGCAGTTGGGTTGGTACTACCGTTATTTATTTCTCCTTCTATTCCCTGAGTCGGTGTCCTTTCTAGGTTATTGTCTGCCCTTTCAAACCTAGGACCCCTAAAATCTCTTAATGAAGAGTCTTCGATGCTAGTTCCTCTTCCTCTACTTTGATAACCCGTTCTTAAGTTATTTCCCCTGTAAAACCTCAGTTGATTCACCTGATTACTCCTCACATTTCCCACAGGTTGGTCATTATTATAATTCCTCCTAGGAGTATTTGGTATTCTCCTTCCTATACCTGGCACTACCGATTCATATGTCTTCCTGGGGTTGTACTCTCTTCGTTCATAGTTGTCTCTTGAACGTGCCCCGCCCCAATTTTGGTTAAAACTATTTTGGTTTTGGTTAGTATGGTTGTGATTTTCCCCGACTGTTGGTCTTACTTCCTGTCTATTTACTTGCTTTTCTTCTATATCAGTCTTGTCAGGATCAACTTGACTATGAGTAGAATCAGAATTAAGGTTATGAGCCTCAAATTCTGATAATAACTCAATCATATCAGTAAAGTCGACGGGCTTAGCCACAATTAGGTGGCTTCTAATGTGTGGTGGATAATGTCGTATTAGCATATTCACGATCTCGGTTTCTGACATATCTGGATTCACAAGTTTGCTTTTGTTAGCAAGTTTTAGGAAATATTCAGTCATGGACACACCCTTCCTGAACTCGAATTTACCAGTGGCCAGTTCGACTTTAATTCTTCTCTGTCTTTCTGGACCCCAGAACCTATTTATAAACACGTTCCTAAACATACTATACGTTTCATGTGATGCTAATGTTAACCTCAGCCATTCTAAAGCATTTTTCTTCAAACACCTTTTAACAATCATCATCCTAAATTCATTTGGAATCTTTTTAATTTTAAAATATTCTTCTAATTCCTTTAGAAATATTTTGGGATTGTCTCCCGATTCTTCTTCGAAAGTAGGTGGACTTATGTCATGCAACAAATAATTTGTACAATTTGTGTTACCTTGACTGTGTAACTGTGTATGTCTGTGCATGTTTTGTATTTGTCTATTACCATTTACTTCACAATCAGGTGACAAAGATTCTGTATCGTCACTCTCCAAATAATTCTCTAAGTTTTGTACAATATTACCTGAATTACCAGGTAAGTCAATACATGTAATATTCTTAGATTTTATTACCCTCTGGTTCTCAGAAATTTTGCTTGCCTGTAATGCAATCACAACTTGATTCAGCTTGCTAATGTTTTCTTTCTCTCAAAACTTTCCTGTGCCAAATCTATTCTTGTAATCATTTCACTATTCAACTTACTGACTTCATCATATTTAACTTTTAGTTCATCTTGTTGTGTTTGCACCTCAGTAGCAATTAGTTTAACATCATTTCTGATACTATTTACCTCTCTTACAAAATTATTCTGTATTTCAATATTTTCCTCATGGTATTTCCGTGAATTATCTAATAAGACTACATCTATTTCTTGTCTTATTCTATTCTCTAATTCCCCTATTTCTATTTTTTGTTTTTCTACAAATTCTACTTGTTGTTGCTTAAGGATTTCTGACTCCTTAGCCAATTCACTTCTTATATCTTTTACTACATTTTCCTGACTTATTTTCATTTCCTGAAACATCTCTTTTAACCTAGACATTTCTCCATCATGAGATTCTATTTTCTGTTTTAAAGATTTTATGCCTTCTCTACACTCTTCTCTTCCCTTCTCAATTTCATTTCTTAGGTTACCTAAACCTTGATCTATCCTAGCTTCTAATTTCTCTGAACTTTGATCTACTTTAGCATTTAAATTATCCATTTTAGCATCAAAATTACTCATCATTTTCTCTAAACTGTCTATTATCATTTCATTATCTTTACTCTGCATAATTTCTGTTCTACTTGTTCCTGCATCATCACTAATCATTCCTTCCACTACTTCCCTGACTTCTTGTATTTCTGCTCTCTTATCACTAACTAGTCTTTCCACTCCTTCCCCAACATTTTTATTCTTATTGTCTGTTAATTTTTTACCTTCCATTTTAGGTAATATTTTTCCCTTTCTTAATAACATAAAAAATGAAAATTATAATTTTGTCACTTTTTCTATTAATTATCTATTAAGATTTTTCCGTACTCACTTTTCTTCTCTCTTCTTTCTTGATTCGAAGTTACCTGTCCATTACACTATTTATTCTCCTGTGGTGTAATCCTCCTTCTGCCTATTCGAGCCATACAGTTGGGCGCCATTTTTTACAGGGTTTACGTCGTATCGTATTGATGGATGACGAATTATGCCCCTCGTTGAGGTGACCATTTGGAACAGGGTCGAAATTGATGGTTCTTGAAGTCCCAGCTTACCTCGGCGTGGCTTCAGTCGGTTGAGCAAGATATCTTCTTTTACAGGAGTGGTACGGCGGAAGGAAATTTTACGTAAAATGAGTAATCATTTTCCTCTGTATTAAATAATGTAGAAACTTTTATTTCCTTACTTCAATTAACACCAGTTCGAACAAAATGTATGATACAACATTTATAACACTATTCTTACACAAGATTCACTTGATGTGACGCGTTTATCTGGATGCGTGCAAGAATCAAAAGTTTTATACGTTTGTTCACCACCGTGTATAATAATTAAATTGTGCGTCTTCTAGCGATGATATTTAATGTAAAGATTATCTAGTTATACTCGATGATTGTTACGAGAATAAACTTATACTCTTCCGCACACAACGGCGTTTAAGAAGAGAATTTTACATCCGTTCACGGCGACTGTTAGGAGAAGAATAACCAGTTCATCTCCTTCTACACATTAGCATTTCGCTAATAGTTCGACCCCCCTAGAGGAATATTGAATATCCTCCATGGCAACGTAAAATCTTTTATATCTGATTGGTCCACGTTTTACGATATACGCGTCACACCAATCACAAATAAGTTTGTTATTCAACACTTTTGTGACGTCATTTCCACTTACATAGCTTCTCTGTGCATGACTCACTCTACTTAACCTCACATAATACAATATTTGAAACTCTTTGGGGACAACATAAAATAACTGTTTCAGTGTTCAAGCGTCTCAATATGATTTTCTACACCTTCTTATTAATTACCTTTTATGAACTCAGTAAGGGAAAACTTTATGAAAGCAGCCCTGCCATTCTTCCAGAAGGAAAACTGTTAATACAATCCATACCCAGCTTACAAAAAATATACATTCCATTTTTTATTTTCATTTTCATTCACTTCATTTGTGCTATGGAGCATCGTCAGCGTATGCAGTTAAGTGCACAGAATACATATATGAAAAACAAAAAGCATACGAATATATGAAATAGAAAAATTGACAAAAAATGTAGCGGCAGTCAGGTGCAACATATAACACATTCATTTGTTTCCAAATGAAAATTCCATGCTGCAACACAGATAAATAAGCAAATAAACGACTTTTCAAGCCCCACTGCTGTTAAACGGGAGTTTAATGCTTTGCACAGTGCCATTACACACTCTTATACAAACGCACAGGAGACCAAAGAAAATATGTATATTATCAAACATATAGTTTCTAAAAATGAGCTCAAATGTCAAAAACATAGCTCAATTTGCATTAATTAATTAACTGTACATGAATAGGAGCTTTTCTCTGCTTCGCCCAATCAGTTATGCAACCTTTCTGTGTTGTATTTAGTAATACACTGAAGACCCAAATGAGAAGTCATCTGTAATAGAGCTTACAACCGTCTTCCTTTTGCTATTACTGCATTATCATTTGCCATAATTGCTATATACATTCACTATACCACGTGCAGTAAATGCTGCATTCCACAGAGCATTCAACATAGAAATTACCCATTATCCTGTACACAAACATTAGGATCTTTTGAAAATGACCCACCTGTGCTCTCTTGTATGTATGTGTGTGGGTTTTTTTTTTGAGGGGGGTAATTTTAGGACCTCCAACGTTGTCATATAGGACGATGAATGGAATGGGTGAAATGATGCTCAAATGAGCCCAGGGTCCATAGAGCTTAGAGTTACCCGACATTCGTCTTTCAAGAAAAGGGAAAACCCTGAAAAGACCTTATCCTGGTAACTAACCCTGACCGATTCCAACTCGGGACCTCTTGAACGTGAGGCAGACTCGCTACCACCACGTTATCGAGGCAGGCTGTGTGTGTGTGTGTGTGTGTGTGTGTGTGTGTGTGTGTGTGTGTGTGTGTGTGTGTGTGTGTGTGTGTGGTGGGTGGGTGGTTGTGTGTGTGGGTGGTTGTAATTTACGTCCTTCAACTTTAAGCTATTTCGGATTATGAATAAAATGGGAGAAATGATGCTCAAATGAGCCCAGCGTCCATAGAGCTTAAGAGTTACCCGAAATTCACATTTCAGGATAAGGGAAACCCCCGGAAGTAACCTTATCAGGTAACTCACCCTGACCGGGATTCAGGAGAATGTGAATTCCTACAAAGTCGAGCTTAGCAGAATTTAGATATGTGAATTCCTACAAAGCCACGGCTAGCATAATTAATATAATTTCAAAATTACAAAACAACATTCTCCCTCATCATTTGTATGACTTGGGACTGTGCAACCATGATACTGGTTGGCGTGGTTAAACATGTTATCTTGGTTCATCGTCAAAATAATAAAAGTATAAAAATTACTATTAACCTCCCTGGTGATATAGGCAAGACTGTTGGGGGATCCGTCCCCTTCAGCTGCCGTGGTGCGGGTGATGCGAACCCCTAGCACTCGTGGTACCTCTGACGTTACTAGGGGAACCTCCGGCCGAACATTCGAGCCCCTCCCTGATTTGGAGTTGTTCGGATTGGGTTGGACTCGATGGGGCAGTGGTTCCCGATACCCGTGGGTGATAGGGTACGTCTCCGGACAGGGTTGAGCGAAGCCATTAATACTCCCGCGTACTACCCAGCATAGCTAGTAGGTGTGCTAAATCACCAGGCGGCCCCACCGAGGTCATATCGATAGCCTCCCCATTTTGGAGTTGGCGCGCGTAAGTAGTATGTATTTGGGGATCTGAAATCACACTAGACATGATTTGAAATCCCCATGTATGTAATTGAATGAGTAATGTTGAATCCCCATTGATTTAGAAGCCTCGTGTTTGAGAATAGACGATTTTTTGTTGTTTGGGTCGGTGGCGTATTGCCGTTCCCCAGGATCGTTGTGTGTGTGCGTGTGTGTGTGTGGGTGGGTGGGTGGGTGGGTGGGTGTTGTTTGGAACGGAGGGGTGCGGGTTACGGGGGATCCTCGTGTCGAGGTGTGTGTGTGTGTGTGTGTGTGTGTGTGTGTGCGTGTGTGTGTGATTGAACTCTCATGTATGATAATAGATTCTGTTAATGCTACGAATGATGTTGGGGGTTCGTATCTTAGATGGTAAAAACACATTCGATTTTAGATATGTGTAAGTTAAGATGTGAGATGTTTGTACGAAAATCGAGTCTTGAGGGAGGGGTGTTGAGAGTTGTGGTGTTTAAACATTCATGTGTGAACATCGAGGCTCCTGATATATGAATATAGAACCCCAGGGTTCGATACCCGTAAACTCTCATCCTCCGTACGGCGATGAGAAGGGGTAGAGGGGGTATGTGATAAAACAGGAACATAGTAAGCCCGATTCTGCAGGTTTGATCATGATGCACCCCCTCCATACGTACCGCTCGCGCAGGAAGGAACAAGTTTCTACAATCACTTCACATCGCAACGTCAAGATGATCCTATTATTGCAAGCGATGCTACATTCTGGGAGAATTTGCATGACTATGAAGATCTGCAAAAGCATTGGGTTGAGCATCATGAGGAAACGTATAATGGAAAGATACATCAAGTGATATGCAAGGATCCTGCACATCATGATGCAATCACATCGTATGCTCAGTGTGGATTGAACTGCAAAGTGTATCGTGGGTAAGTAGAATTATAATTGTGTGTTAACATGGAAGTGTCGTTATGTGTTAGCTAACGACAAATATGTATATTTCAGAAAATCCCAAAGTGATGATGTTGCATGCAAGTCCGAGCAGGATCAAGGTGTAGATGTGTGCGGTCCGTACAAAGATCAACCGTTTAAGGATGTTGCTACATCGAAACCCGATGAGGAAGCTATCGAAAAGTGAGTATAAAATAATACTATTTTTTATGTTAACAAGTATAGTAAATACTTTTGATGTTGAGACATAGTTCGTGTATGTCCACAGATAATTGTATAATTGGAAACGATCCTACAACCATTCAGCTCACTAGACTCGAATAGAGGATGCCTGTACTCCGACTCTCAGATTCTGAACGAATTGATAAACTTAAACTCGTCAAATCGGATAAACCTCTACACGTTGCATTTCGAACCTTGGACCTGCACACTCAACCTCTCCTACTACGGTAAGGAATGACTTTCTGAAATATGCACCGCTATTCGTCGTCCATTGCTCTCATCAACCTGAGGATATCGTGACGGGAGCAGTGAACGTCAGATTGAAAGTTCAAGCCTCATCAAATTTTCCTGCACAAACTTCATTATTCTGTTTAATTATCCATGATAAATTATTCACTTATAAACCATTAACTCATGTTGTACAATCTATCATATATATGCAATAAAAGAATACAAATTCAAATTATCTTTTTATTAACTTTCACATACATCTCCAATATCCTCTTCCTTGCACTCCTGCTTCTTGTATCATATGAACATAATGATTTATGAATGTCATATAGTTGATATAAATTTCTTTCAATATATGGAATTAGTCTTTTAAGTCCATTAAATGCAGTACTATTCAGATTTATACTACTCACATTTAAACATGTATTCACAAACGTTATTTCTTTCATGTTATTCATACATAACATATTAAATGCATAAATTACATTTTCACTGTACGGTGCACAAGGATGTTTACCATTTTTCAGAAACGTGTCCAACACACACATATTTAGTACTATTATCTCCCAATCCTCTTTTGTAATATACACAAACGTATCACCATGTGAGGCTTTGATGCAAAGGGATGGGAGTTCATTGTGCAATCCTATGCTCACACCATAATCGGTGCTGATGGAGATGTCATTATGGTTCATGCACACACTATTTACCATCACTCGCAATTACTTCTTTTGTTTCTCTTGCGAAAGGGGTGAAGGGCTCGAACATCATTATGATGAAACTGTCTTGATCGAACGTCTTCTTGGCTTTGACGATCTTCGGTTTGCAGTTCGTCTTCTTCTTCTCTGCTTTCTTACAGGATCTGTGGACATACAAGAACTATATCTCAACATCGAAAATATTTACTATATTTGTTAACATAAAAAAATCGTATTATTTTATACTCACTTTTCTATAGCTTCCTCATCGGATTTCCATGTAGCAACATCCTTAAACGGTCGATCTTTGTACGGTCCGCACACATCTTCACCTTGATCCTGCTCGGACTTGCACGCAACGTCATCATTTTGGGATTTTCTGAAATATGCATATTTGTCGTTAGCTATCTAACACATAACGACACTTCCATGTTAACACACAATTAAAATTCTACTTACCCACGATACACTTTGCAGTTCAATCCACATTGAGCATATGATGTAATTGCATAATGATGTGCAGGATTCTTGCATATCACTTGATGTATCTTTCCATCACACGTTTCCTCATGCTCAACCCAATGCTTTTGCAGATCTTCATAGCCATGCAAATTCTCCCAGAATCTAGCATCGCTTTCAATAATAGGATTTGTTGTACCGCTCATCTTGAGGTTGCAATGTGAAGTGATTGTAGAAACTTGTTTTCCTGCGCGAGCGGTACATATGGAGGGGGTGAATCATGATCAAACCTGCAGAATCGGGGTTACTATGTTACTGTTTTATCACATACCCCTTCTCATCTCCGTAAGGAGGATGAGAGTTTACGGGTATCGAACCCTGGGGCTCTATATTCATACATCAGGAGCCTCGATGTTCACACATGAATGTTTAAACACCACAACTCTTAACACCCCTCCCTCAAGACTCGATTTTCGTACAAACATCTCACATCTTACACATATCTAAAATCGAATGTGTGCTTTTACCATCCAAGATACGAACCCCCAACATCATTTTTAGCATATACAGAATCTATTATCATACATGAGAGTTCAATCTCTCTCTCTCTCACACACACACACACAAACACATACACACACACCTTGACACGAGGATCCCCCGCAACCAGCACCCCGCCGTTCCAAACAACACCCATCCACACACACACACACACACACACACACACACACACACACACACACACACACACAACGATCCTAGGGAACGGCAATACGCCACCGACCCAAACAAAAAATCGTCCATTCTCAAACACGAGGCTTCTAAATCAATGAAGATTCAGCATCATTCATTCAATTACATACATGGGGATTTCAAATCATGCCTTGTGTGATTTCAGATCTCCAAATACATACTACTGGCGTATCCACTTCCATCCCGTCTTGAGTCCATAGGACCAGATGGGCTGGTTAGTCTCTAAGTCTTGCCCTATGGAAAGCCCCACTGAGGCGCTGGGCGCCCTTTTGCGACAGCTCGGTAACTCCCTGGCCGAAGGAGGCCCGGGTCCTTGGTGCTACGGGTCCAGGACTAATGGGAGTAGAACCTCTGACATTAACGTGTTGACAATTGACTGTGATTGAGAATAGTCAGACTACAAGTTAGTAGATGAACAGGCCCCAGCAGACAATTGACTCAGTGAATCGGGGTAACTGACAGCCTATAACCAAATAAACATGTTCACCAATAAACAAATTTGTAGGAATTAACATATCTCCATTTCTCAAACATTTTTGTGTAAATGTGAGAGTGAGACAGAGAGTGAGTGAGACAGAGAGCGCTTAAGTCAGGCTTTGCAAAATTCTATAACTTAGAAAACTGAAATTGAATTTTTATTTATTAACTCTCACTAATTGCTGTGGTTCTCAGTGTCTCATTCGATACTGTGCGTGAAAGACCGCTTAATATTGCTCAAAGGCCTCTTTGTTCGATTCTAGGTTCTCTTGCGTGTTGTTAATCTACGAAACGGGACCACCGGCTTTACCTGCCTTCCGAAGATAGCAATGCAAAGGAACCTTAAGCCCGTTTGAACCCGCGTTCACGGGAACCACCCTGTACCACGGAGGGCGACTACACCGTATACAGATAACCAAATACCCTCGGCTAAAACTTTAAAAAAAAAATCCACATCACAAATTTTTTACATATCGATATTTCAACGGAAAGAGCATTTTGAGGTGCCGAACAAAGGTGTAGTGCATTTAGGAGGAAATTCCGGTATCTATTTTTGAATAGAATACAGTACCTAGGCCATCTACTTCCTATAAGTACGCAGTAGAGAAAATGAAGTGTATAGGCTCGCTTTAAAGACGTAATAGCATTTTGGATAAACTTCGGTAAACCTATCACTCCTTGACAAGCAAAACGTTTAGTGGTTCAGTGTTGCAAAGTTTCTACGCAGTTCTGAAACATTTACGTAATTAGTACGCTCAGTTTCATGTACATTGTGGACGGCTGGACTCCACCAAGTATGCAAAACGATTTTAACTCCCGCACCAAAGACACAAATTGTGAATGCTTATTTCACTCGCTATCCCCGATTTTCTCGTATCCTGAGCAGCTCTTTGAAGTGCGGTACCGCTATATGCATTTGCATGGGATGACTTTCATTGAGACGAGTATAGCAGATATGTGATGGATGTGAAAACATGTGCAGCACAGTCATTTGGAAAAAAGAAGCATTTCTGTCAGATGTAGCAGATATAGGGATGGGACAAAACTAACGAAACGGCTACTTTGAAACGGATCAATGTGTTCTTAAATGAAGCACACATTAGCAAATGTTTCAAGTATTAATAATGCCATACCTACATGGAACACGTAAAATGTTGCCCCCTCTTGTCAAAACTTAGGTCGGATCACCCAGTCCACGTGTGCACACTTGGATACTGGGTCGTTTAACGCTTTACGCTTACACCACACTTAGACGGGTAGGGCTGCAATGCATTAAGACTGTTATTCACAGACGGTTAAAACACTAAATAAAATCATTTTCTGCTGCATTAAATGCACACCAATTCTTTAGCCTGTGTGATTGAATTAGCCACTTTAAAGCACTACTGTTAAATTACTATTACTGTATCACACTTAAGGTTTCACCACAAGTGACACAAGTAACATGTCGATTCTACCACACATTTTGGTGCCACACATGCAAGTTGCTTAGGGCAAGAGTGAGCTGAACGATATGTCGATTCTATCCTAAGGGAAAGCGACGCCAAAAGACGGTCACCCATAAACATTAGACCGCATTTATCCCAGCTGCTCAACCATTATAACACCTGGACCTCAAATTTGGGGTTACTGATAAGTTTTTTTAAACGATAGTTGTACTTTCTGTCATATGAAATCTAAGGGTGTATGTGCAAACTAAGATTCTCATTGGGAGAAAACCATGAGTTATCTTCCTTGCCTCTGCACCTGGTTCCGACTAACGGCTTCATGCATTCAATTGTAACATACCTTTATAACACGATTAGATGTCCTCCCGTACTATACGTGCTGAGAACGGCAAAGCAAAAGGCAGTTCTGAAAACATTTTTACCACAGAAACTGAATTTTCCGATACATCAGCCGTAATCCTTTTACCTGTGAGCGGAAGAGGGTCCCAAACGAAATCCACAAGGATACCCTGACACAGACTGCACGCACACATTTACAGGAAACTGTGATATGGTAATACAGCAGACAGCCCAACGAAAGAGATGGATGTGTGGCTCTAAAATTGCGTTCTTTGTGCGAGGCCGTTGAAAATGGATGGAAAAAAGTGTGATAAAGCTATGGCATCGATAAAAGAAGCTTAAGGACTACTTTAACACCCACTCTAAAGCTCTTGTTCCAGAAAATCAGATCACCCCTAACACTAGAATGCAGTAGTTATGTCACAAATTGCTGTGTTTCTAGATGCTGGCCTAGTGGACCCAAGGTTGCAAGTTCAAATCTGGCACATGCCGACATAGAAAAAGCCTATGACGCCGTGTCCAAGGAATATATACTCAAAACCCTACTGGAAAATAAGATTAATTGAAACATGATATATTTTATATAAAATTTTCCGAAATGTAGGAATATTCAAGTAAGACTGAAAGATAAACTTTCCAAAAGAATTTATGTAAACAACGGTGTCCCACAAGGATCTGTATTAAATGTGACACTATTCCTAGTTGTTATCAATGACATAATATCTAACGTTCAAGCACCTGTACAAGCAACTCTGTTTGCAGATGATCTTACAATATTTTGTCAAGGTAAAAATATGTCTCCTACGGAAAAACTGTTAGAGGGAACGATATCAAATATAGAGACTTGGTTACAAGAGACTGGATTAAAACTTTCAGCGAACAAAAGTAAATGTATAGTTTTTTTCGAAACTAGGAAAAACCTATTGAGCCTGTAATACATGCCCATAGTCATAAAATTCAAGTAGTTAAAACAATAAAACTATTCGGCATTACATTTGATCCAAGATTAACAAAGGTCCCTCGCATAAAACAACTTCGGGATAGTTGTAAAAAAACATCTGAATATTCTCAAAACATTGGCAGCCAACAAATGGAGAGCAGATTACTATATTCTTAGTATGACCTATAAAACATTTATCCGAAACAAGATAGACTATGGATCTATAGTCTATAATTCAGCCAGACCCAGGACACTTACAATGCTTGATGTGACACATTCAACAGCACTACGAATAATTCTTGGAGCTCATCGCACCAAGTTCTATTGAAAGCTTACAGAATGAAGCAGATGAACTGTCACTTGAATTAAGAAGAAAGCAGCTAAGCCTTACATACCTGTTAAGATCAATTGCATTTATTAATGTATCTAAAGTCGTTGATGCCAAATACACTACAACAGACGAAAAATCAAATATTTGCTGTTCCATATAAACAGAGAATTTCCTATTACTTGAAACAACTTGGACTAGAACTTCCCTTGCTAATATGCAGAACTTGTAAAAATGAAATTCCCCCATGGAGACTTTCAGTTCCAAAGATAAATTTGGAAATGTCTGAATATATTAAAGGTCAAGTGGACAGAACAGTGTACTAGAAATTATTTAAAGATATATGGAAATATATCCTGGGTATATGGAAATTTATACTGACGATTCCCACTCTCAGTTTGGAAATTGTTGTGCTGTTGTATCCCAAGAAGTTACAATGCTATATAAACTACCAGAATTCTACACAATATTCTCTAGTGAATTATATGCAATTAAAAAGTCCCTAGAAGTGATACAATCTGCAATGCACCCAAAATACGTTATTTACTCATATTCCTCCAGTGCTTTATTGTTCCTCCAAGATTTGTCGTCCACTAAATTGATAATCAAATATATCCAAAATTTGTACAATAAATTTATTCTAGAAGATGTGGATACTGTTGACGTGGATACCATCCCACCAAAGAATAGCCGGAAATGAAAAGGCTGATGAAGTTGCTAAAGAAGCAGAAAAACAACCACCGGTATACCCTCCAACACCTATTCCACAAGAAGATGTTATAAGCCATATCAAAAAGGAAATAGTTCAGGAATGGAAACATCATTGGCTAGAAACCAATGCACATAGTAAACTCCGACAAGTGAAACTAAACACATCTCCTACTCAGTGTCTTTATAAACATACAAGACGAAAACAGCAAATATTACTCTCCAGACTAAGAATTGGATGATTACCTATTATCCAGAGAGAGGCCTCCACACTGTGAACCATGCAACCAACCATTATCAGTAAACCATATTACAGATGAATGTACTCGCTACTCAACCTACAGATCGTCATGCTCTACATAACTGTATTTATTTCTACAAGACTAAATTCACGTCTTCAATATGAAAATCTATTCAATGTTACCTGGTTCAGTGTATTCTGTGAACTGAGAATAACTATAATTAATAAGTAATACCTAACAAGTATGAACATAGTGCTGTGCAATATCGATTCTTCAGTTCTTTATGGATGTATAGTTTATGTGAACGTATATGTTTATGTTGTACCGTAACCTAATAGTTTCTAAAATGTAAACTGTACTGACCAACTGTATACAAAATTTGTTTTACCATCTTATAGTTGACGCTGTAAGACCACTGTTGTTAGACGACATTAAATAAATTTATCTTAAGAAATAAATGAAAAATTTCAGAGATTTCTGGGAAAAATACTGTCTCAAAAGGGAGATATAGGGGATGAAGCAACATTTAAATGTTTAAAAAATGCTGGCATTTAATTCCTATGTTCCTTCCAAGACATTGCAAGAAACAACTAAATGAAGATAGTACCTACATAAAAAATTGTTCCTCTTTTTTTAATTTACGTCCTTTAACATCATTTAAGTCATATTGAATGTGAAATTAAATTGGTGAAATGATGTTCAAATGAACCTGGGGTCCACAGAGCTTAGTTACCCGACATTCATCTTTCAGGGTAAGGGAAACCCCGGAAAAAACCTTATAGATAAGTCACCCTGACCGAGATTCGAACTCGGGATCTCTTGAACGTGCGGCAGACTTACTACCACCTACGCTACACAGGCGGGCCTTCAAAATATGCCTTCAAAAGCATTACAAAGTTCAAACTATTAAGAGATATCTCGAAAATGGCTAATATAATTTAATAGTCACTGAAATAAATTGTGATTCAAGGAGTACAACTTCTTGTGCAATCATGTTTTTCTATGCCTTATGGTTTAGAAGTTACACAAAATGCCTTCCAAATGAAAGGAACACCACAAACTAATCACACAAAATTCAGATTACGCAGTTCATGGCAATATCCTAAGCTTATAGTATTGTAAACTTTTAAGACTTTTTGTTTACTTAGCATTTTTTTAAATATGCTGTTCTCTCAGGCCCTTTCCAGTCTTTCTTATCCTTATTTATAAATGTTTTGGTTTAACAAAAATTCAAAACCTGTATTTCTGGAGTCAAATGCAACACTTATTCTACCTACTGTACCCAAGTACTAGATAAAGCAATATTAGACTTGACTGAAGCTGCCACGAGATTTAAAAAAAGCTTAGACTTTGAACCCGCGCAACAAAGACCACGGGTGAGCGAGGCAGGTTTTTCAAGAAAACCTCACATCTATTCTTGTTCCAAGAAGATCGATGCCGCGAACAGTGCGTAGTTCGCTCATTAAATTTAATTGAAATATTTCGCATCGTTCCTAATAAACACGCTGGCTTGCTTTTGTTCGAAACATTTAGATGTCATTTCCCTCTGTATATATGTATACATACTGGGTTCTAGCACAAGCGTTTGAAAATACCTCTGAATACTGGTCATCCATGTGATGACGCAGATCTGTTTTAACCAAAAGAGGAATGCCTTCCACTTCTCTCCCTGGCACATCTCATTTACTTCTTAGTTTTAATTGGGACCTTTTACTTATTTTTAGAAACATAAAATAGATCGTTCATTAATCTTAATTGCTATTCCTTAATGAAAATTCCCAAAGACATCGTCTGGCTAATGTTTAAAATCAATTCGGAAAAATCACGTAAAAACAAAATAAATGTGAAAACAAAAACATTATGTTGCATTACACAAATAAAGGTAATTTTTGTAGTTTTGTGTCAAACAATATAAATATCAGCAAATCAATGCTTTAAAATTAAGTGATACGTACCTTTCTTATATGCAGCACATAAAAGAAGGCTTCAAAGTTTAGGAATGTGTATAAACGATTAAACGTATACATGATAACTGTGACTTCATGACAAAATATCTGTGTCACAATCACAAAAATAGTTAAGCCATTATCACTAGGTGATATCAATGGGTGGATATATACCGACTTGATATTGCACTTTTTTTTTGTAATTTACGTGCTCCAACATTGTCATATCGGACGGTGAATGAAATTGGTGAAATGATACTCAAATGAGTTCAGGGTCCATAGAGTTTAGAGTTAGCCGACATTCGCCTTTAAGGATAAGGGAAACCCTCGGAAGAAACCTTATCCAGGTATCTCAACCTGACCGAGATTCGAACTCAGGACCTCTTGCATGTGAGGAAGACACGCTACCACCTATGCTACCGAGGCGGGTGCACACTATTTGCATGATTTCACGAGAAACTAAGAATGTTACTTAACTCGAAAATTCTATGAGTAAATGTTGCAAAATTCAATGTAACTTCAGAGATTATCTCGAAAATGGTTAATGTCACAGCAATAATAACTATTATATGTAAATTGTATGTTTGACATGTGAATTTCCTACTAATATGTTTTATTGCTTGTTTCGCTTTTCAAGTATCAACGTCAATCGAAGCAGAAAGACGTCACATCTTACAACAATTTCAAGATAATACGGTTGTTCTGGCCGAAGTCGCTTTATCCAAATTTAGCCGTTTCGAGATTATTAGAGGATTGTGCCGAGATATGAGTTCACTAGTTGCTGGTAGTTCCTTTTCTGAGCTATGTCTATTTGTAATTTCATTAAGTCCAAATTTTACATCTCTTAGGCAGGCAGAAATCAATTAATTTACATTATTACCTCTGTTTTCATAACCATACTACGCAAGAGCTCTCTACATTTTTGGCACGATTTGATAGGGAAATCAAGGTCAACGATACAGAGCATCACTGACAGGGTAGGAGCCAGGAAATCTGTCTTAAACCTAAAAGTGGTCGGCCTAAAATCCCCACGGCTAGAAATGAGAGCAGTATTCTTCGCTGAATTAACAATCAGCGAATGACCGCTCCCCAGATTGCTACCGAGTTGCAGAGGGTAGGCATTACTGTTTCAGCAAGGACCGTAAGATCTGTTTGCAACAGCCAAGGGTATAATGGAAGAAATTCTATATCAGCTCACGGAACAGGGGAAAAAAACGCATAGAATTTGCTTGGAAGTAACGCGAAAAGACCGTAGACTTCTTGGTAAACGCGAGAGCCTGTTTAAAGTGTTTGACAAGGACTGCGGCCGCACAGCTTAGAGGAAAACGAATACGGAACTGGAGCCAAAAAATCTAATTGTCACAGTGAAACACGGTGGAGGATCCGACCTTGTTTGAGGTTGCATAAGCGTGTCAGGTGTCGGCAGTTTCCATGTTATCGGCGGAATAATGATCACAGGAAGTTGAGAACTATTGTGGAGAAAATGGGCCTCCAAGAATCCTTGGTGTTGATGGTCCATCGACGCTTAATCTGCGACTACGGTTGTTATATAACGTTCCTAAGCAGCTTCATACCCCTCCCCAGTCGCCAGATATTAACCCTATCAAGCACTATGGAGAGTATTCTGGGAAAACATAAAGAAAAGGACAATTTCCAAAAACGAAACACTCAAAATGGCTCTTGTTGAACAATGGAACAAAGTACCAAACAGAGATTAAAAAGCGACTCTACTCTCTATGAAGAATAGAGGTTATAATTAAAGTTAAAGAATACCCGATCAAATACCGAGTACCAATATGTTTGTAATGATGTGCACTGCTTTTGGATTATTCCATTACTTTTGGGGCCTCAGAAACGTTCAATTCGGTTACATTTTTATGAAAGTGACATTTTTTTCTACATTACGTTACTGAAACTGTCAGTCCAATGAGTGTTGCTATTTCCTTTAAATATTCTTCAGAATATCGATTTTCTTTAGAGATTTAGTGCTGTACGAATAATTTCTGTGCTGACTGCCGATCACCATCACCTAAGTCAAGGTCACTAACGTCCTCTTCATTGCACCAGGCACCCCGTAGTAGATCCTCCAAACATTCAGACATTGTATCTCAAAATATTTTACTATTTGGGATCGAACTGAAACAAACACACCCACTCACCGACACCCACACATGCACGAGTATTCGCGCAAGTTAAAAAGTACAACGGACACTTTCACTGCTTCATTCTTCTGATGCAACTGAACGAATGCCTTATTGGAAAACATTGTTGATGAAAAAATATTTGCACACCGTTACACTTTTCACAAGAGCGCCCGTGCAGATGGATTAATATCATTTACTACACGGTACGGCTACACAGCGTCTCAACTGATCCACGCTCCTTTTAAGGTCTCTTTATTTCTTGTATTTTGTTATTATTATTTGCTTATTATCCATCGATCAGCAAATATGCTTTACAGATGTTTGTTATTGAGTCACTTAGTAATAGTACACATAACAATTGAGGTAGCCGTGAACGACTCCTCTAGGTAAATATGGCAGGATCACTATAACACAAATTGAGGACTTTTAAGTTTGATTGGTATCACTCGTCTGGGTCGTCTGTACTGGAGAGATCACTCAGGAGAAGATCTTGTATTTGCGCTGCACTCACACAGGCTTAAAGTCTGAGTCTCAATTTTATACGTAATACTAAACCAACATGATTTACAAACACTGTCAGATGTCTTCGCAGTCCACATGTAGAACAGTTGAACAATCATCTACAAAAAAAAGAGAGAGAGAGAGAGAGACAGAAAGCATCGAGAAGAAAAACCCAAAAACAAATAACGCACGCAGCAACTGCCATAACAAAACTCTAACGTGTGTTGCCAGAATTACAATATTCGCCTACTCCGAATTCATGGAAACGTGTCCACAATTGTTTCCTACAAAAGTTATATTAAGAGAAAGCACTAAAACATGTGTACAATTGTCATTTCATATTTATAACCCAAAACCACACAGGCATGCGAACTATTACTTCAAAGATTAAAATGTCGTCCGGTTTTAATGATGATTGCTAGGTGTTCGGGCTTTCGCCATTCACTGCGCCAATTAAAACCCAGCACCTCACAATATGAAGCCTAAAGCATACGTCGTTTACCAGAGTAAATGAAATGAAAACCTTCCTGGAATCAATATATTTTCCACCATACATGGAATTAAGAGCAAGATTTGGCGGAAGTTTTTCTGTTTATTTTGTTAATCTCATTTATTTGCTTTAAAATTAGAAAGCTTGCCAATATTTACACAAGTTATCGAAAAGTAGCAAAGTTAAAAAAGAAGACGTCCAACACAAATATCTACTCGTAATGTGCTCTTGTAGAACTTGTGAGAAATATGTTGAGCTTACAATGCTCGCGAAACCCGCAGCTCTGCTCGCATTACTGCACTAAATAGTTACTGGAGTTATACTTTCTCCTTCACACTTTTCTTTCTCGCATATTTCTACTCACACCCCCTCTTTCCTTCTCTCCGTACACTTGAGAGTGGAAAATCTGGCCAAACTACTAGATCCCAATAGTGCTCTTTCTTCCGTGAGGTTTCTACATCTATATAACCAGAATTATGGTCTCTACCAGCCCTTAACACGTTTCTCTATGACTGACTTGGGACAAAATATAAAAAAATATGGATCAATGAGATGAAACGAACCAAGGATCAAAACAGCGTCTCTCAGTAAATTCAACTCTGGTTCTTGTAAACAAGCACAGGTGGCTAGCCCAATGAATTCAGAGAGAGAGAGAGAGAGAGAGAGAGAGAGAGAGAGAGAGAGAGAGAGAGACGGCGGGGGGGGGGTGCAGATTTGATTGTAATTGTATTTGTGTAAAATGTTTTTCTGAAGTACACAAATTCTGACGTATTTCTTAATTTCATGCATGGAAACAAATTCATTATTGCTCCCAAAAATACATTTTTTCCATGTATATGTTACTTTTGTTCATAATTACTTTCGTTCATAAGCATCTATAATCTATTCGCTGTTGGAATAAAGTAAAGTATTACAACTTGAATGGTTTATTGAAAGCAGGTAAGGCAAGAAGCTTAATAAGCCGCGAAACTATATTGTGGAAGAACACGAGAGTATCAAAACCCACCAACCAATGCGGTTAATTTTCGCCACGTGCTTCTCTGACATTTATTCTTACAGCGAACTGATTGTATACATATCACGCGATCTCATAGCAAAAAAAAAAAAAAATAATAATAATATTATGTCAACGCTATTAACATTATCGTGGTTATTAAATTGGTGGTACTCGACTGGCAACATCATTCCCTGTGTATCTTATGGTATCACATAAGCAAGTTGCTTATCACATGGCTAGAATTATGAAATGGGAAGTCAGAAAGGACGCTTAGAAAAAACGGAACTACACATTTCAATACCATCTTAAATCCTACATATATTTTTTGTACTACCAAGTGTACAACTTAGATTCGTGATACTTTGACAACCGGTAATGAAACTGTATTTTTTTGCCGGGAGCTCATAAACATTAAAATGTGAAGGAATAGTAATCAACTAATCATTAGGAAGGATGCAGTCGGCGGCTGTTATGCCCAGAACACAGAAACGTTAATAAAAATATTTAAACTATATAATAATAATAATAATAATAATAATAATAATAATAATAATAATAATAATAATAATAATAATAATAATAATAATAATAATAATAATAATAATAATAATAATAACAATAATAATAATAACAATAATAATAATAATAATAATAATAATAATAATAATAATAATAATAATAATAATAATAATAATAATAATAATAATAATAATAATAATAATAATAATAATAATAATAATAATAATAATAATAATAATAATAATAATAATAATAATAATAATAAACACCAGAGACTAACTTTTTCAAACACTACACATGCGACAGCAAAATTATTTTGATTCCCTTTCGCTTTATTCGCACGGAAAGTAGCGTATTATTCAGGCTGTAGTTGGTGCGCAAACAGCGATTTGCAAATGTTTGATGTTCACAGAAGTATGAAGCATGGTGGTTTATCAACTTAAAAATCAATCACCAAAACATGAGATACAGAGCGCCGTTTTGTTCAAAAGACAGTTACAAAAACGATTAAAAAGAGGCTCGCACAGATCCTTCACACGGAATACAATTTGTGAGCTTGTGAAATGAGCTCTGAAATGACAACGCGATAAGCCAGTGTTATCTGTCGGAACCGACACAACAGGTTATCTAACACAATGTGGGTGCCGCGTCACCGTTTGCTCTGTGGGACATGAACGTAAACTAAACGCACTTCTCAATTCAAACTTGTACACGCGGAGTCTTACATTTCTACAACAAAAAATGGCTAAATAAATAAATAACATAAGAATCGATCGATATTACATACGAATTTCTCTGTAGCACTATCACTTCTTAATTTATCTAGCAGGTGCCCAATAGGTATTGTATTACACTAAAACGTTAATATCGAGATTTTCACCAAAAATACATACTTGAAGTGACATGAATCCTAATTTTTTGTTTTCTAATGTTGATTTTAGTAACATCTTACACCATGATATTCCTGTTTGAAGTTTATATGCTTGCTACGGTAAATATTCTAACTTTTTCCTTTAGATAAGTTGTATAAAATTCTATTGTAAAGACACTGATGACGTCATGGAATACAGTTATTAGGTACCTTTATTGACACTACTACAAGAATTAGGATAATTGTGCAGAATTTGCAACTTCAATATACGCCTCTTTTAATGTTAAAACTGCATAAACGTTTTAAAAGCCACAGTTATGAACCAAAAAATAAAACGTACTGAAAATCTCGCTGCTAAGAGAGCACTGCGAGAACTAACCTCGCCAGGAGCAGTTGCTGAATTCTAATTAGTGTTACCTAATACACAGTAACTGATGCAACCTGCTCTAACATTGTAAGCTTCAGAATCTATGACGCAGTGTTACGTAATACAGTACATCAAGTAGTAAACTGGTTATTAAGTACTGGGTAATATCCCTATAACGTTCTCTACCCATTACTAATTTTCAGTGAATATCACATTCTCTGTAAACAATATAAAAAGTTCGTTTTCCTATCGACTGTAATCACGAAAAATACATATCAAAAATGTTTTGAAGTTACATTGCAGGAACCAGAGAAAACATGTAAGGAGCCAAACGATAACTACGGCAAACATTAATTTCACTAACAATTTAAAAGTCAAAGGATACTGCATTGCAGCTATCATAAAGAAGTACAATACATCGTAAACTAAAACGCATGTCACGTTGTTTATGAGGGATGAAAGGAGTAAAAATCCTATAACGTAGATAAAATGTCAAATTGTATTAGACTTTTTTGTGTTGATATTTTTACCCAACACCATTCTTCTACTCCTCTCTCTGTCTCTCTCACATCCCCTCGACATATCTATCTTATACAGGACGATAAATAACGGTATTATGGACGTAATATTATCGTTAGTGATCGGTACATTAAAAATCTTAATGTATATCATCTCAAATTATGAAAAATGAGCCTCGCTTGCCTACAGCTTGTACTTCATTCGTAAATTAGGTATCATTATTTCTTCAAAAATACATGTTTCGCTCAATGAACCCGAAGAGCCTTTTCAGAAAAAGGTACATGTGCGAGTGTAAAACTCAAAAATGAAAACTCGTATTAATAGCAAACTTAGCAATTATGCTGGTTTTATAAAGTGGTTTTAAACTCAAAATGTTAATGCATTGAAGAATTGAAAGTAATTCTTAAGCAAATGGGGAATAACTCAAACACCAATTTTACGCAAACGTAACACGAAGATTTTCGTGTAATTCCAAACATCCCAAACTACCAAAGAATACAGAAAAAATAGCTCTAATTTATTTTCTCATCCACGGATGTAACAATGTTAATTCATATTTCATATGCTTGACATACTGACATGAGAAAACGTATATCTTGAATTTTCAATTAATGTCCTGCCAAGCCTCTTCATTTTAAGTTGAAACTAAGAGACAAAAGTAACTTCAGGAAAGCTATAGATGTACGATAGTATTTTCGAAATGGAGCTGTAGCATATCATGGAAAATGTTCGAGAGTTTCGAATGGTTCTTCTTCTACTTCCAAATTTCTTCTTAAGAGGTCACTTCTAGACTTCTTAATTTATTTTTCTGTGGATCCGTTGTGTTCCCATGCTGTATATAGTTACAATATTGCTTAATTTTAAATAGTTCCTGGTTTTTATAAAAAGAATTCTTTATTCCGCTAATAAAGTAGAAATTTAATGAAAAATTTATGCATGAGTATAGGAAGTTGTGTCACTATACATTAGATTTCATTTCTTTACTAATAGTTTACTGGCACTATCCTTTATCAATGGTATTGAAAGAAGGCAACTTTGGCAGATACTCCATGTGGAATTAACGTGCCGGTGCTAGTTTATCTTTAGAGGCTCTGAATAAAAGGATATTTTTTCTTCTGTTACCTTAATGTACATTAATGTCCACCAAAGACTTGTGGTTGTTAATGAGACACTGCGCAACCCTAGTACTCCACCGCTGAAAAATACCCATACATTTTCCTCCACCATCAGCAGCCTAAGAGGGTTTCGTTAAACTTTTCTTCCCGCCTCCCATATGTTTACGACAGGATTGCTCTAATTTGAGACACATTGTAATGGCATAGCTAGTACAGAAGACCACAATATTGACCTATAAATATAACCAATTCACAAGAATTCTTAGAGGAGCAAACATGCTTATGACCAAGTATAGGAATTCATAAGCAGTTAGCTTCACTTATATACCCCAAACCATTATATAAAAAATATGTAAATAAGCGGTCAATGGTCACTGACAAGCAGGTAAACCGTCTGGTGAGTACGATATACGAACGCCGAGAGGGATGGTGCTTGACGTTCCTGCTTCAAGTCCAATGATAAATTTTATTTCAATAAGTCCTGGTTTTAACGTTTAGAAATTCCTAAGTCTGAATATAAACAGTTCAGAAACTTATTTTTCTACGCTCTTTGGGAAGGAAACCAACAAATAACACGGAGTACCAGAGGTGGGCGGCATATTTTAGCGAACCAGCTCTAGCACTTCAGAACCGCCAGCAGAAGCAATATATGTATTACCTATGCATTTTTTAAGAGAAGCACGCAGTTCTAAGAAGGGAACTGTCACTGTGTTCACGCCTGTACATGTCTGGGGGTTTGATGGCATCAACCCTCCTCATACGCGGCCTGTGCGCCAAAAATTGGGTGCTGGAAATATACAGCTGGAAATGTCCGAAAATGAGTCCAAAATACATAGGAACCTACCTTTAAGTACAATAACACAGAGGTTGTCCACACTTGACGGTCAGCTCTTTGCAGTGTATATGTACATGCCCAGCCACACACAGGGGACGACTGTGCAAATGGTCAAACCCTACACTTTCTAGGCTTTATTTTTGGGCCTTATAATTATACCCCGCAGCTGAATTTCGATGCACATGAAATACAGCAGAGATGATGTCATCAAGCTTTCAGGTGTGAGCATAGTGATAGTTCCCTTATAATTTGGGAAGGTCGGTAAGGAAATGGGCACTTTATTTTTAGTAGTCTATTTTAAATATTGTTATTTACGTTATACTGCTAAAAGTACCACTAAACCAACGAAAATAGTTAGCCAGTAAATGTTAACAAACAAAACTAGGACCAACAGAAAACCATTAATGATTCTCATAATAAACATATGAATCCTAACAGATAACATTTACTTCTAATGGAATATATTTCTGTTTGAATTAGCTACGGTAAACTGTATTTAAGCATTTATCCCCATGAAAACAAGTTGCAAAATTTTACACTCCAAGAAACACGCTAATTAAGGGCTACTCTAAGCTTGTCATACAATGTCTTTCTCCCCCCTCTCCGACGAAATGGCATACCGTTTCAAGTGTCACAAAAATATATTTAAAACATAATGCTCCTGAAAAATTAACCGATATTATTAGCACGATGAACCTCCGCCCTAAACGTACGCAACTCAAATCATGCGTGCATGCTGCAGGTTAAAACAAGCTGAATACTTGCAATTATATTTTTCTCGGAAACTCTTTCGTACTTAAAAAAGCAACAAAGCTGTCGTCTTTCGGTTGCACATTGCATATTTGTTCGCCCTCGTTCAGTTAATTAAGGGCTGGCAATTAGTAAGTATTTCAATAAAATGCACAACGAACGCGGCTTTTAACATCTAAGCGGCTTTCTCCACACTACTTGCAATCACAAACTTCATATCACGACTTCACAAGAAATTTAACTTTTATGGGTATGAAAACATGCATGATTTAAAAAGAAGCCATCCATCTCTAACTACATTTTGCATGGTAAAATATTACTCCTTATTGTATCGAAAAAAAAAAGGCTCCACACAATATTGATTAACACATATTTTTGAGATACTGACAAAAGGAATAAAATATCCAGTTTGCGTTTTTGAAGTCCATGACGACGTCTTTCGATTGCAGTTTTTAGAAACACGTAGTAGACCTAGAGGGGAGTGTAAATAGCTTATTCAAGTATACAATGTGTCGAACCTTTTTTCCGAAATATCCAGTAATAAGTATTAGGTCTTCTCAAGTTGAATGTATCTACCAAATAACCAACTCCATATTGCATGATCTGATGTTAATTTAAGCAATGACTTATCGGCATTAACTGATTCTGATAGAAGTAACATGGATAAAAGGATAAGATTTTACACGAATTCACAAAATATAAGTTTTTGTAATATATAATGCAAATGCTAGTTAAAAGCACTGGACTTGCATAAGCCGAATGTTAATAATAAAATAAGTGCACGATTTTCTCGCGTCAGTAACCAGGGCGTAACAAAAAGATTATCGATCATGTTTCTAGGCCGTGCCGTGGTTAGACCGCTTGACACTCACGAAGGAGGGCCTGGTTTCAATTCCAGGAGACTGCATGTATTTTTTTTTAACTGTCGATAAACTTTATTGTATCCAAATACATTAGGTATGATACTTATAGTTGTGAGCAAGAGTAATGTTACATCTCTTAAAGCGTGCATGTAGGATTTGTAGTGGACAACACGACGCAGGGGCGGGTTTTCTCTGAGATCTCCAGTTTCTTCCGCCATCATTCCACCAATTGCTCCATTATCATCTTTCCTTTCATTCATTTCGCTGTCATCATTCTATGTCATCTACTTCCTCTCACACCGGCATCGGGCTGATCGCCCATCCTAGGTAACCTATTTCATCCAGAGACTCTGCTCCTCAACAGGCATCTCCCAAACGCTCAATTGTGGGTCCCAAGGGTGTGAGTTCTCCATATGAGGAGGGTAAAGAAATAAAAAACCTTGTTATTCTTGGTACATAAATGCCTTAACATACTTTGATGTAATTCTGGGCACCCCTATATCCTGGAACACACGAATTTTGTCCAGAAACTAAGAAATGCAATGCATTAGATCAAATTCTTAATACTACGAAAGTTCAGCGCCCTCTGGACCTCAAGAAGTTAATGTACTATTCTGTAATTAGACCACCCTAACTTACTACTCAACCAAATTCCAGAGCAGATACCACCTCCAAGAGCAGAGAGAAGACCAAATCCGAAGAAGGATACTATCTCTAAGCATATAAGGAGGGGACCGTCATCGGAAGATACCCTTTACATATGTTTCATGTCACTTTAGCTTATTATTAAAACTGTAATGCACATTGTTGCAAATAAGTTATCTAATAACTATTCTTAAAAGGCCTATTCTTCTGATACTTCATATTAATCGAAATAAAAGTAGAAATGGCTTCATTACATATATCCTTTGTAGGTACAATGGGAGTACGGGAACACAGCAAGCTTAAGTGAAAGTCAAATCTTTTAAGAGCAGTCGCTTGTGATGGCTTTGAAATGTTATTCTAGAAAATTATAAATTATTGAAAAAGTCAAATTAATAACAAAGAATATCTTGGAAATTGTTAACTTCACACGAAAGAAAATATATCAGACAAACTGTGGATTTAACGAGATTTACATTGTGTAGTAAGATTTTGTCAAACTCGTATGGTTTACCAAATAAGCAAAAGTCATCCAGAATTCACAGCACTTCTGAGGACATTGAAGAAAATTTAATACATACATTTCATTTGTCATGAAAAAAATATCTTACAAAACATATAATAGTTTAATCAAAATCGTTAAAACTACTTTTTCGAAAACAAAAAATAAAACTTTCCCATGTAAAAAGTAGTTCTGCATGGGGATGGGAATTAGCTTAAAAATCTGCATGTTGCATCCTAAGATACAACTTTAATACCCAGTCTGGTAGTTATCCGACAGTTTTTTAAGTTATGCTGTTTACATACAGATGAAAATACATGCAGGCTTTTCTCTAAGAAACTTGTTTTCATTTACATGTATTTACACTATGAACCTGACATGGAATATCCGAGTACAATACAATCATTCCTCTACGTATTGCAATAAGGTGGTTGAGAGTGTAATAGAAAGTACAGGAAAATAAAGCCCACAAAGAAACAAACCTGTGTTTTCAGTTTTAACGAAGAAGCTGGAAGGGTTACACTTTATCAGTACTTTTGCAATTCAAAATGTAAATCTCTTGGCTGAAGCAAAATATGTTGAAGCATTTTGCTTATTAGGGGGGGGGGGAGAGTTTATTAATTCAATTACTGATTTATCCATCGATCTCAATCCAAAATTAATTTAAGCCTTATAATTTTAGAGTACCATACATTACTTCAAAATATATTTAAGTTTGCACAATCAAAAACATTAATTTTGATTAGTCAAAAATGAACTCATCACTCAGTGAATAAGGAATTTTTATCCAGCATTATGCAAAATTATTTAGTGTGTCCGATGAGAAACTTTGAATGTTCTTCTTTGTCAACAGTGGAGAATTTTTTGAGCACGAGAAAATACACTAAGATAAAAATGTCAAAATGTAATGTATAACACTCAATATTTAATTTGTTTTATCATTTATCTGCATAGCTATTCTACAAATTATTCCTATAAATGTTCATCTTGATTCTGCTTCCCCTAAGGTATGACAAATACATTGCTGTTATGGGTTATGCCCATTGTGTATGCTGATACAGGGCTCTACTATCCAGAAAGTAGTATAATATTTGCATGTTCTTGACATGAAATACTGTGTACAAGAGCTAATGAGAAACTAGCACTCTGTATTTCAGAGCAAGTGGAAAAGTTGGAAAAATACACTTTTGCTTTATCAAATTTTTCACATAATAATGTATCTCTAATTGAAATCCACACATTTTATTGTAGCAAGCTTTTCTGATATTTTATATGTTTCAAAGTTACATAAAACTTGATAAGAATGAAAAGGACTTAAAAAACTATTTAACAAAATGTAAGATACACATTTTATTCATTACAAAATATTCAAATGCATGTAATTGAAATAAATATTCTTAAAACCATTTTTCAAAAAACAAAATCCGAAAGTGTCTCCTTACGGGAATATGTTTGAAGGGGCAATATTTTCTGAAAACCTACATCTTGCTTTCCTTAATGGTATGTGGTACAAAATTTGGTATTTATACATTTCATTTTTGAGTAATGCTGTTCACAGAAACTGACACAGACACATCCAAAAACTTCAGATCTACATGTTAAGTGTAAATACCCAAAAGCAAGCCGACTGCTTATAAATCTGAGATATGTCTGTCTGGCTGAGAAAGCAGAAGCATCTGCATTGAAGCTTAGCACCATTTATCCACCATAAACTGACAAAAATTTAGTCTCTCACAGGAAATAAACTCCCCAAAGTTTTGGGAAAATCAGTTCCTCTGAATGTTTCTGCTCTGGCAATAGAAATGTTATGCACAACTATTTTGTTTATTATAATTAGAGCTGATAATTTTTAGCCAATGCAACATAGTGTGAAATGCCCATGAAGGCCTGTACTATTGTGTTGTCATTTTTCACAAGCTTTAAATCACTTTCTAATGGATTTTGAAAATGCAATAAAATGTAAAATTGGATGAAAATAGTAAAATTATATTCCAGTATGATATGAATGCAAAACCAACTATATTTTCAATTAAAAATTTTTTTTTTACTTTTCTTCCAGAAACTTAAATCAGTACTTTCTACACCCTTCGAATGTTTATGAAGAACAAGTTTCCATAATTTATAAAATTAACATAATAAATTTTACTTCTTCCATTACGATGTTCAAATCTTAATATTTGGGCTCAGGGAAAACTATTATAAATATGATCTTAATGGAAAATTACTTTCCCTAACATGTACCTAGAAATTAGAAATGGTATGACATTCAATCCAAAAATTTCATACCAAGATATCATTAGAAACACACACTTTGAAGTCCCCTGAATTTAGAAAAGCAGTTTTAAAAAAAGATGAGTTTGAGCGTAACTGCAAGAGTATAACTCAAAAACAAGAAGTCAGTTACATTACAAACTTGGTATTGATATTTTTTTGGAAGGGGGGAGGGGAATAACCATTTTTGAGATATTCCTTGTTATAAATATGAATTTTCCTGAATACTTACACTTTTCTCAAATAGGAAGTTGTCCTACCAATTCAAAAAGAAAGGTAGATGTCGTTTAAGCACAATTTTGTTTTTTGATATAATTGTTTCTGAGATATTCCTTGTCACTTGGTTGTAATTTTTCCATACTTCTATCACACAGGAAATCATTATTCGGTTTTGTAAGTTGCAACCATGCAACGAGAATGGAATCTCAAGAGCCATCAGAAAGTGACCAGCTCCTGAAAGATTTTACTAATGCATAAGCCTATTGTATTCTCTTATTCTCATTGTACCTATTACAAAATATGTAATAAAGCCATTTCTACAAAAGTTTATCTTGATACTATAAATGAGATACAAGAACAGCATTTTTAAGAATAGCTTGTACAAGAGTCAGTAGAGAAAGTGGTGAGTACACACACCAGATTTCTTTAATTATATCAGGCTGAATTTCTATATTTTTGTTATGGGAGGAATTGTTAACTTCGTGCACTGTGCTGAAAAGGTATGCTGAAGGATGGTTATTCACAGGTATGCTGTAATAAACGGGCTTTTTCCACTTAGTGAAAATGTAAAAAGAAAGATGAAAAATATATTTACAGAGTGTGTGGTTATTTGGAACGAACCCTGAGCAGGCACAAGAAAAAAATGCAAGCGCCTTTTATTTTTTCGGGGGAGGGGGGTTGGAGTAGAGGGTCAAGATATTAGTAAGCTTTTAATCTGGTCACAGTTGAACGAGTATTCTTAAATGATTTAAAGGTTTTTTTAGTGAAAGTAAAAGAAAGTGTCTATTTTTTAAAGTCATTCAAATTAATATTTTTGTAAACATATCTGAATATTTTCATTCCCAACTGGTAAAAATATCGAAAAAATAACAACAGCCTGAAAATGCAGCTGTCAGATAAGCTCAGATGCTCAGTTTTTCCAAGTAGCTCTTCTATGTGTTTGGGGTTCTCCCAACAGTTTGCCGGCCCTCGTAGCCACAGTCGTTAGAGCACATGTCTTAAGCATTCCGTCGCGTAGAGGGTTGCAGGTTCGAGTCCCACCTTGGGCATGGGTGTTTATGCATATAGTTTATATGTGTGAAAGTAAAGAAAACAGTAAAATAAACGAAAACAATAAAAAACAGTTAAATATGGAAAAGGAAAAAAGAAACAAGACGGCAGAAATATGTTTAAAAACAAAACAGCACAATGCTGAAAGATATTTCAGTAAACAACTTAACTGCAAATGACAAGACTTAAGCTAAATTTACACATTATATTTTTATTTTTATGGTTTTCCATCACTACAAATTTCTGTTTGTACTTTCTCTATTGCTTACATATAACAAGTAGAGGAAGTAATGTGTTCCATCAAAAATTCAATACCGAGATTTCTGTGGAAATGGACATTCTTAGGTCTTCCGAATTCCCTCCAAAAAGGTTATTAGAAATGCATGTGTGTGTGTGTGTGTGTGTGTGTGTGTGTGTGTGTGTGTGTGTGTGTGTGTGTGTGTGTGTGTGTGTGTGTGTGTGTGTGTGTGTGTGTGTGTGTGTGTGTGTGTGTGTGTGTGTGTGTGTGTGTGTGTGTGTGTGTGTGTGTGTGTGTGTGTGTGTGTGTGTGTGTGTGTGTGTGTGTGTGTGTGTGTGTGTGTGTGTGTGTGTGTGTGTGTGTGTGTGTGTGTGTGTGTGTGTGTGTGTGTGTGTGTGTGTGTGTGTGTGTGTGTGTGTGTGTGTGTGTGTGTGTGTGTGTGTGTGTGTGTGTGTGTGTGTGTGTGTGTGTGTGTGTGTGTGTGTGTGTGTGTGTGTGTGTGTGTGTGTGTGTGTGTGTGTGTGTGTGTGTGTGTGTGTGTGTGTGTGTGTGTGTGTGTGTGTGTGTGTGTGTGTGTGTGTGTGTGTGTGTGTGTGTGTGTGTGTGTGTGTGTGTGTGTGTGTGTGTGTGTGTGTGTGTGTGTGTGTGTGTGTGTGTGTGTGTGTGTGTGTGTGTGTGTGTGTGTGTGTGTGTGTGTGTGTGTGTGTGTGTGTGTGTGTGTGTGTGTGTGTGTGTGTGTGTGTGTGTGTGTGTGTGTGTGTGTGTGTGTGTGTGTGTGTGTGTGTGTGTGTGTGTGTGTGTGTGTGTGTGTGTGTGTGTGTGTGTGTGTGTGTGTGTGTGTGTGTGTGTGTGTGTGTGTGTGTGTGTGTGTGTGTGTGTGTGTGTGTGTGTGTGTGTGTGTGTGTGTGTGTGTGTGTGTGTGTGTGTGTGTGTGTGTGTGTGTGTGTGTGTGTGTGTGTGTGTGTGTGTGTGTGTGTGTGTGTGTGTGTGTGTGTGTGTGTGTGTGTGTGTGTGTGTGTGTGTGTGTGTGTGTGTGTGTGTGTGTGTGTGTGTGTGTGTGTGTGTGTGTGTGTGTGTGTGTGTGTGTGTGTGTGTGTGTGTGTGTGTGTGTGTGTGTGTGTGTGTGTGTGTGTGTGTGTGTGTGTGTGTGTGTGTGTGTGTGTGTGTGTGTGTGTGTGTGTGTGTGTGTGTGTGTGTGTGTGTGTGTGTGTGTGTGTGTGTGTGTGTGTGTGTGTGTGTGTGTGTGTGTGTGTGTGTGTGTGTGTGTGTGTGTGTGTGTGTGTGTGTGTGTGTGTGTGTGTGTGTGTGTGTGTGTGTGTGTGTGTGTGTGTGTGTGTGTGTGTGTGTGTGTGTGTGTGTGTGTGTGTGTGTGTGTGTGTGTGTGTGTGTGTGTGTGTGTGTGTGTGTGTGTGTGTGTGTGTGTGTGTGTGTGTGTGTGTGTGTGTGTGTGTGTGTGTGTGTGTGTGTGTGTGTGTGTGTGTGTGTGTGTGTGTGTGTGTGTGTGTGTGTGTGTGTGTGTGTGTGTGTGTGTGTGTGTGTGTGTGTGTGTGTGTGTGTGTGTGTGTGTGTGTGTGTGTGTGTGTGTGTGTGTGTGTGTGTGTGTGTGTGTGTGTGTGTGTGTGTGTGTGTGTGTGTGTGTGTGTGTGTGTGTGTGTGTGTGTGTGTGTGTGTGTGTGTGTGTGTGTGTGTGTGTGTGTGTGTGTGTGTGTGTGTGTGTGTGTGTGTGTGTGTGTGTGTGTGTGTGTGTGTGTGTGTGTGTGTGTGTGTGTGTGTGTGTGTGTGTGTGTGTGTGTGTGTGTGTGTGTGTGTGTGTGTGTGTGTGTGTGTGTGTGTGTGTGTGTGTGTGTGTGTGTGTGTGTGTGTGTGTGTGTGTGTGTGTGTGTGTGTGTGTGTGTGTGTGTGTGTGTGTGTGTGTGTGTGTGTGTGTGTGTGTGTGTGTGTGTGTGTGTGTGTGTGTGTGTGTGTGTGTGTGTGTGTGTGTGTGTGTGTGTGTGTGTGTGTGTGTGTGTGTGTGTGTGTGTGTGTGTGTGTGTGTGTGTGTGTGTGTGTGTGTGTGTGTGTGTGTGTGTGTGTGTGTGTGTGTGTGTGTGTGTGTGTGTGTGTGTGTGTGTGTGTGTGTGTGTGTGTGTGTGTGTGTGTGTGTGTGTGTGTGTGTGTGTGTGTGTGTGTGTGTGTGTGTGTGTGTGTGTGTGTGTGTGTGTGTGTGTGTGTGTGTGTGTGTGTGTGTGTGTGTGTGTGTGTGTGTGTGTGTGTGTGTGTGTGTGTGTGTGTGTGTGTGTGTGTGTGTGTGTGTGTGTGTGTGTGTGTGTGTGTGTGTGTGTGTGTGTGTGTGTGTGTGTGTGTGTGTGTGTGTGTGTGTGTGTGTGTGTGTGTGTGTGTGTGTGTGTGTGTGTGTGTGTGTGTGAAGAGCAAAACTCAAAATGAAAACCTAGTTAAATACCACTCTTGAAACCTTTTAGTTCAACAACCTACAAGCATATGACAGAGATGTTCAAGAAAATCCCCCCACCACAAGCTGCCTTCACATTGAAAAATGTATGTTATTTATTTCATCAAATATAGTTTTAACAATTTTGATTAAAATACCACGCATATGTTCAACATAGTTGCATGACAAAAAGTATATCTTGAATTTTCTGGAAACAGCGTGTGAAGTCCTCTTCATTTTTTTAATGAAATTTTAATTTCTCCACCGCATACGTAGTAGCTAAAGAACGCATTGCATTCCACCTAAAAAGTTGATACCCAGATTTCACAGTGCAGAAGCTTAGAAACTGGAATAAGGAAAAATCATAGGAAACATTTAGAATGTAAATATGTAGAACAAAGCATGTGAAATTAACGGACAGGTGTTCCTGAGAGAATTGATTAAGGAAACAATAATTCAAAACCGGCTGTGCAATTGAATGAGAAGAAACTGTTTGCAAAGATATATGCTTAAAATAATGGTGAACACAGAAAAGTTTGAGAACCAAGGAATCAGTTGATAAAGTATTAAGATAAATTGCTCATATTGTGGGAGCAAAGAGGAAAGCAAAAAACATTACAGGATGGAGGAGCCTGGGTTTGCAATAAAGGAGCTGCTAATGGACAGAAAACTATGAATGACATAACTCAGGGGTTCTAGGTCTGATCTACTCTCAGCTTGCTCGAAAGCATCTGAGTAATAAAATAGTATCTATTTTCATTGCCACTATTGCATGACACCTATTCAAACATTAAAATTGCCAAGAGATCTTAAACTCAAGATGTTAAAAATCAATAAACAGAAATGAAACTTTATTGTTATGCCACATCTCATACCAATAATCTCCTTGGATTCACCAGCATGGATGCTTTCGAAGTAATTACCAGTTCGATTGATACTTGATCAAATGTATGTAAGTGTATGATCTAATTTCAGAAAACTGTAACTAAAAATCAATACAAATGACCAAAACAAAAAGAAAAAAAAGAAAAAGAAAAGATAAAGCACATAGATAAAACAGATTAAAGGAAAATCCTCAATCTTCAAGATAGATCTATACAGTTCACAATCAAAATTGAGATGGCCTTTTACCTCTTCTGATCTCAAAAATATAAGTCAGAACCAGGAACTTACTTTTATAATTTATAGGAAACACTTACATACAGATAACCAAATAAAGAAAAATAGCTTCAATCCAAAATTCCACTAATTTGCAATATTGAACTCTTAAAATACACACTATTCGACATTCCCCTCAGCAAGGAAGACTATAGAAAGGAACACCTATATTCTCCATATAGTGTCAGTCAATTGTTTCAGGCCTAAACACCATACAACAAAAGATTAACAAACGCAAAACAGTTAAAACCATTACCCCATTATGTCTCCACAATGTGGAGACTACCACATAAAAACCTCAAGAAGAGATTTTCCAACACAAGAAACTCACATTTCATTGGACAGACCACAGATTTCAGAAAATATTCAGAAAAAATAACATCATTTTAGCATCTCAAAACAGATCAGCATATAAATCATACTCTGCACCTCCTCAAAAGACAGAATACCCCCCCCCCCCCCACACTGAGAGAACAGGTATTTATCAGATATATTGTGCAGATTGGATCAAAATACATAAGCAAAGACAAAAAGAAACTCCCACCAACAGACCAGCTCAGCTACTTCATATAGTCACCAATAACTTCAATACAACTGGTCGGTTGTCAGCTGAGGATGGGAGCAAACGTTTCCAAACCATGTTCTGATTTTACAAAAGTAAGTGAGGTAGTGCAAACATAATTATAATTTAACCATTGACTTAAAAATCTCATTTGTATACATCCTATCATTCTATCGACTCTATTGAAATACACTATAGATACACATATGTGTGTGTGTGTGTGTGTGTGTGTGTGTGTGTGTGTGTGTGTGTGTGTGTGTGTGTGTGGTTCCATCCAACATCAATTATCTGATATAATTTTGAGTCGAACTAGTACTCAATGCTCCACTCATTGCTAGCATTTACCTAGAACGCGTTTCGTTAGGATCTTCCTAACATCATCAGCTGTTGTCAACTAATAGATGTTCGTTTGGTGAACTCCTCGGAGGTGATAGGTGCGTCTCTGTCGTTATCTTTATGAACTTGAAGTTTGGGTTTTCTTCAAAGATAGTGTCGAAATTAAACAATTTTCTTTCATATTTCTTTATGAACATTTTTCCCCACGTGGTTAATGCAGCTGGACCTTGGGACACATTTTAATAAGTGGATTTCTTGTTCTGTATCATGATTCTCCTTCCAAAAATGGTACGCTACCGCCGATTTATCTATTTCTTTGTTCCTGATGTTTCTAAAATGCTCTTTAAGCGTAATGTTCAAGTTCCTTTTAGTTTTTCCAATGTAAAAATTGTCACAGCCTTTGCAGTTTTTCCGGTACACACATGATTTTTTGTCTGTGGGTATCTCCTTTGTATTATGTGATTTCAAAAGGTATTGTACACTAAATGTGTTCTGTGGGGCTAAAGTAATACTGTGCTCTTTGAAGACTTTTTGGAAAAGGTGTGTAGCTCTGGGATGATATGTAAATTTTCTATATGAAGTTTCATTGCTGATTGGGGAAAGAATAGTTACTTGTTTGCATCTTTGTTGTCTTTTGAATTTATCAGTTTTCTTTTTGATCAATTCAGCACTGTGCTCTTTGATATATTCCAGCCTGTAAGTTAAACTGTTGATAACAGCATGCTTGTGTTGTCTTGGATTATATCCAGCTGATTTTATGACATTTTCTGTGTGTGTTTCCTTTCTATGTATGCCAAATTCATGTTTTGTATGTTTTCTGGTAAGTTTCAAATCTAGGGAAGGGATTTCATTGCTTGTCTCTTTTTCTATGGAAAATTGTATTGCAGGATTTTGTAAATTAAATAGTTTTAATGCATCATCCACTTGTTTCTCATTTACTACTGCCCAAATGTCATTCACATACCCTGCAATGAAATTTTTCATAGAAAAAGAGACAAACAATGAAATCCCTTCCCTAGATTTGAAACTTAGCAGAAAACATACAAAACTTGAATTTGGCATACATAGAAAGGCAACAGAAACAGAAAATTTCATAAAATCAGATGGATATAACCCAAGACAACACAAGCATGCCATTATCAACAGTTTAACTTACAGGCTGGTTAATGTACCTTTAAACAAAATGGAATATATAAAAGAGCACAATAATATATTTCACATTGCAGAATACAATGGATTCAGTGCTGAATTGGTCAAAAAGAAAATTGATAAATTCAAAAGAAAACAAAGATGCAAACAAGTAACTACTCTTTCCCCAATCAGCAATGAAACTTCATACAGAAAATTTACATATCATCCCAGAGCTACACACCTTTTCCACAAAGTCTTCAAAGAGCACAATATTACTTTGGCCCCACAGAACAAATTTAGTGTACACCTTTTGAAATCACATAATACAAAGGAGATACCCACAGACAAAAAATCATGTGTATACCGGAAAAACTGCAAAGGCTGTGACAATTTTTACATTGGAAAAACTAAAAGGAACTTGAACATTAGGCTTAAAGAGCATTTTAGAAACATCAGAAACAAAGAAATGGATAAATCGGCGGCAGCGTACCATTTTTGAAAGGAGAATCATGATATAGAACAAGAAATCCACTTATTAAAAAGTGTCCAAGGTTCAACTGCATAAACACGATGGGAAAATATCTTCATAAAGAAATATGAAAGAAAATTGTTTAATTTCGACACTACCTTTGAAGAAAACCCAAACTTCAAGTTCATAAAGATACCGACAGAGACGCAACTATAACCTCCAAGGAGTTCACCAAACCAACATCTATTAGTTGACAACAGCTGATGTTAGAAGATCCTAACAAAACACGTTCTAGGTAAATACTAGCAATAAGTGGAGCATTGAGTACTAATTCGACTCAAAATTATATTAATTTTGTGCTTCATTGTATTCACAGAAAAGTATAAAATATGGTAATTAATAACATACCTGCTGACGAGCAGGTGAGAAATTAATGAATAATTCAACCTTCCCAAGTACATTGTTTATTAAGAAATTAAATAAAAAATGGTAAATACTTTGGAAAAGTTGGATGTCACAAAACTTTACACGAAATATATATTTTAATGAGCTCTGCAATTTTTTCTTATATAACAAGCTTTCATTCTACAAAGTTTGTTTTGTAGGTATCCATAGAAAATTAATATAGTGATTTTATTTGTTCTTCTTATTTAAATATTTACCCTTCACATATGGAAAACTTGCAATGTGAGAACCTACAAAAGAGCGCCTGAGGAGACGCCTGTTGCGAAAAAGAGACTCCGGACGAGATAGAACACCTAGGATGGGTGATCAGCCTGATGCCCGGTGTGAGAGTGAGGAAGTAGATGACACAGAATGAGGGCAAAATGAATGAAAGGAAAGGAGATAATGGAGCAAATGGTGAAATGATGTTGGGGGAAACCAGAGATCCTGGAGAAAAGCCATACCTGCATTGTGCTGTCCACCATAAATTCCACATGCACTTGGCTGGGGTTAAACCCGGGCCACCTTAGTGAGAGTCAACCGCAGCACTATGCCATAGCACATAATCTAGCAATTTATCCCTACAACTTTTGGACTTAGACTACACCCACCAATAGTATTGAATTTCTTGGAGAAGTTTAAAAAATATGACTTAATATACCTAAAGAAATAGTTAAACTCATAGGATACACTATAACGAATAGAAAATAAACAAAATGAATGAATAAAAACACTACCAGAAACCCTATTCAACAAATAGAAATACCACAGGAGGAAAGTGTTCATGAAGTATGATTTACAACATTTTGTGTTAAGAAGCAGAATGCCACTTATATCACTTTTGAACAACTTTGAAAATTAACTTTTTATCATGATTATTTGCAGAAATATATAAAATATAACCAACCCTAATTTAGTTACCATTAATTTGAATACCTGTGTAACCGGAGTTTATAGCAGTGGCATGTTTTGTAATTTACGTCCTCCAACGTTAAGTCATATCAGACGAATAGCAGTGGCATGGGTTAGCTTTCTAATTACATCCTATGGTCCTTACGAAATATATTAAAATTTGCTTTATCTGGTAGCCTTACTGAAATTTATACAATTAAGGTTAATTTCATTAATGACCCTGCATTGCCCATGGTTTCACAGTTTATCCCTACAACATTTAACATTAGATTGCACTTGCCCTATAGCCTTATCCTTCTTTGGAGGCATTTAAAAGAACTACACCAGACACTTCTAACACTCTAAGGACACATAAAGACAACAAATGTATAAAATGAAAATGCAAGAAAATACTACGCAAAACCAATGTTAACAACAAAAACCACAGTTTGTAATATGATTTTATGTTAATACAGCTGAGCAGCTTCCACGTTGTCTCATTCAAAGACAATATAACCTTGTTTATTCTCAGTAACCAACATAAACAAAACTACTAAGAAAACAAGAAAATCACGACAAAAGAAAGGACAAATTTTACTGTTCACATGAACAATATGAGAGAGGACATAAAAAAGTATTACATGAACTTGCTGTTCCTATGTTTCTTGTGAGGCCATGAAAACAAGTAATTATTCTTATATTGGCAATGTTCAAGGTACTACAAATCATTGACAAAGGCATAGATGATCCTGCAAGCATTTGTTAGCATAAAATAAAATTAAATAACTGTGCAAAATCGAGTGGAATTTCGAATTCTAAGGTAATAGAGGGTAATTTTGCACGGTATCGGAAGTAGTCTGTGCCAAGTCTGGTAGAAATCGGTGCAATCAAATAGAAATGTATAAGGGAAATTTATATACATACACTAACTTTTATTTCCATATAAAGATATAAATATCCCTAACACATGATAGATATTTTAATTAGGATTATAAGTCAGTTTTATGAAAATAAAATTTGTTGGAAAATTTCCATGTGATAAGTTATTGGAGCTCCTAAAAAATTTAAATTTGTACACATGAATCTGAATTCAGTATTAAAACATGATATTCATTTATCACTTTGCTGTTGAGTTTTTATTGCATTCAAGAACTTCTTAAACATTTTCTTCCAGTAAACATAATATCAAACTTTTGGATGGAACTCAATATTTCTTCAGTCATACATAAGGATAACATGATAAACAAAGGTATAGAAAACTTTTGTATCAAATTATATGGCCTTCCTAGAGTAATAGTTGATATAGTGCTTTATTTCCGTTCTCTGGATCACAAAAGCTATGCACAGACACTATAAAACAGTACAATTTCCCTGTCAGATTTCACACAACTTCCTGGCTAGCAAATTTTGATTTACTGAACTTCACAGACGCAATGCTTTATATAATTGCAAATATCAAAATCAGAATGTATGAAAAAAAGTAAATGGCCTTGAAATTGAGTTTACCAGCTTCAATTTTCATCCATCACTGCAGGCATTTTATGCAACAAAACACTATTTCACTATTTTTAAATCACAGCGATAATAAACGTGCACATATTAGTAAAGCGTAATCCATTGATTTTGTATTAACCCAACTAAATACAGAATAATAAAAAATTACAACTGTAAAGTGGTAATCACACACATTAAGAAAGAAAACTAGCATTGTATAGCAAGGAATTACAGGAGAGGAATAATCTAGAACTTTATAATTTTTCTAATGTCACCGAATTCCAAGAATAACAAACTTATTGTTTCCTTTTACAGTCTTAACCTTTAGGTAATCCTAAGCAACAAAAAATCTTAAAGAAAGCTTTAGTCATTCTTTCTCTCCCCAAATAATATGGAGGAATTCTTTATAAGACCATTAAAAATGAACATTTTCAGCACAGAATAGATTGCTTGCAAAGTGATTTTATGATCTACATTATCACTGACCTACTGTAATGAATGTTACAAGGTTAATGCTTGAAATTATAGTGGTTTGCTAATTTTTATATAGACATCTCCACCTTTACATCAAATCAGTGGCAAAGCGTGGCATAATGTTTAGGGAAGCAGCTCCTGTATATTTGCAACTCATGGACTTGGGTTCAAAACTAGTTGCCTGTATACAGTTAACACTTCCATAAATACCATACCATGCTTCGCTCCTGCATCCAGTACCTCCTCCAACCTTCTAATTTTTTATACTGTGATATTCCCGTTTTGGCTTCCTCACATTCTGCAATATCATCAGGCTATCTCTGGTGTATTTAACTAAGAGTTGGTGCAGAACAAACTGAATTATTTAAAACTCTGACACCAAAGACTTTATTTCTTTTCTTCTATTACACTAAAAATCAGGGAATCATTATTACGATAAGTATACAAATGACTTATTTAAATGGACACATTTTCTTACTATGTAACCACCACATGACACACATAGTGATGCATTAGTACAAGATATAGGTACTTCAGAAAGTTCTATCATGATTTATGTATACATAGTTTTGCATTTGCCCCAAACTTCATTTTCAGAAACAAAACAGCAATGTTTAACAAAATAATTCTTACAAGTTCTCAACAGACTTTCTCTTATCTGCAACTAAACACCTTACCATTTTCTGTATTTAGATTTCACTTACTTCTGGAACTGCACTTAAGCCTTCCAATGTTTTCTGTGAGACCAGGGAATTAAGGTTATGTATGCTAATAATACTATAGAAATGTTTCTTTACGGTACTAACTCCAAAGAACCTAACTTTAGTTTCTGGCTTAAAGGACTTAATTTGCTTAGATAACGATTCATTATCACCAGAATTCCGGAAACATTAATGCATGTCAGTTCCTCACACATAAACTCAACATTCCAGGTAAGGATAAGTAAAACCCAATTTTTCCCAAAGCTACCAATGAGACCACAAAGTGTTAAAGACAATTACATAAATGCAGCATTTAAAGGCCTGACCAATTTACTCAAGCAATGTAATTTTACGTTTTAACAGAGCATGTAAAAATATAGTAGTATAAAAAACCAACATTATTTTGCTTATCCCTGTTAACAAAAACAATGTTAATGAAGCATTAATTTCAATTGCAGTATTGTTTCCAAATACTTTGAAATTATTCAATGTTGGTACTATTTTATTTTAACATTACTTATTCAAAAAGCACACTACAGATGGCATATCACAAACTTTCAGTTACATCATTCATTCTTGATCAACTCTTGTTTAGTGGGGTATTTTATGACAGGTGGTGGTCGAAAATGCACAAAGATTATTAAGACTTGGCATGAAAAGTCTTAGTTTTACTTAGATCAGCATGCACACACCTGTTTCAACATAATTTCTGCACAGTACAAGCCAGATCAAACTGTCAGTACCACCAAATATCGGTTAAGGAGTGCAAACTGTTAATAAACAGTTTATTATAAGAAAAAAAAATCCATACTTAAACTGTGATTATTGTTTTATTTTCCTGAAAATACAGAAAATGACAAGACGTCTTCCGTGACAATCACGCCCCCGTTATGCCCCCCTGACAAGCAGCAGCAACACAGTCGAAACTCATTATCATCATACTAAACTGTAAGTGCCTAAAATGGAATATTTACCAGATGCAGTACGGTGTTTACTACTTCCCGGTTCGACACCTGTCCCACCTCGATTAGGCCGATGAGAACGGCGAATTTCAAGCTGTCGTTCATTGCCATCCTGACCACCTCTTCTGGTCTCTTTATGTCACTGAAAGGCGGATTCTGAAGGTCCGCCATTGTCTTTAACGTTCTTTTAACAGTTCGGGCTATAGAAATTTGTTGTAATCACATTCCATTTACAGGTAACACGGTTTTTTCCACATCACATGATCAACATACACCAACACATCTGCCATGTTGGAAACTCGAATGTCAAAGCTGCCAACTTCACGGCTAAAACCGCTATCTAGGGAGAAGAAACTCGCTATTGTTTATTGTTATTGTTTGTGTAGAGACGTCGTGAATCAAAACGTTCCATTAGCGTCTGATTTTTCAACTTGAAGAAGTACTAGAATTAAATAACCGCTCGCCCGGGTAACGTGGTGGTAGCATGTCTGCCTCACGCTCAAGAGGTCCTGAGTTCGAATCTCGGTCAGGGTGAGTTACGTGGATAGGTTTTTTTTCGGGATTTTCCCTTATCCTGAAGGACGAATGTCGGGTAACTCCGAATACACCGAATATACTCATTTCTTTCTAGAAAAGAGAAAAATAACGAAAACACGTAAAGGATAGTATGAGGTTGGTGTTGCATCCTTGGAATTCAAGTAGAAACTTGGGAATTTATCCGAATTTTCGTTTTTTATTTTACTGTTCACAAACACCCATAAACAAACATTAGCACGCGGGTTTTAAACTTTGTATTGAGATAAATTCAGAACGTGTATTTCCATGAAAACTCGTCCCATTTTAGGATGGAATGCAACATTTCACGTACGTATTATAAATAGGTACCTCAGAAAGGGATAATTGATTGGTAAATTCAGCTCATAAACCACCTTGTATTTCGTTATGTGTTTACTTATTATTATTCATACAAAAATCTAATGAGAATACTCACATGACTGTTTTTCCTCATGACAAATCATATGAACATTAATATTATATAGGTACTTACAGTAAGAAGAGGAAGTATTGCATTTCGCTCAAAAATTCCAAATCTACATCCCACCAAAAATGCACATTACGAGGTTTCCGAACCAAAAAGCTACAAAAAGGTACGCAGGAGAGTTTCAATAAACATCGCCCAAAAGACTATGGCGCATACCATCTTCCCGCCTCGGTAGCGTAGGTGGTAGCGTGTCTGCCTCGCGTTCAAGAAGTCCCGATTTCGATTATCAGTCAGGATGAGTTATCTGGATAAGATTTTTCAGGGGTTTTCCATTTTCTTGAATAATGAATGTCGGGTAACTCGGAGTTCTACGGACCTTGGGCTCATTCGAGCATTAGGATAAGGTTTACTGGGGAGGGGATTTGGAACCAAAACCTGTGGTTTATTGTACCTAAGTCTCAAGTGGAGCATCCCCGGGAGGAAGGATGAGGCGAGAGGAATCTGAGGGTAGCCGACCTAAGGAGTCACGACAGCGCCGAGACACCCGCCGCCACTTCTACCCTAAAAGAGACCACCAGATGAGAGATGATGTGAAATGATAATGGAGATGAAATAGAGGGACACAAAATTCGGAAGGTGTAATTACCTACCCAACTTTCGCCTGACGACTCGGGAAACCCCCGAAAAAACCATAGGTCAGGTAAATCGGCCACGAGAATCGAACCCAGGCCTCCCGAATACGGTCCACAGACAAAGCCGTCTGAGCCATCCCGCTCGGTATTCAAGCATCACTTCAACTATTTCATTCATTGTCTGATATGAGCTAACGTTCGAAAGCGTAAATAAATAAATAAATAAATAAATAAATAAATAATAATAATAATAATAATAATAATAATAATAATAATAATAATAATAATAATAATAATAATAATAATAATAATAATAATAATAATAATAATAATAATAATAATAATAATAATAATAATAATAATAATAATAATAATAATAATAATAATAATAATAATAATAATAATAATAATAATAATAATAATAATAATAATAATAATAATAATAATAATAATAATAATAATAATAATAATAATAATAATAATAATAATAATAATAATAATAATAATAATAATAATAATAATAATAATAATAATAATAATAATAATAATAATAATAATAATACGAAGGCTGCTCACTAAAGAATGATCATAATTTTGATGGTCCTTCTCAAAATAGTCTCCCCTGAATGCGATGCACTTGTACCAGCGCTTCTGCCAGTCTTCAAAGACATGCTGGAAACAATTTTTTGAGAGATCCTTCAAAATAGCCTCCGCAGCCTTCACCACTGTTTCTGATGATGGATAATGCCTCCCACGAAGGCGTTTCTTCAAGTTAGGGAATAGAAAGAAGTCACTTGGGGCTAAATCCGGACTATAGGGAGGGTGAGGGATGCATTTCACATTGATTTTTGCAAGATATTCAGCAACAACATTGTCAATATTCAGCCGCACATTATTGTGGTGCTGCATCCAACCTGCTTCATGGAAATGTGGTCTTTTGCGCCTGATATGGACTTGCAATGTTTTCAGGATATCCCTGTACTATTGTCCAGCTACTGATGTGTGTGCAGGTACAACATGCTGATAAAACATTCCATGAATATCAAAGAATGAAATGACCATAACTTTCCCAGCAGAAGCAACCACTTTTGCTTTTTAGGGGTTTGGTGATGAAGATTTCCACACTGAGCTTTGCTGCTTGCTCTCAGGATCAAAATGATGTAGCCAAGTTTCATCAGCAGTGATTGCGTTTTATAGAAACTCCGGATCTTCCTCTAACATCAAATTTAACTGCATGTTACCTCCATTGTAGTGGTAGGCGACACTGAGCATGTCTGAACTTGCCTGGCTCTCACAGGCGGGAACCAGGAGTACCAACAATGAAACTACTACGGAGTTCAATAAAATAATTTAGCTTTCGCACCCGGCATAGCACACCTTCGAATGGCGATATATGACTAATCCAGTTCAAAACAAGGTCAGTGATAAAAGTCATATAAACAAATGTGCCATCACTACCGCTAAATCACGTGCTATCCTGCCATGTGCTTGAGAGCAAAGGAACCTCCTCTTTACTTCGTTTAAGAATTAATATGCATTTCAGATAAATCAACTCTGTTGCGTAATATAGTTAATTAAACCAGTTACGAAAATATAAATTTGACAATTCTCTTCCAACATATAAAGACATATCACCATGTTAAATAACGTACTAATTTTTACCGACCAACAGTCTGCACCACAACAGCAGCCAATGAGATGTGATAAGGTCACGTGACCGTTAAGAGATACGGGGCAAGCTTATGTGAAACAAGGATTAGTTCCTCGTCATAATCCTGAGTGATGTTGCTGTTATCATTCTTCTCTTCAACTTCACTAGGATTCTCCTCCGCAGCATCCTCCTCATCTATGCTAGTGGAAGACCGTGACTTTCTGGTACCTAACAACTCCTTAAATGAACTTTTTAAGGGCAGAAATCTTCAATATATTGCTTTTACTCACTGATTTGATTTTAACCGGTATGTTAATATCACTATTCCCTATTTCATTGGCGTTCTACTCCATTTTTTGTTGGTCGCCGTCATCATTATAATCATCACTTGTGCCGGTGGAGGGCTGTGGTTTCTTGTATTTTGTAGTTGTATTCTGTTTAGTTCTTCCGGAGTAATATGTTTTTGAGCGAGGTTCCTCTACGATATTTCCTAATACATCTGTCTGTTCAACTGTCCAATTGGAATGTAATGCATTCCCTCCCTTGTGGTTAAAATCAGCTTGCCTTCACTGGAAACCACTAACAAACCATTAACATGATTAAGCTATGTTGTTTGGTTCCTACAGTTGCTTAACAAAGCTCTTCCATAATTATTGCTTCTCCTGTAACAGTGGTCGGTTTCCAATCTGGTCATGGCTGTTTCATTTTCATAATTATTCCCAAATGATGTTCGTGAGTTTTATTTAAATTCTTTGTATACTGTAACTAATGTTATAACCCGTAAAATTATGAAGTGTGAAATTTGTTCATTCTGTAATTTCGATGGTTTCGTGTTTTCAAAGCCATTTGTGATATCTCGATTCGAACCGTTATAAATAGGACGAATTATCGCTTTTTAAGTGTTGTCTTTGTTTACATATCCGAGGCCTCGGGGAATATAACATTGACCCCGGGAAAACCCACAAGCATCCCAGACTGACCTTAGGCCCATCATAGCCTCAGTGGTCTCCTATAATTCCTCTATTCCGTCCTACAACTTGTGAAGGAACAGTCCCGAAGTGGCAAAAGGTCGAAAGCTCCTTTTCCTCGTAGAAGGGTGTCTCTTCAACGACACAGTGTTAAAGTCTGTCTAGTGAGCGCGAGTGCAGTTCGCCCCTCAAAGGAAACTACCCTCCCACCCACTAGTGACTGTCATAAATCTATCTCCACACTTCAGAAATGGAACAATGTCGTTGAGGACCAATAACAACCCTGATTTTCTCAAAGTGACAGTCGTATGTCTACTCCACGTGGAATCTCTGTTGCCAAAGTTCTAACTTCCAGTTGATCTGTTTCATTACGTGCAGAAATTCGTTGTGTTTCACGCTGTGGAGACCGTGGGAGGCAAATGTAGTGGTAAATGTAAATGAAGTAGTAGATTACTTTCAGTCAAGTGAAAATAATCAAAGTGGTGGTAATAGTGTAAATAACTGGAAAAGCCTGAAAAACAAAGTTATAACGGGAACTGTTTCCAAGCAAATTCAAGCGTTTGTTTTGAACAAATATAAATATGTGATGAAAAATAATCTTGGTAAGGGGACATGCAATGAACCTGATGATAAATTCTGGGTGTTCACAGAAATACGGTAAGAAATATTGTGACGAAAGGAATACCAAAGACGCCGATCAAGTGTGAAAACAAAAGGAAACGTTTCTCTAAAATTGATAATTTCACATGCTATATAATTCGTTGACTAATTTATAGATTCTATGCAAAAGGGAGAGCGCCCACCTTAAACGAATTTGTTGCACATTTGCAAGAAATTTGTGATTTTCCTTATGGGCACTGCACTTTGCGCGGTCTCATAAAGGAGCACTTTGAATAAATTAGGGGTTATTATGGAATCAAATAGAATTGTAGCTATATATATATATATATATATATCGTCAAAACTAAGGAAATTTTGCAGTAATAGACATAAGATGATTTATTTAGAAGAAATCTCGTACGATACACATGACGTATTGAGAAAGGTGACAACCTTGCTGAAAGGACTGGGAAAAGGAGCGTCGGTGTTGTAAAACGATTACAAGGGTTTGTCAAAGGCAGCAGCAAACGTGCACATCAGTTAATTAACAGACTCTACGTGGTGGTCATCTACGTATATTGCTCAGTTCTGATCCCAAGGTGGCGGATTCAAAACCCAGGGTTCTGAAGTGTGCTTAAAAGTGACAGCCCTATATCAGTACATATACTGACATTTAAAATAACTCCTGTATGAGGAAATTCAGGCGCACCAGAAGTACTGATGTGACCCCAAACCTACCACAAAAGTACACAAAATATTAATAAATATTTGAATATGTTTATTTAGAAAGAGATGTCTTCCCATACAACCTCTTTTCATTCTCAGAAGTCTTAGTTCTGAAACAGGTAGTTTACTTTTATCATTTTCTCTTTAAATTCAGACTCACTGATATACTTCATATTTAGCACACCCATTATTTTGTAACATTTAACTTGTGTATCTTTCATAAATTTATTTTATCATTTGGCTAAGTTTCTGATATGACCAGAGAAGCTAAAAGCAATAAAAGTCACGTTGATTACCGTGCGCGGTACTGGTACCTTCTAAGGCTATTCGCCATCATCGTACAGTGCTATGGAATTTAGATGCAGCAAGAGCATCGTAACGACTGGTAGCTACTGCAAGTAGTGTAGCATCCTAATAGTTGCCTAAATGCCTAGATGCATACATTCATATATACATACCTACATACCTCCACCCATACATACATACATACATACATACATACATACATACATACATACATACATACATACATACATACATACATACATACATACATACATACATACATACATACATACATACATACATACATACATACATACATACATACATACATACATACATACATACATACATACATACATACATACATACATACATACATACATACATACATACATACATACATACATACATACATACATACATACATACATACATACATACATACATACATACATACATACATACATACATACATACATACATACATACATACATACATACATACATACATACATACATACATACATACATACATACATACATACATACATACATACATACATACATACATACATACATACATACATACATACATACATACATACATACATACATACATACATACATACATACATACATACATACATACATACATACATACATACATACATACATACATACATACATACATACATACATACATACATACATACATACATACATACATACATACATACATACATACATACATACATACATACATACATACATACATACATACATACATACATACATACATACATACATACATACATACATACATACATACATACATACATACATACATACATACATACATACATACATACATACATACATACATACATACATACATACATACATACATACATACATACATACATACATACATACATACATACATACATACATACATACATACATACATACATACATACATACATACATACATACATACATACATACATACATACATACATACATACATACATACATACATACATACATACATACATACATACATACATACATACATACATACATACATACATACATACATACATACATACATACATACATACATACATACATACATACATACATACATACATACATACATACATACATACATACATACATACATACATACATACATACATACATACATACATACATACATACATACATACATACATACATACATACATACATACATACATACATACATACATACATACATACATACATACATACATACATACATACATACATACATACATACATACATACATACATACATACATACATACATACATACATACATACATACATACATACATACATACATACATACATACATACATACATACATACATACATACATACATACATACATACATACATACATACATACATACATACATACATACATACATACATACATACATACATACATACATACATACATACATACATACATACATACATACATACATACATACATACATACATACATACATACATACATACATACATACATACATACATACATACATACATACATACATACATACATACATACATACATACATACATACATACATACATACATACATACATATGATAGGAGGCCGTGATATTCGTGGAGGAAGAATGCGAGTGTGTGTGCTCTTGATTATTCGGTGTTAGTGGCGTGACTTTCAAGTACTTGTTTGTGTTCGGCATTTCATAATGTTTTTTGTGAGGCTGTTTCTTTGTGGGCGTGTTAGTTGAACCGGGCATTGCTGAGTTACAGAGTTTTAAGGGAATTGACGGACCCAGGCATTGTTCATGGATTGAGAAGCATAGAAACTAGTATTCAGGAGGCCGTGAACCGCACGACTAAATCGAGAAATACAAAGTTATATCTTAATTGTAATGTTTCGTTTGAGTTAACAAGGAATAATAAACAAGAGATTTCAAAATGGTGGATGAAGTTAGTGAGGGTATTGAGAGTGCCTTTAGAATGCTCTTAAATGTTACGGAGACTAGTAAAAACTTGCGTCAAGATTTGAAGCAGGATATTGTGAAGTCGGTAAGTAGTTTACGTAAATATTTTACAAAAATGAAAGACATCGTGAATCAGAAGGAAAATGAAACCGAAAGTTTACAAATGGCAGTGCAGAACTATCAGGAACAGTTGAGTGTTGGCAAGAGAGCGAGAATAGCATCACAAGTGACACCTGGGGTGATATCTTCCGAACGGGTTGTGGAGCAATTTGGGGTAGAAAGGAGTTATGCTTCGGTGTTGACTGGCGCTGCACGTACAGGGGACTCTAAGTGCTTTAAACTGCTTGTTCGGAGCAAGAATAATCAAAGTGTGGAATATATAAAGACACTGGTGAAAACTAAGGTTAATCCTGTAGAGATGAAGGTTGGTGTTCAGTCTGTAAAGGCATTGAGGAACGGACAAGTTCTAATACAATCGAACAATAAAGCTGAAGTAGATACTATTTGCAACAATATTAATAATAAGTGTGGAGAGGAGCTTGAGGCTACCGTCTCGAAGAAAAGAAATCCAAGAATAATTATTTTCAATATACCAGATGAGATAACAACGGAGAATGCTGTGGAGGTTTTAACAGCACAAAATACAGAGCTGGAGAATTTCAGCACAGAGATTCAGCCTAAATTTTCCTTTCATGATAGGAAAAAGAATTTGAATTTGGTTGTTGAAGTCACTTCAACTGTACGGAGGGAAATACTTGGCAAAAGATTAAAAATAGGATGGAATATGTGTAACTGGGATGATTATGTCAAGGCTGGGCGTTGCTTCAATTGCTGTAAATATAATCATCGTGCGCAGGACTGTAAAGGACAGCAAACATGTCCAAATTGCACAGAGAAGCATGCTCTAAAGGAATGTACTGCTAACAGAGCTGCATATAAATGCATTAATTGTGTAACGTATAATAAATATAACAGAGACAACAAAGTGTCAGAAAATCATTCTGCACTGGATACGAATTGCTCCTGTTATCAAGCAACACTTAGGCGGCTAAAAGACAATACCGACTATTAAAATGGATAGATACAGATTAACATGTTTTCAGGTTAACTTGAAACACTCAAGGATTGCGACTGCTAATTTGGTACAGCTTGTGAATGAAAAAGCTATAGATATAGTATTTATTCAGGAGCCCTACTTGATTAACAATAAACCAGCAGGTGTACCATTACATTTTAGAATATATACAGTTGGTACTACGGGTAAACGAGCAGCAATATTTATAAACAACAAAAATATTGACGTAACTACCATTGGTCAGCTTTCCGACAGTGATTGTGTCGTTATACAGGTTGTATATAATAAGAAAACATTTTTTGCAGCTTGTATGTACTTTGATGGGCACTTGAATATAGAAGATGACATTAACAAGATTGAAAATATTCTCCAGCATATTAAAGGAAAGGGTCTGATAATACTAGCAGATAGTAACGCCAGAAACAAACTTTGGCATGATATAATAACTAATCAGCGTGGTAGAATATTTGAAGAATTCATTACAGCAACAAATTTACATATCATGAATGAAAACAACGGCTTGCCAACTTTTGAATCCCAAACTGGAAGGAGTTGGGTCGATTTGACTATCGTTAATGACAAACTCCTTAGAGATGTAAGGGAATGGACCGTTGGAGAGCAAGAAAGCTGCTCTGATCATAAGATAATATCGTTCACAATAGGAAATGCAATCAAAACCCAAACTCGTACATTAAAGGGAATTAAATATACAACTAGACCAGAAAATTATAAGACATTTGAGGAAACGTTGCCACGAAAGCTGACCAAAAATTTTAATTGTCTGGGCAATGGACAGAGTGTGGATGAACAGCTCGCCCATAAAGTAAAAGAAAATAATGTTGAATATACAATTGAAATGTTCTACAATAGTATGGAAGCTGCATGCAGGGAAGCGTTTAGAGTAAGCAGGGGTAAGAAGCAGGCAATTAAAGGCAAATCAGTTCCCTGGTGGACCATTGAACTAACCATATTGAGGAAAAAGGTAAATGCATTAAGACGACGATATCAACGAACTATTAATAATGAGCAGTTAAGAGAAGAAAGAAGGAATCAGTACTTGGAAGGTAATCAGCAATACCAAAGGAAAATAAATGACGAAAAGTTTAAATCCTGGAGGGAATTTTGTAATGTAACTGATGGGACTAATCCTTGGACTGTAGTCTATAAGATCGCAGCCAATAAAATAAGATATCAGAATTCACTTACTACATTGCAAAGAGAAGATGGAACCTACACTGAAGATATACCAAGCACATTAAAGTATATGCTGGAGAACTTCATTCCGGAGGATAGGGTACAAGATGATACTGAACGACAAAAGGACCTAAGGAGGCTTGCAGAGGAAGTAATTAGTACCCCAGATGACAAGGAATTTACACCTAATGAAATTTGGGTTGTATTAAAAAATTTCAATCCAAAAAGGTCACCGGGAGAAGATGGAATATCTAGTGATATTCTGTTAAATGCTTTTAAAATGTTCCCATATTTCTTTACAGCAATATATAATCAATGTCTTATGGAAGGAATTTTTCCAGAAAGATGGAAGCGTTCATCTATAGTTCCTATAGTAAAGCCAGGCAAAGAAGATAGTGTAACGATAACAAAATATCGACCAATCAGCTTGTTGAACATATGCGGTAAAGTTTTAGAAAAGTTAATGATAAATAGGATTGAATATCATATTAACACGAGAAACCTTTACAGTACAAGACAATTTGGATTTAAAGCTCAGAAAAGCACGACAGATGCAGCAATGGCGCTGAAGGTATTCATTGAAGATGAGCTAAAATCTTTTGGTTATGTTGTTTTGGTGAGTTTGGACGTGAAAGGAGCTTTTGATGCATGTTGGTGGCCTAGTGTCTTAAATAACTTAAGAGAGATGAAGTGCCCAAGAAATTTGTACCAACTTACAAAGGATTATTTTAAAAATAGGAAAGCAACTCTCTCTACGAATGAATTCAGGACTGAAGTACAGGTCCAGCGAGGCTGTCCGCAAGGATCTTGTTGTGGGCCTGGACTTTGGAATATACTATATAACTCTTTGCTAAAATTGGAATTTACAACGCGGACAGAGGTAATAGCATTTGCTGATGATTTACTTGTCATGACAAAAGGAAAAAGTATATTAGATGCTGAAAATTTTTCAAATCAGGACATAAAGAAAATTGAGTTATGGGCTAAAGAAAATAAAATCCAGTTTAACGACTCAAAATCAAAAGTTTTGGTAATATCAAAGAAGAAAACTAATCATAATGAAGCAATCAGCATATATCTGAACAATAAAACTCTGGAACAAGTGGATGTTATTAAATATCTTGGTATTTACATTGATAGGAAGTTTAGCTTTGATCACCACATAGATCAAGTACATGACAAAGCACTACGACTTCTGCATAATCTTTCCAAGTGCGCAAAACTCACTTGGGGACTGGGAAATAAGGCGCTAGAAACTATTTATAAAGGCGCAATAGAACCTATTTTAACTTATGGTGCTCCTGTGTGGGGATTTGCCCTAGAAAAGCAGAAGAACATTAAAAAATTCGAGAGGATTCAGAGATTGTTCAATATAAAAATGACGAAGGCATATAGGACAATTTCTTATGATGCATCTTGTGTTATTGCCGGCATCCAGCCAATTGGTATAACAATACAAGGCAAAATAAAACTGTATAATGATATACACAGTGAACGTGACTATGATGCACCCCTACCACCAAGCGTCTGGAACCATCCAGCAGAACGACCTCATATAAAAGCAGTTGAGGATGATGGGGCATACGTCTTTCAAATTTTTACGGATGGGAGTAAATCAGATGAAAAAGTCGGGGCTGCTGTAGTTCTGTACAGGCACAATACTGTAATTCGACAACTGCAATTCAGGCTGGATGGAAGGTGTTCAAACAATCAGGCTGAACAACTGGCTATTTTGAAAGCACTTGAAGAGCTACAAAACATGGCAAATACGCTGAACAAAGAGAAGACTGTAGCCATATTTACAGATAGTCAGGTGGCACTATCCACCTTACAAAACAACAATAAACACAATTATATTCCTGAGGAGACACTTAATAGACTAGGAACTTTAGAAAGAAATCAGTGGACAATACACTTTACTTGGGTGAAAGCACATGCAGGAGTTACTGGTAACGTGCTAGCAGACATATTAGCAAAATCAGCTGCTGAAGACATCGAAATAAAGACTATTTACAACAAGGTACCAAAATCTTCTTTGAAAACTGAAATAGAGAGGGCAGGACATCTACAGTGGCAACAGAGATGGAGCAGTACAAGTAAAGGAGCCCTTACCAAATCATTCTTCCCTTTGATAAAGGATCGTCTTAAGACAAAACTACCATTAACAGCGACATTCACTGCAATGGTATCAGGACATGGAAAAACTAAAGCTTACTTGTATAGATTTCATATCATAGATGATCCCCAATGCACCTGCAATAGCCCACAGCAGACCGCAAACCACCTCATTTATGAATGTAGAGACACAAAACATCAGAGGGACAAGTTGATTGAAGAAGCACACAAGAATGGAGGAAATTGGCCAGTGTCAAACCAAAACCTTATAAATAAACATTTGAAAGCTTTTTGTATATATGTTAATTCAATTGACTTGTAAACAATTTTTATTTTAAAACAATACGTGAATTGAACATTTAAATTCTAATATTTAAAAAACTATTGTAAAATAATATCAAAATGTGATTACTATTTATAATGTATCTATGTAATTAAATGCATGTAATGTTACTCCGTAACGGGGCATGCTGTTAAAGTTCAATAAAAAAAAAAAAAAAAAATACATACATACATACATACATACATACATACATACATACATACATACATACATACATACATACATACATACATACATACATACATACATACATACATACATACATACATACATACATACATACATACATACATACATACATACATACATACATACATACATACATACATACATACATACATACATACATACATACATACATACATACATACATACATACATACATACATACATACATACATACATACATACATACATACATACATACATACATACATACATACATACATACATACATACATACATACATACATACATACATACATACATACATACATACATACATACATACATACATACATACATACATACATACATACATACATACATACATACATACATACATACATACATACATACATACATACATACATACATACATACATACATACATACATACATACATACATACATACATACATACATACATACAGACATACATACATACATACGTGATTGTGTAGTTATACAGGTTGTATATAATAAGAAAACATTTTTTGCAGCTTGTATGTACTTTGATGGGCACTTGAATATAGAAGATGACATTAACAAGATTGAAAATATTCTCCAGCATATTAAAGGAAAGGGTCTGATAATACTAGCAGATAGTAACGCCAGAAACAAACTTTGGCATGATATAATAACTAATCAGCGTGGTAGAATATTTGAAGAATTCATTACAGCAACAAATTTACATATCATGAATGAAAACAACGGCTTGCCAACTTTTGAATCCCAAACTGGAAGGAGTTGGGTCGATTTGACTATCGTTAATGACAAACTCCTTAGAGATGTAAGGGAATGGACCGTTGGAGAGCAAGAAAGCTGCTCTGATCATAAGATAATATCGTTCACAATAGGAAATGCAATCAAAACCCAAACTCGTACATTAAAGGGAATTAAATATATAACTAGACCAGAAAATTATAAGACATTTGAGGAAACGTTGCCACGAAAGCTGACCAAAAATTTTAATTGTCTGGGCAATGGACAGAGTGTGGATGAACAGCTCGCCCATAAAGTAAAAGAAAATAATGTTGAATATACAATTGAAATGTTCTACAATAGTATGGAAGCTGCATGCAGGGAAGCGTTTAGAGTAAGCAGGGGTAAGAAGCAGGCAAGTAAAGGCAAATCAATTCCCTGGTGGACCATTGAACTAACCATATTGAGGAAAAAGGTAAATGCATTAAGACGACGATATCAACGAACTATTAATAATGAGCAGTTAAGAGAAGAAAGAAGGAATCAGTACTTGGAAGGTAATCGGCAATACCAAAGGAAAATAAATGACGAAAAGTTTAAATCCTGGAGGGAATTTTGTAATGTAACTGATGGGACTAATCCTTGGACTGTAGTCTATAAGATCGCAGCCAATAAAATAAGATATCAGAATTCACTTACTACATTGCAAAGAGAAGATGGAACCTACACTGAAGATATACCAAGCACATTAAAGTATATGCTGGAGAACTTCATTCCGGAGGATAGGGTACAAGATGATACTGAACGACAAAAAGACCTAAGGAGGCTTGCAGAGGAAGTAATTAGTACCCCAGATGACAAGGAATTTACACCTAATGAGATTTGGGTTGTATTAAAAAATTTCAATCCAAAAAAGTCACCGGGAGAAGATGGAATATCTAGTGATATTCTGTTAAATGCTTTTAAAATGTTCCCATATTTTTTTACAGCAATATATAATCAATGTCTTATGGAAGGAATTTTTCCAGAAAGATGGAAGCGTTCATCTATAGTTCCTATAGTAAAGCCAGGCAAAGAAGATAGTGTAACGATAACAAAATATCGACCAATCAGCTTGTTGAACATATGCGGTAAAGTTTTAGAAAAGTTAATGATAAATAGGATTGAATATCATATTAACACGAGAAACCTTTACAGTACAAGACAATTTGGATTTAAAGCTCAGAAAAGCACGACAGATGCAGCAATGGCGCTGAAGGTATTCATTGAAGATGAGCTAAAATCTTTTGGTTATGTTGTTTTGGTGAGTTTGGACGTGAAAGGAGCTTTTGATGCATGTTGGTGGCCTAGTGTCTTAAATAACTTAAGAGAGATGAAGTGCCCAAGAAATTTGTACCAACTTACAAAGGATTATTTTAAAAATAGGAAAGCAACTCTCTCTACGAATGAATTCAGGACTGAAGTACAGGTCCAGCGAGGCTGTCCGCAAGGATCTTGTTGTGGGCCTGGACTTTGGAATATACTATATAACTCTTTGCTAAAATTGGAATTTACAACGCGGACAGAGGTAATAGCATTTGCTGATGATTTACTTGTCATGACAAAAGGAAAAAGTATATTAGATGCTGAAAATTTTTCAAATCAGGACATAAAGAAAATTGAGTTATGGGCTAAAGAAAATAAAATCCAGTTTAACGACTCAAAATCAAAAGTTTTGGTAATATCAAAGAAGAAAACTAATCATAATGAAGCAATCAGCATATATCTGAACAATAAAACTCTGGAACAAGTGGATGTTATTAAATATCTTGGTATTTACATTGATAGGAAGTTTAGCTTTGATCACCACATAGATCAAGTACATGACAAAGCACTACGACTTCTGCATAATCTTTCCAAGTGCGCAAAACTCACTTGGGGACTGGGAAATAAGGCGCTAGAAACTATTTATAAAGGCGCAATAGAACCTATTTTAACTTATGGTGCTCCTGTGTGGGGATTTGCCCTAGAAAAGCAGAAGAACATTAAAAAATTCGAGAGGATTCAGAGATTGTTCAATATAAAAATGACGAAGGCATATAGGACAATTTCTTATGATGCATCTTGTGTTATTGCCGGCATCCAGCCAATTGGTATAACAATACAAGGCAAAATAAAACTGTATAATGATATACACAGTGAACGTGACTATGATGCACCCCTACCACCAAGCGTCTGGAACCATCCAGCAGAACGACCTCATATAAAAGCAGTTGAGGATGATGGGGCATACGTCTTTCAAATTTTTACGGATGGGAGTAAATCAGATGAAAAAGTCGGGGCTGCTGTAGTTCTGTACAGGCACAATACTGTAATTCGACAACTGCAATTCAGGCTGGATGGAAGGTGTTCAAACAATCAGGCTGAACAACTGGCTATTTTGAAAGCACTTGAAGAGCTACAAAACATGGCAAATACGCTGAACAAAGAGAAGACTGTAGCCATATTTACAGATAGTCAGGTGGCACTATCCACCTTACAAAACAACAATAAACACAATTATATTCCTGAGGAGACACTTAATAGACTAGGAACTTTAGAAAGAAATCAGTGGACAATACACTTTACTTGGGTGAAAGCACATGCAGGAGTTACTGGTAACGTGCTAGCAGACATATTAGCAAAATCAGCTGCTGAAGACATCGAAATAAAGACTATTTACAACAAGGTACCAAAATCTTCTTTGAAAACTGAAATAGAGAGGGCAGGACATCTACAGTGGCAACAGAGATGGAGCAGTACAAGTAAAGGAGCCCTTACCAAATCATTCTTCCCTTTGATAAAGGATCGTCTTAAGACAAAACTACCATTAACAGCGACATTCACTGCAATGGTATCAGGACATGGAAAAACTAAAGCTTACTTGTATAGATTTCATATCATAGATGATCCCCAATGCACCTGCAATAGCCCACAGCAGACCGCAAACCACCTCATTTATGAATGTAGAGACACAAAACATCAGAGGGACAAGTTGATTGAAGAAGCACACAAGAATGGAGGAAATTGGCCAGTGTCAAACCAAAACCTTATAAATAAACATTTGAAAGCTTTTTGTATATATGTTAATTCAATTGACTTGTAAACAATTTTTATTTTAAAACAATACGTGAATTGAACATTTAAATTCTAATATTTAAAAAACTATTGTAAAATAATATCAAAATGTGATTACTATTTATAATGTATCTATGTAATTAAATGCATGTAATGTTACTCCGTAACGGGGCATGCTGTTAAAGTTCAATAAAAAAAAAAAAAAAAATACATACATACATACATACATACATACATACATACATACATACATACATACATACATACATACATACATACATACATACATACATACATACATACATACATACATACATACATACATACATACATACATACATACATACATACATACATACATACATACATACATACATACATACATACATACATACATACATACATACATACATACATACATACATACATACATACATACATACATACATACATACATACATACATACATACATACATACATACATACATACATACATACATACATACATACATACATACATACATACATACATACATACATACATACATACATACATACATACATACATACATACATACATACATACATACATACATACAGACATACATACATACATACGTGATTGTGTAGTTATACAGGTTGTATATAATAAGAAAACATTTTTTGCAGCTTGTATGTACTTTGATGGGCACTTGAATATAGAAGATGACATTAACAAGATTGAAAATATTCTCCAGCATATTAAAGGAAAGGGTCTGATAATACTAGCAGATAGTAACGCCAGAAACAAACTTTGGCATGATATAATAACTAATCAGCGTGGTAGAATATTTGAAGAATTCATTACAGCAACAAATTTACATATCATGAATGAAAACAACGGCTTGCCAACTTTTGAATCCCAAACTGGAAGGAGTTGGGTCGATTTGACTATCGTTAATGACAAACTCCTTAGAGATGTAAGGGAATGGACCGTTGGAGAGCAAGAAAGCTGCTCTGATCATAAGATAATATCGTTCACAATAGGAAATGCAATCAAAACCCAAACTCGTACATTAAAGGGAATTAAATATATAACTAGACCAGAAAATTATAAGACATTTGAGGAAACGTTGCCACGAAAGCTGACCAAAAATTTTAATTGTCTGGGCAATGGACAGAGTGTGGATGAACAGCTCGCCCATAAAGTAAAAGAAAATAATGTTGAATATACAATTGAAATGTTCTACAATAGTATGGAAGCTGCATGCAGGGAAGCGTTTAGAGTAAGCAGGGGTAAGAAGCAGGCAAGTAAAGGCAAATCAATTCCCTGGTGGACCATTGAACTAACCATATTGAGGAAAAAGGTAAATGCATTAAGACGACGATATCAACGAACTATTAATAATGAGCAGTTAAGAGAAGAAAGAAGGAATCAGTACTTGGAAGGTAATCGGCAATACCAAAGGAAAATAAATGACGAAAAGTTTAAATCCTGGAGGGAATTTTGTAATGTAACTGATGGGACTAATCCTTGGACTGTAGTCTATAAGATCGCAGCCAATAAAATAAGATATCAGAATTCACTTACTACATTGCAAAGAGAAGATGGAACCTACACTGAAGATATACCAAGCACATTAAAGTATATGCTGGAGAACTTCATTCCGGAGGATAGGGTACAAGATGATACTGAACGACAAAAAGACCTAAGGAGGCTTGCAGAGGAAGTAATTAGTACCCCAGATGACAAGGAATTTACACCTAATGAGATTTGGGTTGTATTAAAAAATTTCAATCCAAAAAAGTCACCGGGAGAAGATGGAATATCTAGTGATATTCTGTTAAATGCTTTTAAAATGTTCCCATATTTTTTTACAGCAATATATAATCAATGTCTTATGGAAGGAATTTTTCCAGAAAGATGGAAGCGTTCATCTATAGTTCCTATAGTAAAGCCAGGCAAAGAAGATAGTGTAACGATAACAAAATATCGACCAATCAGCTTGTTGAACATATGCGGTAAAGTTTTAGAAAAGTTAATGATAAATAGGATTGAATATCATATTAACACGAGAAACCTTTACAGTACAAGACAATTTGGATTTAAAGCTCAGAAAAGCACGACAGATGCAGCAATGGCGCTGAAGGTATTCATTGAAGATGAGCTAAAATCTTTTGGTTATGTTGTTTTGGTGAGTTTGGACGTGAAAGGAGCTTTTGATGCATGTTGGTGGCCTAGTGTCTTAAATAACTTAAGAGAGATGAAGTGCCCAAGAAATTTGTACCAACTTACAAAGGATTATTTTAAAAATAGGAAAGCAACTCTCTCTACGAATGAATTCAGGACTGAAGTACAGGTCCAGCGAGGCTGTCCGCAAGGATCTTGTTGTGGGCCTGGACTTTGGAATATACTATATAACTCTTTGCTAAAATTGGAATTTACAACGCGGACAGAGGTAATAGCATTTGCTGATGATTTACTTGTCATGACAAAAGGAAAAAGTATATTAGATGCTGAAAATTTTTCAAATCAGGACATAAAGAAAATTGAGTTATGGGCTAAAGAAAATAAAATCCAGTTTAACGACTCAAAATCAAAAGTTTTGGTAATATCAAAGAAGAAAACTAATCATAATGAAGCAATCAGCATATATCTGAACAATAAAACTCTGGAACAAGTGGATGTTATTAAATATCTTGGTATTTACATTGATAGGAAGTTTAGCTTTGATCACCACATAGATCAAGTACATGACAAAGCACTACGACTTCTGCATAATCTTTCCAAGTGCGCAAAACTCACTTGGGGACTGGGAAATAAGGCGCTAGAAACTATTTATAAAGGCGCAATAGAACCTATTTTAACTTATGGTGCTCCTGTGTGGGGATTTGCCCTAGAAAAGCAGAAGAACATTAAAAAATTCGAGAGGATTCAGAGATTGTTCAATATAAAAATGACGAAGGCATATAGGACAATTTCTTATGATGCATCTTGTGTTATTGCCGGCATCCAGCCAATTGGTATAACAATACAAGGCAAAATAAAACTGTATAATGATATACACAGTGAACGTGACTATGATGCACCCCTACCACCAAGCGTCTGGAACCATCCAGCAGAACGACCTCATATAAAAGCAGTTGAGGATGATGGGGCATACGTCTTTCAAATTTTTACGGATGGGAGTAAATCAGATGAAAAAGTCGGGGCTGCTGTAGTTCTGTACAGGCACAATACTGTAATTCGACAACTGCAATTCAGGCTGGATGGAAGGTGTTCAAACAATCAGGCTGAACAACTGGCTATTTTGAAAGCACTTGAAGAGCTACAAAACATGGCAAATACGCTGAACAAAGAGAAGACTGTAGCCATATTTACAGATAGTCAGGTGGCACTATCCACCTTACAAAACAACAATAAACACAATTATATTCCTGAGGAGACACTTAATAGACTAGGAACTTTAGAAAGAAATCAGTGGACAATACACTTTACTTGGGTGAAAGCACATGCAGGAGTTACTGGTAACGTGCTAGCAGACATATTAGCAAAATCAGCTGCTGAAGACATCGAAATAAAGACTATTTACAACAAGGTACCAAAATCTTCTTTGAAAACTGAAATAGAGAGGGCAGGACATCTACAGTGGCAACAGAGATGGAGCAGTACAAGTAAAGGAGCCCTTACCAAATCATTCTTCCCTTTGATAAAGGATCGTCTTAAGACAAAACTACCATTAACAGCGACATTCACTGCAATGGTATCAGGACATGGAAAAACTAAAGCTTACTTGTATAGATTTCATATCATAGATGATCCCCAATGCACCTGCAATAGCCCACAGCAGACCGCAAACCACCTCATTTATGAATGTAGAGACACAAAACATCAGAGGGACAAGTTGATTGAAGAAGTACACAAGAATGGAGGAAATTGGCCAGTGTCAAACCAAAACCTTATAAATAAACATTTGAAAGCTTTTTGTATATATGTTAATTCAATTGACTTGTAAACAATTTTTATTTTAAAACAATACGTGAATTGAACATTTAAATTCTAATATTTAAAAAACTATTGTAAAATAATATCAAAATGTGATTACTATTTATAATGTATCTATGTAATTAAATGCATGTAATGTTACTCCGTAACGGGGCATGCTGTTAAAGTTCAATAAAAAAAAAAAAAAAAATACATACATACATACATACATACATACATACATACATACATACATACATACATACATACATACATACATACATACATACATACATACATACATACATACATACATACATACATACATACATACATACATACATACATACATACATACATACATACATACATACATACATACATACATACATACATACATACATACATACATACATACATACATACATACATACATACATACATACATACATACATACATACATACATACATACATACATACATACATACATACATACATACATACATACATACATACATACATACATACATACATACATACATACATACATACATACATACATACATACATACATACATACATACATACATACATACATACATACATACATACATACATACATACATACATACATACATACATACATACATACATACATACATACATACATACATACATACATACATACATACATACATACATACATACATACATACATACATACATACATACATACATACATACATACATACATACATACATACATACATACATACATACATACATACATACATACATACATACATACATACATACATACATACATACATACATACATACATACATACATACATACATACATACATACATACATACATACATACATACATACATACATACATACATACATACATACATACATACATACATACATACATACATACATACATACATACAGACATACATACATACATACGTGATTGTGTTGTTATACAGGTTGTATATAATAAGAAAACATTTTTTGCAGCTTGTATGTACTTTGATGGGCACTTGAATATAGAAGATGACATTAACAAGATTGAAAATATTCTCCAGCATATTAAAGGAAAGGGTCTGATAATACTAGCAGATAGTAACGCCAGAAACAAACTTTGGCATGATATAATAACTAATCAGCGTGGTAGAATATTTGAAGAATTCATTACAGCAACAAATTTACATATCATGAATGAAAACAACGGCTTGCCAACTTTTGAATCCCAAACTGGAAGGAGTTGGGTCGATTTGACTATCGTTAATGACAAACTCCTTAGAGATGTAAGGGAATGGACCGTTGGAGAGCAAGAAAGCTGCTCTGATCATAAGATAATATCGTTCACAATAGGAAATGCAATCAAAACCCAAACTCGTACATTAAAGGGAATTAAATATATAACTAGACCAGAAAATTATAAGACATTTGAGGAAACGTTGCCACGAAAGCTGACCAAAAATTTTAATTGTCTGGGCAATGGACAGAGTGTGGATGAACAGCTCGCCCATAAAGTAAAAGAAAATAATGTTGAATATACAATTGAAATGTTCTACAATAGTATGGAAGCTGCATGCAGGGAAGCGTTTAGAGTAAGCAGGGGTAAGAAGCAGGCAAGTAAAGGCAAATCAATTCCCTGGTGGACCATTGAACTAACCATATTGAGGAAAAAGGTAAATGCATTAAGACGACGATATCAACGAACTATTAATAATGAGCAGTTAAGAGAAGAAAGAAGGAATCAGTACTTGGAAGGTAATCGGCAATACCAAAGGAAAATAAATGACGAAAAGTTTAAATCCTGGAGGGAATTTTGTAATGTAACTGATGGGACTAATCCTTGGACTGTAGTCTATAAGATCGCAGCCAATAAAATAAGATATCAGAATTCACTTACTACATTGCAAAGAGAAGATGGAACCTACACTGAAGATATACCAAGCACATTAAAGTATATGCTGGAGAACTTCATTCCGGAGGATAGGGTACAAGATGATACTGAACGACAAAAAGACCTAAGGAGGCTTGCAGAGGAAGTAATTAGTACCCCAGATGACAAGGAATTTACACCTAATGAGATTTGGGTTGTATTAAAAAATTTCAATCCAAAAAAGTCACCGGGAGAAGATGGAATATCTAGTGATATTCTGTTAAATGCTTTTAAAATGTTCCCATATTTTTTTACAGCAATATATAATCAATGTCTTATGGAAGGAATTTTTCCAGAAAGATGGAAGCGTTCATCTATAGTTCCTATAGTAAAGCCAGGCAAAGAAGATAGTGTAACGATAACAAAATATCGACCAATCAGCTTGTTGAACATATGCGGTAAAGTTTTAGAAAAGTTAATGATAAATAGGATTGAATATCATATTAACACGAGAAACCTTTACAGTACAAGACAATTTGGATTTAAAGCTCAGAAAAGCACGACAGATGCAGCAATGGCGCTGAAGGTATTCATTGAAGATGAGCTAAAATCTTTTGGTTATGTTGTTTTGGTGAGTTTGGACGTGAAAGGAGCTTTTGATGCATGTTGGTGGCCTAGTGTCTTAAATAACTTAAGAGAGATGAAGTGCCCAAGAAATTTGTACCAACTTACAAAGGATTATTTTAAAAATAGGAAAGCAACTCTCTCTACGAATGAATTCAGGACTGAAGTACAGGTCCAGCGAGGCTGTCCGCAAGGATCTTGTTGTGGGCCTGGACTTTGGAATATACTATATAACTCTTTGCTAAAATTGGAATTTACAACGCGGACAGAGGTAATAGCATTTGCTGATGATTTACTTGTCATGACAAAAGGAAAAAGTATATTAGATGCTGAAAATTTTTCAAATCAGGACATAAAGAAAATTGAGTTATGGGCTAAAGAAAATAAAATCCAGTTTAACGACTCAAAATCAAAAGTTTTGGTAATATCAAAGAAGAAAACTAATCATAATGAAGCAATCAGCATATATCTGAACAATAAAACTCTGGAACAAGTGGATGTTATTAAATATCTTGGTATTTACATTGATAGGAAGTTTAGCTTTGATCACCACATAGATCAAGTACATGACAAAGCACTACGACTTCTGCATAATCTTTCCAAGTGCGCAAAACTCACTTGGGGACTGGGAAATAAGGCGCTAGAAACTATTTATAAAGGCGCAATAGAACCTATTTTAACTTATGGTGCTCCTGTGTGGGGATTTGCCCTAGAAAAGCAGAAGGACATTAAAAAATTCGAGAGGATTCAGAGATTGTTCAATATAAAAATGACGAAGGCATATAGGACAATTTCTTATGATGCATCTTGTGTTATTGCCGGCATCCAGCCAATTGGTATAACAATACAAGGCAAAATAAAACTGTATAATGATATACACAGTGAACGTGACCATGATGCACCCCTACCACCAAGCGTCTGGAACCATCCAGCAGAACGACCTCATATAAAAGCAGTTGAGGATGATGGGGCATACGTCTTTCAAATTTTTACGGATGGGAGTAAATCAGATGAAAAAGTCAGGGCTGCTGTAGTTCTGTACAAGCACAATACTGTAATTCGACAACTGCAATTCAGGCTGGATGGAAGGTGTTCAAACAATCAGGCCGAACAACTGGCTATTTTGAAAGCACTTGAAGAGCTACAAAACATGGCAAATACGCTGAACAAAGAGAAGACTGTAGCCATATTTACAGATAGTCAGGTGGCACTATCCACCTTACAAAACAACAATAAACACAATTATATTCCTGAGGAGACACTTTATAGACTAGGAACTTTAGAAAGAAATCAGTGGACAATACACTTTAGTTGGGTGAAAGCACATGCAGGAGTTACTGGTAACGTGCTAGCAGACATATTAGCAAAATCAGCTGCTGAAGACATCGAAATAAAGACTATTTACAACAAGGTACCAAAATCTTCTTTGAAAACTGAAATAGAGAGGGCAGGACATCTACAGTGGCAACAGAGATGGAGCAGTACAAGTAAAGGAGCCCTTACCAAATCATTCTTCCCTTTGATAAAGGATCGTCTTAAGACAAAACTACCATTAACAGCGACATTCACTGCAATGCTATCAGGACATGGAAAAACTAGAGCTTACTTGTATAGATTTCATATCATAGATGATCCCCAATGCACCTGCAATAGCCCACAGCAGACCGCAAACCACCTCATTTATGAATGTAGAGACACAAAACATCAGAGGGACAAGTTGATTGAAGAAGTACACAAGAATGGAGGAAATTGGCCAGTGTCAAACCAAAACCTTATAAATAAACATTTGAAAGCTTTTTGTATATATGTTAATTCAATTGACTTGTAAACAATTTTTATTTTAAAACAATACGTGAATTGAACATTTAAATTCTAATATTTAAAAAACTATTGTAAAATAATATCAAAATGTGATTACTATTTATAATGTATCTATGTAATTAAATGCATGTAATGTTACTCCGTAACGGGGCATGCTGTTAAAGTTCAATAAAATAAAAAAAAAAATACATACATACATACATACATACATACATACATACATACATACATACATACATACATACATACATACATACAGTGAGTGAGTGTGTAGTGTTTTAGGGCCCGTCGACAACAAGGTCATTTGGGCCCTACATACATACATTCATACATACATACATATATACATACATACATTACATACATACAAACATACATACACACATACATACATATATACATACATACGTACGTACCTAAGTGCGTATATACAGACGTACATACATACGATCATACACACATACGTACGAAACTGCGTCCAATCATACATGCATAGATACCTACACACCTATATACATACATACATAAATACATACATACATTTCATACATACTTACATAAATAACTACATACCTTCATTTTACATACCTACCTACATACCAATATACATATATACATACTTACATACATACCTACATTCCTACATACTTACATAAATACGTACATACATACCTACCTACATACCCTCATACATACATGCATACATAATTACTTGCATACATACGTACATACATCCCGACATACCTACATACCTACCTTCGTACCTTGCAACCAACCTACATACATATACAACTGCAACCTACATACCTATATACATACATTGCTCCGTTCGTACATACATACATATGTACGTAAATACATAAATATATATTAACCTACGTTCCTAAGTACGTACTTACATACACATACACATTTACGCACCTACGTACCTGCGTACTTACGTGCATAAATACATACCATACATGTATACATACACACATACATACGTACGTACCTAGGTTGCTACGTACGTGCATACATACGCACCAAAGTAGGTACGAACGAACGTACATACACACGTACATACATGAAGGGAAGCGGCTAGTTTCAAATCAAAACCTTAGAAATAAACATTGGTAAGCGTTTTGTAAATATGTTTATTCAAATAATATTTAAAGTCACTAACTAAATGAGACTTAATTTAAACTATTTATTCCTAATATTCCAAAGTTATTGTAAAATACAGTAAGAGTACAGTTACAATCTATAATATATCAATGTATTGCAATATATGTAATATTACTCTGTAATGGGGCATATAGTTAATGTTCAATAAACTAAAAAAGCCACACACATATATGTACATTTACCTACATACTACATACATACGTACATAAGTACGTACGTACATATTTACCATACATACATGCATGCTTGCGTACATACATATATATACCAACATACATACGTACATTCCTACATATATACCATATATACATACGTACCTACGTACGTGCAACAATACATACATTATACACATACAATACTTACATTCTTACATACACACGTACATATATCTATACATTATACGTAACTGCGTACGTACGTATATACATACGTACATAGATACCTACGTGAATACATACGTACCTACCTATATACCTACACACATACGTACATTCCTATATACATAAATACCATACATGGATACCTGCCATACATACGTATCTATGTACGTATGTACAAACCTAAAAACATACACACATACATACATTCATGCATACATATATACATACATACGTACATACATCAATACATACGTATTTACCAATGTACGTACCTACCTACATACATACATACATACATCCTAAAACATACACACATACGAACATACACACATACATACATTCCTACATACATACATGCATAATACATACATACGTACGTACATATATACATCCATACATACGTATGTACGAAAGTACGTATATATAGATACATACATGCATATATACAGACATAACATACATATCTATCTACCTACGAGGAATAACTACATACGTATATACCTACCTACTTATATACATACATAGATTTGTACATTCATACGCACCTACGTGCGTACGTACGACCATACATACATATATACATAACATACATACATTCTTACATACGTACATACATACACACATACCTACACATACACGCACATACATACATATATACATACGTACGTACCTACGTAACTACGTATGTACATACAAACCTACGTACGTACATACATACATGCATGCATACGTACCTACATACCTACGTACGTACATACATAATTATCCGCCTACATACCTACATACATACCTTCCCACATACATAGCTACCATACATTAATAGATACATACATATATACATAAAGATATACATACATACGTACCTACGTACGTGCATATATACATACATACAATGCATACACACCACACATGCATACCTACCAACCTACCTACACACCTACTACGTACATACCTACATATCTGAATACCTAATTACCTAGATGCCCATATACCTACATACATACCTACAAACATACAAACATCCGCCTATACATATATACGTACGTACATACGTACCTAGGTACGTACATAAATACATAAATATGTACGTACCTACGTCCGTCCGTACTTACATAAATACGCACTTAGGTACCCTCCTACGGACGTACATGGATACATACTTAAATGCATTGATACGTACCTACGTAGGTACGTAAGTACGTACATACATACTTATATACATATATACATACATGCGTACGTACCAACGTACCTAAATACGACAATCATTACATACTTGCATACGTACCTAGATACGTACATACATGCGCACATATATACAAACGTACAAACATACGTACGAAACTACGTCCATGCATATATGCATACATACCGACATACAGACATAGCCACCTACGTACATACCCATATACCTACATACATACCTACATGGATACATACCTACCTACATACCTACAACCAACATACCTACATAACGACATACCTTCAGGCCTACATACCTATATAAACTACATACCTACATACATACATGTATACATACATACCTACGTACATACCTGCATAGCTACATAGTTATAAACTGACATATCTACATACAATGCTACATACCTACATTACTGCATACCCACTTAACTACGTACCCACATACCTACCTACATATACACCTACATACCATACAGAAACACATACATTCGTACCTGCGTACCTACGTACGTACATAGATACATAAAATAAATACATACCATACATGCATATATATGCATACATACACACATACGTGCGTGCCTACGTTGCTACGTACGTACATACCACACACATGCATACATTAATAAATACGTACCTACATACCTACATGCATACGTACATTCCCACATACGTACATTCATACACACATACGTACGTATATACGTACATTCATACATACGTACCTATGTACCTACGTACGTACGTGCATACCTACATAAATAAACACATACATACATGCATACATACGTACATACCTACATACCAATATATATAGATCCGTATCTACGTACGTACGTACATGCACACCTACATGAATACATACATAAGTATCTATTACATACATACATAATTACATACATATGTATCTACGTTCGTACGTACGTACATACATACAAACATAAAATACATACATACCATACATGCATATATACATACACACATACATACTTAGGTACGTACGTACGTACATTCATACATACATACATACATACATACATACATACATACATACATACATACATACATACATACATACATACATACATACATACATACATACATACATACATACATACATACATACATACATACATACATACATACATACATACATACATACATACATACATACATACATACATACATACATACATACATACATACAAACGTACGCACATAGTAACAAATATATCCGTACCTACGTCCGTTCGTACATACGTACATACAGACATACGTACCCACGAAAGTACGCACATAAATAAATTCGTGGATACATGCATACAGTGGCACCTACCTAGCTACGTACGTTTGTACGTACATACATACATAAAGAAATACATATAGACATACGTACATACATACTTACATACAGACATACATACATACAAACATGCTAACATACATACCCACATACATACATACATACATACATACATACATACATACATACATACATACATACATACATACATACATACATACATACATACGTACGTACGTACGTACGTACGTATCTTACTTACTTACTTACCTACACAGGTACCTATGAACGTACGAACATACATACGTACGTACATTCTTACAAACATACGCACTTACGTAACTACGTACGTACATATATACATACGTACCTACGCACCTACATACATACAACATACGTACATGCATACATACATATAATACATACATGGATGGAAGTGGCCAGTTTCACATTAAAAAGCCTTATAAATATACATTTGAAAGCTTTTTGTGAATATGTTTATTTGATTAATATGTAACACCATTAACTAAATGAGACTTCAATTGAACAATTTAATCCAAATATTTCAAAATTATTCCAAATTACAATAAGAGTACAGTTACAATTTGTAGTATATCAATGTAATGCAACGGGTATAATGTTCCTCTGTAATGGGGCATGCAGTTAATGTTCAATAAACTATTAAAATACATACATGCATACATAAATACATACCTATATCCATATATATACGTGCCTACGTACGTGCGTACATATATACGCAACTACGTACGTACATACATTAATACGTACGACCTACGTACATAGGTACATACATACGTACCTACCTACGTACGTGCATACATACATACGCGACCACGTTCCTACGTACGTACATACATATATACACATACATACATACATACATACATACATACATACATACATACATACATACATACATACATACATACATACATACATACATACATAACTAATTATCTACATACAAACATAAATACATCCGGACCTACGTACGTACATACATACCAAAGTACGCACCTACGAACGTACATACATCTATACATATATACATTTAATACATACCTACATACCAACAACACTACATAGCTACATGCCTATATACCTACCTATATTCCTACGTACTTATATATGTACACACATATATGCATACCATACATACATACCTACTAACACACCTACAATCCTACATACCTAATTACTTAGAAGCCTACATTCCTATATACACACCTACATAACTACACACCTACATACATATTTACATACCTACATTCATCCAACCATACATCCACATATTCGTAAGTACATACCTACCTATGTACGTACAGAAATACATGAATACGTACCTATGTACGTACATGCATCCACACGTACACTCGTACGTACATACATACACATATACTTGCACACATACGTGCATACTTAGCTACGTACGTTTAACACACTTACATACATATAAACACTAAGGTACCTACCTACGTACGTTTGTACATAATTACATACATACAAACTTACCTACGTACGCAGCTATGTACGTACATACATACGTGGGAACCTACGTCCATACATACATGCATTCATACCTACATACCTATACACCTACATACACACCTACCTACCTACATACCCATATCCCTACGTACATACATACTAACATATCTACATACCATCCATACCTACCTACCATCCATACCTACCTACCAACCAACCTACACCTTCGTACAAACCTACAACCCTACATACCTACCTACAAAGCTAGATACCTACAACCAACATACCTACATACTTATATATCTACATACCTTCATCACCACATGCCTACCTACATACCTTGAGATCAACACACATATATACATACAGTCATACATTCTTACATGTACACATACATACTTACCATACCTACCATACCCACCATCCTACCTACCTACATACCTGCATACCTACATACCTACTTACCTAGCTACCAGCCTGCATACCTATATACCTACATACCTATAAACATGCAACCTACACACCTACATACCTACCTACCTACGTACGTACATAAATACATATATACTATAACTACGTTTCTTCGTACGTTCATACATACATATATAACATACATACACATAGATACATACATACGTACCTGACATTCATACTTACATACATACACACATACATACATACACATATACGTACCTATGTACGTACATACAAGCATATATATACTTACCTCCGTTTCTTCGTACGTTCATACATACATAACATACATACATACACACATACATATACACATACATACCTACTTGGCATTCATACTTACATACATACCAGACATTCCTACTTAAATACATACATATACACATACATACACACATTCATACATACGTACCTATGTACCTATTTACGTACGTGCATACCTACATAAATACACACATACATACATACATGCATAGATACATACATGCATACATACATTCATACATACATTAATACATACATACGTACATACATCCATACATGCGTATGTACGAACGTACGTACATACACATATACATACAGACAAAACATACATATCTATCTACCTACCAAGATAACTACATACTACATACCTACGTACTTGCATATATACATACATATATCCATCCATACATACATTTGTACATACGTAGGCACCTACGCACCTACGTACGACCGTACATACCTATATACATACCATACATATATTCTTACATACGTACATACATACACACATACCTACACAGATACGTACATACATATATACATACATACGTACCTACGTAACTGCGTACATACATACATATGTACGTACCTACGTAGGTACGTACTTAAATACATACCTACATACACACATACATTCATAAATACATGCCTACGTACGTAAATATGTACGTACATACACACGTACCTACGTATCTACGTACATACCATACATCCATACATACGTAAATAACTACATACCTAGATACCTACGTACATACATACGTACACACCTACATACTTACATACCTACCTACCTATCAACCTGCATACCTACATATTTTCATACCTACATAGCTACAAACCTACAGACCTACACATCTACATACATATATACATGCCTAAATACATACGCACCTACTTACGTACGTACATACATTAATACGTACCTACGTACGTGTGTACATACATACAATACATACCATACATACATACCTACCTACACAGCTAAATACGTACATACATACATACCTGCAAATCCAATTATATAGATGCCTACATAGCTATATACATACATTAATACGTACGTACATACGTAGATACGTACATAAATACATAAGTATATACGTACTTATGTACATACATATATATGTACGTAGCCTACGTAGCTACGTAAGTACGTACATACATACTTATATACATACATTTATACATACATGCGTACATACCTACGTACCTAAGTAGGTACATAATTACATACATACGTAGCTAGGTACGTACATACGTACATATATACAAAAGTACATGTATACATACGTACGAAACTACGTCCATGTATACATGCATACATACCGACATACAGACACAGCAACCTACGTACATACCCATATTCCTACATACATAACTCCATACCTACATAGATACATACCTACCTATATACCTACAAACCTACATAGCTACATAACGACATACCTTCAGACCTACATAACTACATACATGCATATACACATACATACGTACATACTACATACCTACATATTTAAAAACCTACATACCTACAGGCATCGCTACATACCTACATTCCTGCATACCCACTTAACTACGTACCCACATACCTACCTATATAGACACCTACATACATATATACCTAGATACCTACATACATTCCTAACATATCTACCTGCCTACCTACCTATATACTTACATACCTACCTAGATACCAACCTTCATACCTATAAACCTGTAACCTACATACCGGCATACTTATACATATATATATATATATATATATATATATATATATATATATATATATATATATACTTTCCTACGCTCCTGCGTAACTACATACATACATACATTCGTACCTACGTGTCTACGGACGTACATACATAAATAAATACATACCATACATGCAAATATATATGTACATACACGTATACATACATACGTACGTGCCTACGTTGCTGAATACGCACGCACATACATACATACGTACCTACGTAAGTACGAACGAACGTACATAATTACATACCTACATACCTAGATAGCTACACACTTCATATATACCTACATACCTGCGTACATAAATACAGACCTACATACCTACATACATATATACATACATCCGTATATACATACATTCATACGTACGTATATACGTACCTATGTACATACATACATACTTGGAGCAATAGTCGATAACTGTTTAGAGCTTACAGTGTGAAATAGGTTAAGCGTAGTGAAAACGGACAGTCAGATTACAGTAGATCATCCTAAGAACAGTCAAATCCGAAGGAAAACTATTGAAGAAATAAAGGCCAAGATCAAGCATCTGCAGCACTACGGCTGGACCATGCACATAAAATGGGTAAAGGCGCACTGGGGACTACGCGGAATGATCGAACAGACCAGTCGGCAAAGTTGGCTGTACATGAAAACAACGGGGAGAATATATACAGCGAGATACCCAGGACACACGTAATCAAGGAGGCAGAAGAGAAAGGACTACGAAGGGGGCAAGACCAATGGGAGAACACAACAAAAGGAAGAATCAGCAGATAGTTCTTCCCTTCTGTGCAAGAACGACTAAGAATGAGGATGCCACTCTACGGACAGACTACCGCCAACCTAACAGGACATGCGAAGACAAGGGACTACAAAAGATTCAAAATAGCGGAAAGTGCAATGTGCAAATGTGAACTACAAAACAAAGCAGTTTATCATTTAACATACTAATGTCCTCTTCGGAACAGTGAAAGACTAGAACTCAAACAAAACATTAGACTGAGAGGTGGACAGTGGCCGGCAACAAACAGTGATCTAAAAAACTAACAAAAACAATTTTTAAAATTCATAAACAAAATAGACTTTGTAAAACTGTAAAAGCATAATAAAAAATTGTATCATACGTTGAAAACTTGTAACACTTGTAAAACGTTTTATTTCAACAACTAGTTATAATAAGTTTAAGGAATCTATGTAATGTTACGATGTGACGGAGCATGCAGTGTTAATAAATAAAAAGAATACATATGTACCTATGGACGTAGGTACAAACATACGTACCCACGTAACTACGTTTGTCCGTACGTACATACATACGCACCTACCCAGTCTCGTACGTACGTACATACACACATGCATACATGCGTACCTACATAGCCACGTACGTACATACATGCATACAACAATGCATACATACGCATATACATACGTACATAAATACATATATGCATAACTACGTATTGCGAACCTACGTCCATACATATATACGTACTTACGTAAATACATACATACGTCCCTACGTGCCTACGAACGTACGTAAGTACGTACATAAATACATACGTACCTACGTACTTATGAAGGTACATACATACATACCATACATACCTACGTACGTACTTACGTACCTGCTTACGTATTTACATACATATATACGTACCTACCTACATACGTACATAAATAAATACTTACCTACGTATGTACCTATGTAGATAAATACATATATACCTAAATACTTTAATAGCATCATATATACATATATACCTACATAACTACCGACATACGTAAATACCTGCATACCTACACACATACGTAAACATCTACATATCTTCATACCTACCTAAAAACCTACATACCTACACACCTACATATATGCATACCTATATACATAGGCCACGCCATGGCTCAGTGGTTAGATCGCTTGGCTCTCACCAAGGCGGCCCGGGTTCGATCCCAGGCGACCGCAAAGTGAGATTTGTGGTTGACAACACGGCGTTGGGGCGGGTTTGTCTCCGGGACCTCCGGTTTCCCTCGCCATCTCATTCCACCGGTGCTCCATCTTCATCTCATGCATCATTAGTGTCACCGCCTGTGGTGCCGTATGTAGTAAAAGCGGGCGTTAAACACTACACATTTCATTTCATTTCCTATATACATACGTACATACATACAAATATACGTACTTACGTACGTACACTCGTACACACAAAAATATATACATACGTACGTACGTGCGTACATACATATATACAATGAATACACACCATGCATGTATACCTACCTACGTACCTACCTACCCACCTTCACACCTACTACGTACATACCCGCATACATAATTACCTAGATGCCTACATAACTGCAAACATACATATATCCATACATACGTACGTACATAAATGGACATGTATGGACATACATATATATACGTACCTCGGTACCTACGTACGTCCGTACTTACATACATAAATACATACATAAGTACCTACGTACCCTCTTACCGACGTACATAGATACATACTTAAACGCATGCATACGTACCTACGTAGCCACGTAAGTACGTACATACAAATTTATATACATATATTTATACATACATGCGAACCTACCTGCGTACCTAAGTACTTACTTAATTACATACATACATACATACATACGTAGCTAGGTACGTACATATATACATACATACGAAACTACGTCCATGCATACATGGACGTACATACCCATATACCTACATACATACCTACATACCTACAACCAATATACCTACATAATTCGAGAACGACATACCTTCACACTTACATACCTACATGACTACATACATACCTACGTACATAGCTACATAGTTATAAACCGACATATCTACATACATTGCTACATACTTACATTCCTGCATACGCACTTAACTACGTACCCACATACCTACTTACATAGACACCTACCCACATACATACATGCATATATACATATATACCTACATACCTACATACATACCTACCATATCTACCTACCTGCCATGGTGGCGAACGTCGTCGACAGGAGATTGAAGGATTTGAAGGCCGACGCGCCGGGACGCGACACAACATCGGCGCGCGTCAAACCTCCGAAATATGACGACGCCTCAACTTTCGAAGTCTTCCGCCGCCAGTTCGACGCAGTGGCCAAGCACAACAAATGGTCACCAGAGGAAGAGGACACGCAGTTAATAGCTGGCCTTCAGGGACGGGCCGCGGAGGTCCTGAACGCAGTACAGATAACGGCGGCGCTCAAGGACATCTGGGAGGCCCTGGAGAATCGTTTTGGAAACCACCGTTTAACCGCAGCGTACCGCAGCCAGCTAAAGGCAAGGTCACAGCAGCCAGTGGAGACGCTGCAGGAGTTCGCTCTGGCAGTTGAGCAACTCGCTAGCAAGGCCCTAGTCGACCTACCACCAGAGTTCGTATCCTGGGAAGCTACCTACACATTCGTTGACGGGGTACGAGACACGGACATTCGTCAGCGCCTAATGCTCGGCGATTACAAAACCATCCACGAGGCGCTAAAGGCAGCATTAAGGATGGAGGCGGCCAAGGTGACAGCTATCCCGACGTCGAGAACGAGGGGCGTCCGCTACACCTGAGACAGAAGACCAGCCGAGGGACGCCGGCGAAGACCTAGTGGCCTGTATTCAGGATGTAGTCAGCCGGGACACCTGGAGAGAGACTGCCCGCACCAGGAAGAGCAGCCGGAAAACGTGTAAGGGCCGTCGTGGAGAGGGGCACGTCGGTGCCATCACCAACATCCCCTCAAGTGACACTGGGCGCCGTCAGCTGGCGTTTGGATGACAGCCTCATCGCGGACGGTTGGGTGAAGCGGAAACCGTGCCGCGTGATCGTAGACACCGGGGCGGACGTGACCATCATCAGACCTGACGTGGCCAAGGGTTTGCCGACGAGGAAGCCGAGCCGACCATACCAGCTTGTGACGGCATCGGGCGACACCTTGCCTGTGCAGAAGGAGGCCCTATTGAAGTTGACCTTGGGACGGAGTGTCGTACGTCTGTGGGTGTTCGTCGCGAAGGTGGCTGAGGAGGTGATTCTGGGACTGGATGCCCTCAGGAGTCACGAAGCGACAGTCGGCAGGAAGGTCCTGCGGCTCAACGGAGAAGAGGTTATACTCCGTCAACCCGAAGAGCGCCTTGGAATCTGTAGGGTCGTCTTGAAGGAACATGTAGTAGTCCCCGCAAGAAGGGAGGTGGTGGTGACGGCGTGACTGGAGGGTCAGCGGACGAAGAACATGATGCTGGACCAGATGACGCCTGTGCACGGACTCTGTGTAGGCAGGATATTATTGCCGTGTCGAGAGGAGGGGCCAGTGAGGCTGCTCAACCTGGCACACACCGACCACAACGTCCAGGCCGGAACGGAGCTGGGGACGTGCGAGCCCGTGGTCAGCGTGACAGTTATCGACAACACACAGGAGCCGGTGCCGACGCAACACCTGGGGCCCCGGCTGGAAGGCTTACTAGAGAGGGCGGCCGACCACCTGACCGCAGAACAGTTGGAGAAAGTTCGATAACTGCTGAGACGATACCAGCGCGTCTTCAGCCAAAGTGATAGTGACTACGGCCGCATGGACAAAGTGCTTCACCGCATCGACACTGGGGACGCCTAGCCTATTCGGCAACCACCTAGACGCGTTCCGCTGGCGAATCAAGGGGCGGTACGAGACATGCTGGAGGAAATGAGATCCACGGGAGTGATTGAAGAGTCTGACAGCCCTTGGTGTTCCCCTGTAGTCTTGGTAACGAAGAAGAGCGGCGAGCTGCGCTTCTGCGTAGACTACAGAAAGCTGAACACTGCCACCCGGAAGGACTGTTTCCCCTTACCCCGGATTGACGACACCCTGGACACGCTAGCTGGTGCACAGTGGTTCTCGACTCTGCACCTGAAGTCGGGTTACTGGCAGGTAGCTCTAGACCCGAGAGACAAGGAGAAGACCGCATTCTCGACAGGCCAATGGCTTTGGCAGTTCACAGTTATGCCCTTTGGCCTCTGCAACGCCCCAGCTACCTTCCAACGCCTCATGGAGTCAGTGATGAGAGGACTGACTTATGACACCTGCCTGCTATACCTGGACGACAGCATCATCGTCGGTAAGACCTTTGAAGACCATCTCGAGAATCTGAGCAAGGTGCTACAGAGATTGCAGGCGACCAACTTGAAGCTGAACGCGAAGAAGTGCCAGCTTTTCCGCAAGGAAGTGAACTACTTGGGCCACATAGTCTCAGCAACCGGAGTGGCCACAGACCCGGAGAAGACACAGGCTGTGAGAGATTGGCCTCGCCCAAAGGATAAGAAAGAGTTGCGCAGTTTCATGGGGCTATGCAGTTATTACCGACGATTCATAAAGGGGTTCTCTAACATCGCCAAACCCCTCACCCACCTGACAGAGGAACCCGGCCTAATGTGTGGACGGAGGACGCCGAAGACGTTTTCCAGCACCTGAAGAAGACCCTGTGCAGTGCTCCAATTTTGGGTTTCCCACAACCGGGTGGCGCCTTCATTGTGGACACCGACGCCAGCGACCATTGCATTGGAGGTGTCTTGTCGCAGATCCAGGACGGCCATGAGCGGGTGATAGCCTACCACAGCAAGACGCTATCCAAGGCAGAGAAGAACTGCAGCGTCACGCGACGAGAGTTACTGGTGGTAGTGAACACCTTGGAGCACTTCCACAAGTACCTGTACGGTCAGCCATTCCACCTGAGGACTGACAATTCCGCCCTAATTTGGCTATTGAGCTTTAGGAACCTGGAAGGCCAAACAGCACGTTGGGTCCAGAGGCTGCAGGAGTACGACTTAACCTCGGAACATCGCAGAGGGAAGAGCCACGGTAACGCAGACGCCATGTCCCGAAGACCCGGTCCAGAAGAGTGCGGCCAGTGCACAAGAGTGGAAGAGAAGGAGCATGCCGCAGCAGTGCGAGTAGTCACGGCAGTGCCTATGGACGGCTGGGATAGCGCAGGCCTGAGGAGGGATCAGCTGGCGGACGCAGATTTGGAGCCACTCTTGAGGGAAGTGGAGGCAGGGATGAGACCAACCTGGGAGGACATCGCACCGAGGGAGCCACCTACAAGTCGTACTGGGTCCAATGGGACTCGTTGAAGACCAGAGAGGACGTGCTGTTCCGGGTATGGGAATCACCCGATGGGAAGACGCAGAGAGAACAGTTGGTACTTCCCCGGAGTAAGGTCCCGGGAGTCTTGGAGGAAGTGCACGCCGGTACTTCAGGAGGACACCTGGGAGCGAACCGAACAATTGACAAACTGCGGCAGCGCTACTACTGGCTGAGGCTCCAAGCAGACGCTGAGAGATGGTTACGTTCGTGTCACGTGTGCGCGGCGAGTCGCGGCCCCCAGACTAGGAGCCGGGGTCGCATGTAGTAGTACAACGTCGGAGCGCCATTCGAACGGATCGCCGTTGACATTGCTGGACGGTTCCCAATATCCGACCGAGGCAAGTACCTGATGGTGGTCGTGGACTACTTCACTAAGTGGCCGGAGGTGTATGCCATCCCGAACCAAGAGGCAAAGACAATCATAGACTGCCTCGTGGAGCAAGTGTTCTGACGATTTGGGGTGCCGTTGGAGCTCCACAGCGACCAGGGTACCAATGTTGAGTCCAACCTGATGAAGGAGGCACTAGAAAGACTTGGGGTTAACAAGACGTGCACAACACCTCTACATCCCCAGTCGGATGGCATGGTCGAAAGGTACATCAAGACCTTAGAGGAACATCTGAGGAAGGTCGTGGCCAGCCATCAGCGAGACTGGGACGTCAAGATGCTACTGTTCTTGCTGGCCTATCACTCGTCAACACACGACACCACGGGGATGACGCCAGCCAGCTTAATGTTCACCGAGAGTTACGCCTCCCTTGTGACCTGACTTTTGGAAGCCCTCCGGAAGCGAAACAGCCAGCGACCGAGTATGCGAAGAACCTGGTGGACCATCTCCACGACATGCACGAGATGGCTCACCAGAACACCCAGAAGGCGAGCGACCGCATGAAGACACATTGAGACAGGCAAGCCAACAGCCAAGGGTTCCAGCAAGGTGACTTGGTCTGGTTGTACCGCCCTACCCGGACCAAGGGACGCTACCCGAAGCTACAGCAGTCATGGCAAGGACCGTACCGGGTGGTGAAGAGGATTAACGACGTGGGCTACCGCATCCAGAAGGTTCCTCGAGGGAAGATGTTGGTGGTACACCTGGATCGCTTGGCACTCTACGATGGTGCTGTTCGGAACGGTCAGCTTTGAGGAGGGAGCAGTGTCGCCCGAACGTCGGAACTCCCGATAGAACCGGCAGGCAGTAGGGCCAGACGAGAAGCATTCAGACCACGCCTACCCATTTGTCTCGTGTCACTAACTGAAGGGATGATTAGGATAGCGGCACAAGACCTGTACCGTATCTTTCCCCTCCCACCAGACATCTGGAAACCTCGGGATAATTGTGCGCGCCGCAAACCTTCCAGAAACAAGCGATCTTCCCCATATAAGGCCTGCAGTTGGCGAGTCAGTTCAGTTCTTGGCGAGCAGCCGTGAGGAGCGCCGAGTGAGTGAACGGACCGGAAGGCTGTGTACGTTCATCGGAGGAGTTGTGCGTAATTGCGAGAGCAGAGTGGACCTGTGGCAGACGAACTGGTGAATTGTAGTTGTGTGCGCTACGTAATTCTGTGTAATCGGCAAGTGTTCCAACCGTAGGTCGTTGGAAATAAAGAACATTTTGAGTTTGTGCAATTGGACTTTTAATTTCACGAACCCCAAAGTCACAATATAGTTCTACTGTATTTCCATAGAAGTCTCAGAATCGAATTTTTGGGTGGAATGCAATACTTTACTTACTGTAAATACGTAGTTGAGAAAGTAAAATTTGCCGTGGGGGGATACAGGCAAGTCAAAATGAAATTTTCTCAATCAATTTCCAATTTAAAACTTGAGATTATACGCTCGAATATAAAGTACACACGCTAGTTCAAGCTGGGAACTACAGGAACAGGTGCTCGGGGCAGAACTAAGTCCACTCACTCCACTGCCGCTTGTTTAACTGAAATTGCCCTGTTGCTTTCTGCACTGTTTCAACGCACGAAGTGATTTCTGCTTACGTGAAGGACGAGGCAGTTGGGCCACCTGATATAAAATAATTAAATGGTAGGCGGTTTTCTATCATGTGCTTAATTTATTGGATAAAACACCACGAAGGCAAAACCAGTACGGGCTCTGTGAGTGTGTGTGTGTGTGTGTGTGTGTGTGTGTGTGTGTGTGTGTGTGTGTGTGTGTGTGTGTGGTTTTTTTTTTGTAGTGTTCAAACGCCCGCTTTTGCCACATGATTCAGATTCGGATATATGTACCAACAAAATTCATACAGAATATGGGCATCGTCAAAAAATGCTAAGTAAAACATTGTCATATTTACAGTATATTAAAAAGTTTAAGAAATAACGCAAAATTGCACCAAGGTGAAATACGAGGGCTGTTCAATAAAGAATAATCACTATTTTTTTGATAACGTACCTTTACTAATCCACATAATTTTGATGGTCCTTCTGAAAATAGTCTCCCCTGAATGCGATGCACTTGTCCTAGCGTTTCTGCCAGTCTTCAAACACATGCTGGAAACTATTTTTTGAGAGATCCTTCAAAATCGCCTCCGCAGCCTTCACCACTGCTTCTCATGATGGATAATGCCTCCCACGAAGGCGTTTCTTCAAGTTAGGGAATAGAAGAAGGTCACATGGGGCTAAATCCGGACTATAGGGAGGGTGAGGGATGTATTTCACTTTGATTTTTGCAAGATATTCAGCAACAACATTGGCAATATGCAGCCGCGCATTATCGTGGTGTAGCATCCAGCCTGCTTCCCGGAAATGTGGTCTTTTGCGCCTGATATGGACTTGCAATGTTTTCAGGACATCCCTGTAGTATTGTCCAGTTACTGATGTGTGTGCAGGTAGAACATGCTGATAAACCATTCCATGAATATCAAACAATGAGATGACCATAACTTTCCCATCAGAAGCAACCACTTTTGCTTTTTTGAAGGGTTAGGGATGAAGGAGATTTCCACACTGAGCTTTGCTGTTTGCTCTCAGGATTAAAATGATGTAGCCAAGTTTCATCAGCAGTGATGACGTTTGAAAGAAACTCCGGATCTTCCTCTAACATCAACTTTAACTGTATCTTACCTCCATTGCAGCGGTAGGCGATACTGAACATGTCCGAACTTACATGGTTCTCACAGGCGGGAACCAGGAATACCAACAATGAAACTCCTACTTAACGTTGGGGCGGACGAAAGAAGAAGAAGAAGAAGAAGAAGAAGAAGAAGAAGAAGAAGAAGAAGAAGAAGAAGAAGAAGAAAGAAGAAGAAGAAGAAGAAGAAGAAGAAGAAGAAGAAGAAGAAGAAGAAGAAGAAGAAGAAGAAGAAGAAGAAGAAGAAGAAGAAGAAGAAGGAAGAAGAAGAAGAAGAAGAAGAAGAAGAAGAAGAAGAAGAAGAAGAAGAAGAAGAAGAAGAAGAAGAAGAAGAAGAAGAAGAAGAAGAAGAAGAAGAAGAAGAAGAAGAAGAAGAAGACAAGAAGAAGAGAAGAAGAAGAAGAAGAAAGAAGAAGAAGAAGAAGAAGAAGAAGAAGAAGAAGAAGAAGAAAGAAGAAGAGAAGAAGAAGAAGAAGAAGAAGAAAGAAGAAGAAGAAGAAGAAGAGAGAGAAGAAGAAGAAGAAGAAGAAGAAGAAGAGAAGAAGAAAGTAAGAAGAGAAGAAAGAAGAAGAAGATGAAAGAAGAAGAAGAAGAAGAAGAAGAGAAGAAGAAGAAGAAGAGAAGAAGAAGAAGAAGAAGAAGAAGAAGAAGAAGAAGAAGAAGAAGAAGAGAAGAAGAAGAAGAAGAAGAAGAAGAAGAAGAAGAAGAAGGAAAGAAGAAGCCAAGATTAATGGAGGTATTGAAGTCTCCAGTTGCCTAGAACAGTTGTTAAACTGTAATCTGGGTTAAAGCAGCTAAAATAATTACATCAGAAAATAGCTGGGGCTAAATAGCCACATATGTGGAAGAAGTTTACGAACTAAATGGATAATTTTGTTTTTGAATATACTGTTACACAAAAATAAAAGCAACACGTTAACAATAAAACAAATGCAGTTTGTCATTCTGTTACTAACACACAACAGCTACATATGTGGAGAAGTTTACGAACTAAATGGATAATTTTGTTTTGAATATACTGTCACACAAAAATAAAAGCAACACGTTAACAATAAAACAAATGCAGTTTGTCATTCTGTTACTAACACACAACAGCTACATATGTGGAGAAGTTAAGAACTAAATGGATAATTTTGTTTTGAATATACTGTCACACAAAAATAAAAGCAACACGTTAACAATAGAACAAATGCAGTTTGTCTTTCTGTTACTAACACACAATTGCGTGCAAAACGTTTAACTGTCTATATATGTGATTTATTCGTAATTATGAATACCTTTTAAAGTAGACATAGTCAAGGCAAAGCGCTTGCTTTCAGAAACAGGTAATTTAAGCATTCGGAACACACATTTTAGTGGTTACCTACGTCATACGAAATGTAGGGTTAAGGTTTGAGGGGAGAGTATGATTTCTCATCTTACTAGAACACTCTAGTTCTCTGTTTGTTCTGAGCAACTGTACGTTTAAAACTTCTTTTCCAGTTTCAAAACCATAACACAAGTGTGACCAACACGTTCAACTTACGCCGTTTCGATTGGCGAGAAAAGTCAAGCAATTGACTAGCATTTACGATGGCCCAATCCGCTGGCGAGGCTAGCCCCATTGATGAATCAGAAACAGACTCAAAAGCAGAGACGGAAGATACGGGAGATACGGAAAGTGACAAGATGGCTGCAGTGGATGTGGAGAGAGCTCCTGTAAGTTTAAAATAACAGGCTAGTGATTTACACGCATAAACTTTTGTATGCTTAACTGGAGTTATTTCAGATGTTATCAGTTTGAATACTTGTTATTTGTTTACACTTCGTAAATTACAGGAATTAACTGCATTTTTCATACAGTATACTGAAATGTCAAATCGTGTTTTCGGTTAAGCTCTCTTAGGTTCCTCTTAATTCAGTTGTCTTTGCGATGTAATGCACCTTCAATTTACCGTTAATGCGAGAAAGATGTAAAAAAAATAGAAATAAATATTTTAAGTATGTGTAATATTTATGTTGTTTGGTTTGGAAAATACGGATGCTTCAGGGAACTCCAAAAACAACATTGTTTATGCTTTCGAAAGATAATCAGAAAAATAGTTTTATTTCGGAGGCTGTGCATTTTATAAATGTAAGGTTAGAGAGAGATTTACAAAATAAGTCATTTCGTTCAAAATGTCTTGTAATGGCACGTCATTACAACCAGGTCTATAAAAAACAATTTTCTTTTCCAGGTGGAACCAAGCATTCGCAATTTAAAACTATCGGGTCATGTGGGTTTCGATAGTCTTCCTGACCAGCTTGTAAACAAATCTGTCCAGAATGGATTTGTATTCAACATACTCTGTATTGGTAGGCATCTTTTGGTTATTTACTTTTATTTCTTTGTTACACATGTGCACATAGTTGGTGAGTGTTTCAGTTTGATTTTGTATTTAAACCTGCATTATTTTCAGGTGAGACTGGACTTGGAAAATCAACACTAATGGACTCTCTGTTCAACACTAGTTTCGAGTCCTCACCAAGCCCACATAACTTGCCAACAGTGAAGCTAAAAGCACACACATATGAGCTCCAAGAAAGAAATGCTATTTGTAAATGTTCAAAATTTGGTTTGCATGTGTAGTAAATATCCTTGAGATATGCGACCCATGTCCATGTGTTTACAAAACAGATTTTATGGTAATTATACTCGAGTGTTACTCAGTTATATATTCTAGACCAGCAGTCGGGGCCTGGTCTAGTCCCATATAGTGTTACCAATCAAAGAAACCTGAATGTGCTGAAAGTATCAACACTGTAACCAAAGTGGCGATACTCAAACGTTTGACTAAACATTTTACTGTAATAAATAATAGTAATAATAACTCTAGTAGAAAACATTCCATATTTTGGTTTTGTTTTCTTGCACTTCTTTTAGTAATGTTTGGTGCTGTTCTGTAGAAGGCAACAATCTATTTAGTCATGGTTCTTCATTTAGAGGACTGTTGTGTTATGTCTTACGTTAGTTGTGACATATTCTTTGCAAGGTAAAGAATCATTTTATATACAAAGCTTGCATTCTTTCCATCAAGACTAGGTTATTGTTCTAGAGATGTTCTCATATTAGTTTAATTGCATATGTCATATCTAGGGAAATACGGAATAGTTGGCATTATGTTGATGTGCCTACAGATTTCAGATATGCACAGTTGGCAACAGTCACCTAGACCATGCTCTTGCCACTGCTAAGTGAAGCTTTGTTTATATACAGGATAACTCTAGAACCTATAACAACTTGTCTTATTAAAGTAGATTCATATCTCATTTTTCATTGAAAACAAAAGTACTAAACCATTTAAAGTTAATACCATAAATTTGGCCTAAAATCAATTTCAATTCCAAACTGTAAGTATTTAAGTAGTTAGGTGAAAAGGTTTAATTAGCTGTGCTGTTTGAAGTTCATATGTATACAACTGTGAGAGTAATGCAAGGATACTTTTGATGAAGGCTATGCCACTAAACTGTTTTACATTTATAATTTCCCTATGGTAAGTAAAGAAAGTACTGCATTGGACATGCAAAAATTCAGCATTAATATTGCACTGGAAATATACTTTAGAGTTCCCTTGAAACCGAAAAAAAGCATTTTCAGAAAAATATGTATGTTTTAGAGCAGCATAACTAGTTGGATGAGTTTCAAACTTTGTATATAAGTCGTGGATCTTTCAGGAATGTAGCAGAACATTTTCTTCTTTATACTACCTTAAATTTGCATTATTGTTTTTTTTTTCCTCAAAATTGCCAGTGATTTTGGGCAAAAATGTGAATAAAACTTACAAGAATAGTTTAAGAGTTGCTTTTAGAGTTGATGTGACTGCTTTCAGAGCCTATCATTTGGTTTTAGTGTCACAGTTCGGCTAGAACTGCTCTGAAAACTTATGAGATTTTCAACTGAATGTTACCAATTCTGGTTCAAGTTTTAAGATGGGCCACAGACTCAGAAATTTATCCACGATTTTGATTACAGCATATATTTGAGATGTTAGTATGTTTAATGGTTTATAATCTTGCTAAGTTACATTTTCCATTGAAAATGGATGCAACAGCTTCTCTAACTGTTCCCTCAGTAAGATAAAAATGTAAGTGACGAAGTGTCAAAAAACTGACTGCAAATAATTTTTTCAATAAACTGGTATTTAACTGAATTTTCATTTTTGCATGTTAGCACATGCACACAAGGTTCAAGGAGCCTCGAGATAGGTATTTTCAGTGAAATTTTGGTATCAACATTTAGGATGGAATGCACTAATTTCTCTACTTATTGTAAGTAGTATAGAAAGTAAGGAGTTAAAACTTTCAAGTACCTCGATTACTGTAAGATTTTGGATATTTTTGCTAGTGGTGTAGGAATTTGATGAATTAATGTTGCCTCACTTTTTTTAACAGTTGACAATTTGTGACACTGTTGGATACGGAGACCAAATAAATAAGGAGGACAGTTTTAAGGCAGTAGTTGATTATATAGATGCCCAGTTTGAAGCTTATCTCCAAGAGGAATTGAAGATAAAAAGGTCTTTAGCAACTTACCATGATAGCAGGACCCACGTTTGCCTATACTTTATCTGTCCCACTGGACATGGGTAAGTTATAAGACTGATTTATTATAACATACTAACTGGTAGTGCCCTACCAGAATATTTCTTTTATGTAGTTTTCATTTACCCATACTGGTTATTAAATCAAAGTAAACACACAATCACACATTTATAGCCACTTTCTGAACATATTTAGAACATTTATTAAAGAAAAATTTTTGTAGTATAGCTAGAAAATTAATTATGGAATCCTTAGGTATGGCAGTTAGGTGGTCCACCAATTAAAGGATGAGAGTGGTCTACTATTCATATAGTACTATGAATTACTGTGCAGTATCTTTTGTATTTTTGTCATTATCAAATAGGTTTAATATACATATTCTGAATTATAATCGTATTCAGTTTCTTTTCTTTTATACCTTTTCTACCATATATCTTAAAAAAATGAGCAGATACAAAGCATATATTTGCCAAAGTCTAAAATCTCCGTGGCCAGTTCACAATGGTGTTTGGGAATGTGTGACTTCACCTTTGTTCTATTGTCACTTTTTATATTGTGTCTCAGCTATTAAATATGGACTGACAGCCAAGGGTTTATAAAGCAGATGTAGCAATGAGGCAAAGGTATTGTAAGTAAATCATTTCATTTAACACACTTTGTTCGTCATTAGAATTCATTAATTCACAGAATAAAACACACAATAATGAAGGAACATTTCTTGCCTTTATTAATATAATAATTTTCTTACTTTCCAAACACAGGCCATTTCAGATTATTTATCTACTAAGAGCTAGTAGTATTTTAAGCACTCTTTAAACAATTGCTAAAATATTCAGATTGTTACACATTATATGCACAAGTAAACCCTCTACAAGAATTGCAAGCAAAACGTGGTGCCAGAAATTTGGTCAGTAATGCAACACTTGATGTTATGCCAAAGTATTTAGAGATATGGCAAATTCAAACTTGGAATTCTGAGATACGTAGCAAAAAAACTGTGTACAGTATCCAGATCAAAAAGTTCCAAAACTTCCCACAGCAGCCTGCAGCTTAAAATCAACATTCCCATCTTCATAATCCTTTATCATTTTTTTTTTTTCGAGTTCAGGAAAAGGAAGGGATTTGGTCATCACATAGCAAATCACTTTTTAGAAATCTATTACTTCAACCTACTATTTGTATACCAGTTATGTAAATGTATGGTGAAATTCAGTACATTTTAATAATTAGTGACTAAACACTTGTCTATGATATTAATCTAGATCATAACAGGACTAGTTTCACACATCCATCATTTGCATCATCAGCGTACTTGTTTAAAAGTTGACTTGTCTGGATGGCATGTTGAATGTCCTATATGAATCCAAAATTAAAATTAACTCAAAGCTCACCTTTGATACCATCATATATGTAATAATGCTTTAAAGCAAATATTGTATTCCTGTAATTAGTTTAATCCTCCTGTGTTTCTCACTCAGAAATGATCCACTCAGATTTATATTCAGGTTTATTCACCAATATAGTTTGTACAGAATATGTGCTTTGTCAAAACATGCTAAGACATATATCATATTTACAATAAACAAAGTTTAAGAAAATAAACATAAGGTTGCAATGAGGTGAAACAGAGATACCCAGCATTTTCCGTAATGACTGAGATATTATCTATTCAAAGATTAGGTGTAATGATTATATAAAGTACTTTAATACTCTGTGCATTTCATTATTTATGAAACTTTTAAATATTTAGATTCAAAATTTGTGTTTGCACCAAGTGCACATGCTTTATATATGTATTGAATTAGATCTACAATATTTTTGTAAGTAATTATTTAGTAACGTGTTAAATCAATATCTAAGATTTGTGAGACTGACATGTAGTTGTTTTTTATAACGCTTTTCTTTATTTTAACTTTTTTAACACAAAACTTTCACTCACTGTCACTAACTCAGAAACGTTACTGGCTTACTGCAGTTAACCCTTTCACTGATATGGACGTCATATGACGTCCAAGTTAAAATGTCCCAAACCGATATGGGCATGTATAGACGTCCTGCACATACATTCATTTAATGCTCATTTTAATCTTCCTATTTTACAATAAATTTAAATTAGTTCTATAAGGGATGTAAATGTACCCTTAAGGGTTTCTTTTTGAATTGTACACCTCCAAATCTGGATAAACACCCAAGGGCACATCTGTAGATTCACGACAAATAATATTGGTTTCCTTGCAAACTTCTTTTTTGCAACACACTACACATTTTCGAAATGGTTACGACTTTTTTGGTTGTGGGTGGTATCCTTTTAGGAAAGTGTTTTCTCTCAAGTATGAGGGGTGATGTCGTGGTGAATTTCTTACCCCCCTGTATAAAGAGGCCTCTGAGTATTATAGTACTCAATTAGATTATGAGCTATTTATACGCACAAGTACAGGTAGATGAATGTCTTGCATGAATTTACAGCTCTGAAAATTACTAAACAATTGTGCATGGTTACATCCAGTGGTATAAAAATACTTTTTTCACAATTTAACTGTTTTTCGTTAAGAGGGATAGCTAGTAATAGCTGATCCACATCACCCATATTTGACCCGGCATTTCCCCAAACAATGGAGTAGCTAACATGCCATCGGTAGACCAGCACACGTCACTGCTATGTATGTCCTAAACATCTCCTTCATAATCGCACAACAAATATTCCAGATTTTCTACAGTAATATCAGAAGCCCATACCCATCATAACCAAGCTAATTTATTTGCTACATTACCTGGATAAGCCATGGTTAACATTGAAATTTAACAATTTCAAATGTGCCATTCATTTAGCTCTTGATAGCTATAAGAAATCACTCTGAATACAGAGAGTGTATAAATAACTAAAATACTGAGCGAAAACAGCTGCATAAGGCTACCATAAACTTTGTAATAACAGATGCTGACAGAGTTTTCTTTCCAGCATGTGTGTGTAACGCAACATACACTCGTATGATTATCGCTTGGTACAGCATAAACTAAAAGCTAAAACCTTGAACTGGAGAAGTCGCTTGCGTAGCTATATATACATACATTCGTTCGTATACACACAAAACAAAATGATTCAAATATTAGGCATGCTCGGCGCAAAGAATGGCTTTTGCTACAGTGAAACAAAGTAGTGAAATTTCAACGATTTATTAATGTAGTCTCTACTTTATTGTTACTGTAGATGTATACTGCCTTTAATGGGTTTTAAACCATTTTTTTTTTTTTTTCATTTAAATAACTTAATAAATACGGAAGATACAGAATTGTATTTATGTAACATTTTTACAGCATTTAACAATTTAAATGTCTTGTTCTGTTTATTGGGTATCCGTTTCCGGCCCCTGAAGGGTTTAAATGGCCATCGGCGAAGCGGCTAACAGCACAGTTACACCACCACCAGCCCTGAGCAGAGGGATCAGCTATTGTTTCCATAGCTGCATAACGAAGTGTTCGGTTCAAGGTTGTACAGCTCAGTTTATGCTAGCAAGCGATATATAATCAATTGTATACGATATGTTGTCATACACAAGCTATAAGGAAAGAAACCTCTCTGTCAGTATCTGTATGTAGTCTTAGAATATTTCACTATCGAAGTATTACTTACTCTCTCGGGCTTCAACTGATTTCTTTTAGCTATCAGGAGTTACATTATTTCAAAGTTCAAAGAGCATTACGTGTCTAGTGAAAGCTTGATGCATTGGAAGGGCTGTTTAGGTTGGAAGCAGTACATCAAAACAAAAAGGGCCAAATTTGGCTAAAAGAGTTTTGATTAATATTCATTGTAATCCATTAATTTTAATCAACTCAATTAATAGATTAAAAATTTTAATCTCTAATCTAAAATGAATTAATTAATTGTTTCGGTTAATTGATTAAATCACGCAGCACTAATTAAAACTGAGTTTCTCAAGGATTTTTTTTTTTTTTTTTTGTTAATATCAGTTAAAGATACCTCTAATGAAAGCTTTACTTAACGAGGGGCCTTTTCTTCTTTAAATGCTACTTTTGTCTGATCAGGAGAGTGGTGCAGAGAAGAGAATCAAATGCTTACATTTACAACCAAACAAGTCATTGATGAATTGTAACAGTGCATTCCTGATTTTCCCACTGTTAGTTCATCTGTTGACTAATAATTCACTATTGAGAGCAAATTTGCAAAACAGGTAATAAGTGGAAGAGAGAGAGAGAGAGAGAGAGAGAGAGAGAGAGAGAGAGAGAGAGAGAGAGAGAGAGAGAGAGAGAGAGAGAGAGAGAGAGAGAGAGAGAGAGAGAGAGAGAGAGAGAGAGAGAGAGAGAGAGAGAGAGAGAGAGAGAGAGAGAGAGAGAGAGAGAGAGAGAGAGAGCAATGAGTGAGTCAAAAAGAACCCTATTACTATTTCTTCAGAATTGTCATTTAACAACTAACATCATCTTGAGATGAAACACACTGGTTGCATGCAGCCTTTCTGTAGCTAAAGAAATATATCTAAAATGTGTTAAATTTTACTTTTCTGCTAGTTTTCTATTTTTGGAAAAGGGTCTGCACATGATTAAATGTGTTATGGTGTCACAGAAAGTACTTAAAAATAATTTAACATGTTCTTTAAAAATGGTATTGTAGATTTCCAGTTTAAGATAAAATGCATTTTCTTTATAATAATTTTAATGTATTTTAATGATTTTAACATCTTAACTTCCAGTATATGATACTTATAGTAAATTTGGAACACAAAATTGGTACACTTTGGCAGAATTTCTATTCTAACTGTATCAACAGTTAACAATTGATTTTTTTTTATCCCAGGCTGAAATCAATTGATTTGGTGTGCATGAAGAAGCTTGATACCAAAGTTAACATCATTCCAATCATTGCCAAAGCTGACACAATATCAAAAACTGAACTGCAGAAATTCAAGGTAGGAAATATATCAAAGTATAAACTTGAAAGAAGTGTAGAGAGAGTGAAGCACAACTTAGCACAAAAGTGAATCGAGAAGATATTGACACACTGCTTCACTCACACTGTTTATTCACAGGACATGTTTCAAGAGCTTTTGCTCTTATCAGCTGGTACTCGACTAGTGCAAATTGTAGTGGTTTCCTCTTTCTCCATATTGTCGATAGATGGTGTAATGTACTTGTCAAAGATGTCCGGTAGTGGAGTTTCAAAATTCAGAACTCTATGACGAGTTTTGTTAATGATTTTTTCCCATACAGAAAGGCAATCACCTCATAGACCTTTCCGTATGGGAAAAAATCTTCATTAACAAAAATCGTCATAGTCATGAATTTTGAAACTCCACCACGGACATCTTTGACAAGTACATCATGCCATCTATCGATGATATGGAGAAAGAGGAAACCACTACAATTTGCACTAGTCGAGTACCAGCTGATAAGAGCAAAAGCTCTTGAAGCATGTTCTGTGAATAAACAGTGTGAGTGAAGCAGTGTGTCAATATCTTCTCGATTCACTTTTGTGCTAGGAAATATATGTTTAATTCACTGTTTCATTGCTTTAAAATGTTAAGTGTTGTAAATAATATATCTTAATTGTTTCAGTCAAAAATTAATTCTGAACTGGCCAGTAATGGTGTACATATATATCAGTTTCCAACTGATGATAAGTCTGTTTCGGAAAATAATGCAGCAATGAATGCCCATGTTCCATTTGCTGTAGTGGGAAGCACTGAGTTTGTTCGTGTGGGCAACAAGATGATGCGCTCTCGGCAATATCCTTGGGGTACAGTTCAAGGTTAGTATATCAGAATTTGAAGGTTTAGCTACCTATGACCTTTTAATCCCTGAGATTTTAGATTATCACCCCTCTTTTCAAAATCCTAAATGTGCATGTACTTTGAAAAACAGGTGATTTTCTTAGGCTAGGTAAACAGAAAGAAAAGTAAAACAAAACAGTAGTTTTTAGTCTTCAGGCTCTGGCAAAAGCGTTCTTGTATCAGAACCAATTTTTAAATCACTAAAATTTACATAAGTCATGCTTTCTTTGCTTATCAGTATTCTTAGGGTATGTTTTGCATGTGTTTGCCACCATAATCAACATCTATCTCTGTGTGGGGTGGGTAGTGTGTGTCTCACATTCAAAAGATCCCAAGTTTGAATCTCAGAGTGAGTTATCTGAATTATTTTTTTTCCCGGGATTGTCCTTATCCTGAAGAGGAATGTCTGGTAACCCTAAGCTGTATGGACCCTGGGTTCATTTGAGCATAACTTAACCCATTTATTTATCATCTAATAGGACCTACATTGGAGGACATTAACCCTTTCACCGATATGGACGTCATATGACGTCCAAGTTAAAATGCCCCAAACCGATATGGACGTGTATAGACGTCCTGCGCATACATGCATTTAATGCTCATGTAACGCCAATTATTTTAATCTTGCTGTTTTACAATAAATTTAAATTAGTTCTATAAGGAATGTAAACGTATCCTTAAAGGTTTCTTTTTGAATTGTACACCTCCAAACCTGGATAACACCCAAGGGCACATCTGCAGATTCACACCCAATAATATTGGTTTCCTTGCGAACTTCTTTTTCGCAACACACTACACATTTTCGAAATGGTTACAAGTTTTTTGGGTGTGGGTGGTATACTTTTAGGAAATTGTTTTCTCTCAAGTATGAGGGATGATGTGGTGAATTTTGCTACCCCCTAGTATAAAGAGGCCTCTGAGTATTATAATACTCAATTAGGTTACGAGCTCTTTATACGCGCAAGTACAGGTAGATGAATGTCTTTTACAGCTCTGAAAATTACTAAACAACTCTGCATAGTTACATCCAGTGGTATAAAAATACTTTTTTTTTACCATTTAACTCTTTTCCGTAAAGAGGGATAGCTGGTAATAGCTGATCCGTATCACGCATATTTGACCCGCCATTTCCCCAAACAATGGAGTAGATAACATGCCAGCTGTAGACCAGTACACGTCACTGCTACGTATGTCCTAAAGATCTCCTTCATAATCGTACAACAAATCTTCCAGATTTTCTACAGTAATATCAGAAGCCTGTACACATCATACCCAAGCTAATTTATTTGCTACATTACGGAATTAAGCCATGGTTAACATTGAAATTTAACAATTTCAAATGTGCCATACATTTAGCTCTTGATAGCTACAAGAAATTACTCTGAACAAAGAGAGAGTATAAATAACTGAAATACAGAGCGAAAACTGCTGCATAAGGCTACTAGAAACCTTGGTTGAGAAACACTGTAATAACAGATGCTGACAGAGTTTTCATTCCAGTGTGTGAGTGTGTGACGCAACATATTCTCGTCATATTATCGCTTGGCATAGCATAAATAAACTAAACTTGAACCTGAGAAGTCGCTTACGTAGCTATACATACTATGGCTCGTATACACACAAAACAAAATGATTCACATATTAGGCGCGTTCGGCACAAAGAATGGCTTTTGCTACAGTGAAACAAAGTAGTGAAATTTCAACAATTTATTAATGTAGTCTCTACTTTATTGTTACTGTAGATTTATACTGCCTTTAATGAGTTTTAAACCAGTTTTTGTTTTGTTTAAATAACTTAATAAATACGGAAGATACGGAATTGTATTTATGATGCATTTTTACAGCATTTAACAATTTAAATGTCCTGTTCTGTTTATTGGGTATCCGTTGCCGGCCCCTGAAGGATTTAAATGGCCATCGGCGAAGCGGTTAAAAAAAGTATCAGCTTCATTTTGAGTCAAAGTACTATGCTGGATTGAAACTGCAATATAAATGACACTTTGGTTTCATTGAACTAAGAATACTCTTTTATTCATAAAGTTATTTACAGTATTGTTGAACTGCATATATTTCCAAAACTGGAGATTATTGTACCAGTTCATGGAAGGATCAGTTGGTTTAGTAAAAAAGTGAAACATGTTAACTTTAAAGAGAGTCGATTAAAGACACTAGACAACACTTACTTTTAAATTTTTCCGGAACTAGTTTCAGAGGCTTTGCCTCTATCATCGGCCGGCTCTCGACTGATTCTCGTTGGTGTAGCTGACGATACCTTGTCACAGGTCTCCTCTGGTGGCGGCTCAAGGAACTTGCTGAACAAATCCTTCTGGGGGATGTCGAAATTGAATACTTTGTTCCTATTTTTTGAAATGAAGATTTGTTCCCATGTGGATAGTTCTTGTTTTCCTGATGTATGTTTCAGTAGTTTTGGTTCTGGATTTATGTTGTGGTTTTTTTCCCAAAAATGTGTGGCAACTGCTGATTTTTCTAATTGTTTATATTTTATGTTTCTAAAGTGTTCCTTTGCTCTTGTTTCTAAATTTCTTTTTGTTTTTCCAATATAAATTTGACTACAGTCATTGCATTCAATTTGATATATACCAGATTTTTTGTTTGATGGAATAGCATCTTTGATGTTTGAGCAAATTAGGTTTTTTAAGGAGAAATGGTTGACTGGTGCTAGTTGAATATTTTGTTTTTTGAAGACTTTTTTGAATTTATCATAGGCCCACGGATGGTAAGTGAATTTTTTGAAAATCATATTAGTTTCTGTAGATGAGAGAGTTGTGGTTTCCTTTAGTGGCTTCTTCTTTTTTGCTAAGCTCACTTTTTTGTCCACTAATGATTTGGGAAAGTTATTTTTTTGTGCTATTTCAATTATTTTGTTGTATTCTGTTTTGTATTCTTCTGCTGTGAGAGGGATGTTTACCAGTCTGTGTGCTAAACTATTGAAGATTGCCTGTTTGTGGGATCTTGGGTTGTAGCCATTAGCTTTTATGTAGTTGTCTGTCTGTGTTGGTTTTCTGTAAATGCCAAAGTTTAGTCTGTTTTTATTCCTCATTATTTTTAGATCCAAAAATGGTAAATGCTCGTCTTTTTCTATTTCTACAGTGAATTTGATGCTTTTTTCTTGGATATTTAAAAGTTTTAGTGCATCACTGATGTGTTTTTTTGGTACTATTGCAAAGATGTCATCTACATATCGTTGCCAGAGTTTGAACATCCAAGGGAAACCTTTGTTGATCCTTATTTCTAATGCACTCATGTACAGATCGGCCAGGAAGGGTGATAGTGGGTTGCCCATTGCTAACCCTGAAGTTTGGTGATAATATTTTGTTTGAAACTGGAAGAAATTTTGTTCTATGCATAATTTGGTTAGTTCAATGTAGTCTGAAATTTCAGATGATGCCATTCCAAGTGATTTGAGCCATTTTTCTATCAACGGTGGTAGTTGATTAACTGGTATGCTGGGAAACAGTGATTTAACATCAAATGAGACTAGTGTGTCCTCTTCTTTTAGTTCCGTATCCTTAATGTGTTCTATAAGTTCATAGGTGTTTTTGATGCTTAGGCTGTCAAATTTTGGAAATGAATTGAATTTGTTAGTTAGCCACTTTGCAAGTTTGTATGTTGGTGAATTTATACTGCTAACTATAGGTCTCATTGTTGTGGATGGTTTGTGTATTTTGGGTAAGCCATAAAGTCTAGGTAAGGTTGGGTTATCCGGTTTAACTGCATATTTGTTTGGTATTATGCTTGATTTTGCTATTGTATTTTCATATGACTGTATGCAAGTTTTTAGAGGATTTTTGTTAATGGTTTCATATTCATTGTCAGAAAAACGTTATTTACACAAAGGCAGACAAAGGCAACAAGATTGTCATAATGTAAAAATCAGATTATATTGAAAAAATGGAAAAAATGCTAACTGACAATGAATATGAAACCATTAACAAAAATCCTCTAAAAACTTGCATACAGTCATATGAAAAAACAATAGCAAAATCAAGCATAATACCAAACAAATATGCAGTTAAACCGGATAACCCAACCTTACCTAGACTTTATGGCTTACCCAAAATACACAAACCATCCATAACAATGAGACCTATAGTTAGCAGTATAAATTCACCAACATACAAACTTGCAAAGTGGCTAACTAACAAATTCAATTCATTTCCAAAATTTGACAGCCTAAGCATCAAAAACACCTATGAACTTATAGAACACATTAAGGATACGGAACTAAAAGAAGAGGACACACTAGTCTCATTTGATGTTAAATCACTGTTTCCCAGCATACCAGTTAATCAACTCCCACCGTTGATAGAAAAATGGCTCAAATCACTTGGAATGGCATCATCTGAAATTTCAGACTACATTGAACTAACCAAATTATGCATAGAACAAAATTTCTTCCAGTTTCAAACAAAATATTATCACCAAACTTCAGGGTTAGCAATGGGCAACCCACTATCACCCTTCCTGGCCGATCTGTACATGAGTGCATTAGAAATAAGGATCAACAAAGGTTTCCCTTGGATGTTCAAACTCTGGCAACGATATGTAGATGACATCTTTGCAATAGTACCAAAAAAAACACATCAGTGATGCACTAAAACTTTTAAATATCCAAGAAAAAAGCATCAAATTCACTGTAGAAATAGAAAAAGACGAGCATTTACCATTTTTGGATCTAAAAATAATGAGGAATAAAAACAGACTAAACTTTGGCATTTACAGAAAACCAACACAGACAGACAACTACATAAAAGCTAATGGCTACAACCCAAGATCCCACAAACAGGCAATCTTCAATAGTTTAGCACACAGACTGGTAAACATCCCTCTCACAGCAGAAGAATACAAAACAGAATACAACAAAATAATTGAAATAGCACAAAAAAATAACTTTCCCAAATCATTAGTGGACAAAAAAGTGAGCTTAGCAAAAAAGAAGAAGCTACTAAAGGAAACCACAACTCTCTCATCTACAGAAACTAATATGATTTTCAAAAAATTCACTTACCATCCGTGGGCCTATGATAAATTCAAAAAAGTCTTCAAAAAACAAAATATTCAACTAGCACCAGTCAACCATTTCTCCTTAAAAAACCTAATTTGCTCAAACATCAAAGATGCTATTCCATCAAACAAAAAATCTGGTATATATCAAATTGAATGCAATGACTGTAGTCAAATTTATATTGGAAAAACAAAAAGAAATTTAGAAACAAGAGCAAAGGAACACTTTAGAAACATAAAATATAAACAATTAGAAAAATCAGCAGTTGCCACACATTTTTGGGAAAAAAACCACAACATAAATCCAGAACCAAAACTACTGAAACATACATCAGGAAAACAAGAACTATCCACATGGGAACAAATCTTCATTTCAAAAAATAGGAACAAAGTATTCAATTTCGACATCCCCCAGAAGGATTTGTTCAGCAAGTTCCTTGAGCCGCCACCAGAGGAGACCTGTGACAAGGTATCGTCAGCTACACCAACGAGAATCAGTCGAGAGCCGGCCGATGATAGAGGCAAAGCCTCTGAAACTAGTTCCGGAAAAATTTAAAAGTAAGTGTTGTCTAGTGTCTTTAATCGACTCTCTTTAAAGTTAATTTATCATAACAACACTGTTTTCAACACTTCCAAGAAAGTAAGTGAAACATGTGTTAAATTGCTAAGTTTAAAGTGCAGATTATGAAATGCAGATCACATTTGCTGTTCATCTGATTCTGGTTGCTGGATGATTATCTGCTGTGGTTGCTGCTGGCCATGTCGGATCACTGCATTCTGACCACTTTTATCCTCACCATTCCAAGGTCCATAATTTTGAAATCTTCCTTCTAGAAATTTTTAGCTGTGATCACATAAGGAATGAGATTTTGGGTCTTAAATACTTAAAACTCTTTTGTTGGAAGGTTTCAATTTTAAGCTAGGCCACTGGAATAATACAAGCAAATCTAGAAGATATTGACACATTGCTTCACTCACACTTTTTCATAGGATATGTTTCAAGAGCTGTTGCTCCCATCATCGATGTCACACTACAATTTGCACCAGTTGAGACTCAGCTGATGATGGGAACAACAGCTCTTGAAACATGTCCTATGCGAAACAGTGTGAGTGAAGCAATGTGTCAATGTTTTCTCGTTACACTTTTATTTTAACTTGTGCTTCATTGTCTCTACACTTCTTCAGTTTTTATATTTATACTGAAATAATAGTTTGCCACTACATTGTTAAAGAAGTCTTGAATTTGTTCATCACTTTGTGTTAGTTTTTAAGTAAGCTCGTGTATGTGTTGGGTTCATATCCAGGTGTCATTTCTATAGTAGTGCAACGTGACTTCCTAAGATAGTTTCTATATGAGTGATGAGATCCCTAATATTCTTTGGGTGGTGGTGCCTGGAAAGCACTAGTTGTCACCGGAGAGAAAGTCCCTGACAGGAATGTGCTACCCTTATCTGTTTCCAAACAGTGCAATAAGGGCAGTGAATGTATATGACAGAGAATGCATGCCATGCCACAGGAGTAGAACCATTCAAAATGGACGTGGTATACACACATAATTCACTCAGTATGCAAAAACCGAGAATGTATTATTCACAAAAGAAGAAAGTGTCAGGTGTTTTTGAATGTGCTGTAACTGAACTGATCAGAATGTTATAAACAGCTACCAGGCAGGATATCGAAACTGTTTCTAATTGGTAACTACCGCCGTGCTCCTCATTCCCCTGGGACTTTCTTTGCTATGGCAAACTGTAATCTTGGAATACTTGTAAATCATTTCATTTTAAATGATTTTGAAGTACAGTAGAGTCTCGATTATCTGACCTAAACTGGTCCTTGACAAGGTTGGATAACCGAAAATGTCAGATAATACAAAAGTTGGAAAATGGAATAAAACATGGTAGATATGCTGAAGTTGTTCTCGGGAAGCAAACCAGGTGAAAATACAATTAGAAATCAATGTTTTGGGAGTGTGCATCTCTCCCATCATCAGGATATTTATTAAACGTTATAACTACAAATGAATTACTGGATATAATACAAATATAAACAAAGACAAAACACTATCAAAGTTTGCATTACTGAACAAAAGACTGTTTCCAGTAAATTAAATTAAATGCCAGGTCAGGAGATGGCGTGAGTATAGACAATTAATTGGGTCAAAGAAACGTAACTACTTAACTTGATTATCAAGCTGTATTGATTTGTGCTTCTTAAGTCAACTTCATTCGTCGCCTGGAAAGCTTCAGGTCTTATGGTAGATATGCTCTATTATTAAAACTATTGTTGGTTTTGCGGTATTTACTGAATAAACAAACCAATTCTGCATGCAATATTGAACAAAAATAAGCTCCAAATGTCTTAAGGAGCTTATGAAGTCTGCTTGCCTGCTGAATTTCTTGCTGCGAGATTTTTCCAACGACGAAACATCAATACCTCAGTTGCTCCACATATCTTAATGCCATCTCTAAAGCACTTAAACCTTCCGCATGACTCATTTTCTTCTTGGTTTGTTCTTCAATTTCCCGTTCTGCTTCATCTTCATTTCCATTCACGAAATCAACAATGTCAGAGTCTTGAGTTCAAACTGTCGATCTTTTGCACTACAGCTACTTGCATCTTGAGTGGTAGTGTCCTCATCCTCACAGCCAGGAATACAGTTCAGTAAGGGAACAATATCACCCATGTCTTCTTGTACTATCTCTTCTCTATTTTCATCATCGCCTAACAGTGTGTTCCTAGACTTTGCTAATGTTGTCGTTTCAATTTCTTCCCAATCTGGAGCCACCCAGTATGCAACGTCTTACATTATTTGAAGCAAAAGGTTAGAAACAGTGATGTATTTAGCATTTGAAAGTAATGAGTAGGTAATTCAAACACAAACATCACTTAAATTATCCTTACTTGGACATGTTTTAGAGAACGGTTTGTCCCCATCGTCAGACAACCAGCTCACTGCCCGCCTTGGTAGCATGGTGGTAGAGAGTCTGCCTCACGTTCAAGAGGTCCCGAGTTCGAATCTCGGCCAGGTTGAGTTACCTGGATAAGGTTTTTTCCGGAGTTTTCCCTTATCCTGAAAGACGAATGTTGGGTATCTCTAAGCTCTATGGACCCTGGGCTCATTTGAGCATCATTTCACCCATTCCATTCACCATCCGATATGACTTAACGTTGGAGGACGTAAATTAACCAAAAAAAAAAAACAGCTCACTTCAGGAAACCACGGATCCAACCAGTCAGATAACTCTGATGATGAGTTTTAGGTGATTCACCCTATATAAGAGTTTAAAAAATTACAAATTCTTCACAGTACATGGACTAGTTTTGCAAATACATCTCATTTTTACCCTTATTTTTGTTGTCATCGTTGCTGCTAGGTGACGGATTATTCTTGTATTTAGGAAAACTTCTGAAAGTAAAATAAAGTTATTAAGAGAATTCATTTTTAGTATTTCAAAATTCATCTCACAGTTTCTATTTTTTTTTTAAGATGAATATTTTCTTCCAAACCATTAAATACGAGGGCTATCCAGAAAGTAGATTACGTTTTCGTCTGTTTCCGCTAGGGGCGGGGCTAGCGCGGCCATCTTGGGGTCAGAGCGTTGCGCAGCTCAGTCGGCATCTAGCCGTGCTAGTGAGAGGTTCGTGCATTGCTCCGTTCAGATACTGTGACGGTTTGAAATGTCTGCGTTAATTGAAAATCCCGCGAGCTGCGAGGTGCGTGCAGTAATAAGGTTTCTGACTGCAAAAAACTGTAAACCGATAGAAATCTATCGGCAGCTTTGTGAAGTGTATGGGGACAACATTATCACTGAAGGTGGAGTGCGTCAGTGGGTCATCAGATTTAAAAATGGCCGAACCAATGTTCACGACGAAGATCGAAGTGGGAGACCCAGCATAGTGAGTGCCGAACTTGTCGAAAAAGTCGATGCTAAAGTCCGTGAAAATCGAAGCTTCACAATAACGGAACTTTCTTTGAGTTTTCCACAAATTTCGCGAAGTTTGTTGCACGAAATCATCAGCGAAAAGCTTGGTTACCACAAGTTTTGTGCAAGGTGGATTCCAAAAATCTTGACAGAGGACCACAAAAATCAGCGAATGGCTGCAGCGTTGAACTTTTTGAACGTTTACCATAAGGATGGTGACTCTTTACTCGATCGCATCGTTACTGGTGACGAAACATGGGTGAAACATGTGAACTGTGAAACGAAATTGCAATCAATGCAGTGGGGGCACACAAGTTCTCCCCAAAAACCCAAGAAATGCATGCAAACAATGTCGGCAAGGAAGATGATGGCGACTGTTTTTTGGGACAGAAAAGGTGTGATTTTGGTGGACTTCCTGGAAAGAGGCACTACAATAAACTCTCAAAGGTATTGCCAAACTCTCCAAAAACTCAGAAGAGCCATTCAAAACAAGCGCAGAGGAATGTTGAGGTCTAAGATCTTGTTGATTCACGACAACGCCCAGCCCCACACGGCAAATGTCACTCGTGAAGTTCTTGAATCTTTTAAGTGGGAGTTGTTTCCTCATCCGCCGTACAGTCCCGACCTGGCTCCGAGCGACTTCCACCTATTCCCAGCAATGAAGTGGCTGGCTATGCAGCGTTTTGATGATGACGCACAGCTGCAAGAAGAGGTAACGAAGTGGTTGAAGGCGCAGGCGGCCGAATTTTTCGACGAAGGAATTTCCAAGCTCGTACATCGCTACGATAAATGCCTTAATTTGAATGGTGACTATGTCGAAAAGTAGTATTTGAGTGTGGCTTTCATCTGTATATAATAAAATTTGTTTCCTATACTTTGTTTACTTTTTATTCCAAAACGTAATCTACTTTCTGGATAGCCCTCGTAATTTGGTCCATTTAATTGCTTTCATAATTTAACTTCTGGATTTACTTCATGGTAAAGTGACCAAAAATAATCTGACTTGGCTGATTTATTAATCTGTTTATACCCAGTATTTCTTAAATGTTCATTCTGGTTTCCAAATTAAATGTGGTCGTTCCGATAATAAGGTTGTAATCTAAGCAGGTAAATGCTAGATATTTTGTCTTTTTTAGAAACATTTAGTACATTTTTTATATTATATTTATTTTAATAATGCAAAATTATACCAAAATTCTTTTAAAACATTTACACATTTTTTTATTAGCCCAAGGATGGTAAGTAAATTTTGTAAAATTATAATCATCTTTTATGTTAAGAGTAGAAACATTATTTACATTTTTTTATACTTAAATTTTTCAATCTTTTTATGCATAAAATCTTTATTAAAACCATTAGTTAAACCAGTATTAATTGTGTTTATATTCTCTATTAAATTCATCTTTATTTAGGGATATATAATTTGACCTATAAATTAAACTATTAAGACAGCAAATTTATGTGAAAAATGGTTAAAACTTTTTATTTTTTATGAAATTATCAATGAGTTGATTCCCTATAGTTGGTAAAGTTAAGTTTGTTATTTTTTATCTTTAGGCCTAGAAAAGGAAGGCAGTCATTATTTTCATTTTCTAACGTAAACTTTTTAGCTTTATGTATCTTGTAAATTTGGAAGTTTTAAAGCATCATTTATATTATATGAAGCAAAAGGTTAGAAACAGTGATGTACTTAACATTTGAAAGTAATGAGTCAGTAATTCAAACACAAACATCACTTAGTGGTCTGCCAGGGAAATATATGAGTCAAATGGAGAATTTAATGTCAGGACGGCATGTTGGCCATGGTAGCTCAAAGGGTAAGAGCATCTGGACGGAAACCAGGAGATCCCTGGTTCAGATCCCGGCCATGGCATTGAATTTTTCATGTTGACTATCAAAAACCTTAGCCTATATGCGGCTAGTGTGGAGAAATGATTAATTTCCATCAATTAACTAAAATAATAAGAGTTAAATGATGAAACCTGGGACTCAAGTACTTACGATAGTAAGTCGCCACAAATGGTGTATCTCGGATGCAGGAGCCCTTAGTGGTCTACCAGGGAAATATGAGTCAAATGGAGAATTTAATGTCAGGATGGCAAGTTGGCCATGGTAGCTCAAAGGGTAAGAGCGACTGGACGGAAACCAGGAGATCTGTGGATCAAATCCTGGCTATGGCATTGAAGTTTACAGTCGATCTATCCAAAGTTATATATTTCTCCTTTTGAAGACAGCATGGTCCTTCCACTCGTCTGTTTCATTGAAATATGTCTTTGTTTTCATGTGGTAAATCTGTTACTGGTACTTTCATCCAAGAAACACTAGTGATTTGCAATGCTGTTATGTTGATGAACTCTTCACATACAGCAGAGAAATTAAAAGAAACCAGATTTTATCATAGTCTACACCTGAAATAGATTTTTTATTTGTGCTGTCTTTCGTAGTTTGCAGTTGTTCAGGGAGCATGACTTTGCTTACCCGTTTTTGTTTTGTGATAACTCCAAAGTCCCATCACACTGTGAATTTGAATGTTCGAATACCAGAAATTTCAGGTCAATGGAACCATAGTGTGCTATAACCACAAGATAGATTAAAACCTGCAGGTATGTTCTGTTTTGCCCTGTAAAGTTGTCACCATAATTTCAGGTGGCATTTAGGTACAGACTGACAGGACAAAACCATCAAAAGACATTATGCATGTCTTTTGATTAACTAGAAAAATCCTGACATAGTGTAAGAATGTTCTTCCTGGACAATGATTAGCATCCATAGTAGAATTTTTAGCATGCCTGCAAAGAAAAAATAAATTAAAAATGAGGAATCAGCAATATAATTGAAGGGGTTCTTGTTAATTAAATACTGAGTAGGCTTTGTTTTGATCTGCACTCGTAGGAAATTACTAACCTTGTTGAGGGGTTTATATGCATCCTTGGCTTTGGACAGTTGCTGTTCACACCTTAACTCTGCATAAGCCTATTATAAACATACCAATGCACTTAATAAACAGTGAATGTACGATCTTAACACAGAGTTCTCTAGCATTGTTTACAAAATTCACACTCAGTACAATTAGGCACATGTATCCTTCTCCATGCCACTATTGCTATTACATCCAGTGCTATCTGATGACATTTGTGAACACTTCAAATATGTATCTGGAACTTGCACTTCTCTCCAGGCTATGCAATGGAACACTGAACCTTCTTCATGCAAAATCAGACTTTTGTTTTAAAATTTGGCGCTTTTCCATGTCAGCTATTCAATTATCAACTTTTTGCAGCAGAATTCTTGATTGAGTATATTTAGTATTTGAATTGTATTAATGGATTTTCCATATTATAGTACGTGTAGGTTTTAGCGGAAAGTTTAACGTACATATTCTTGAAAGTTTTGCATATGCTTCTATAGAAACAAAAATGACTCAAATCCTTAGGAACATATTACAGTTCTATTACACCTACAATTTTCTCAGAAATGTTAATGCAGAGAAGTCTAATAAATTGCTTTTTTTAATGCAACATAATATTTCTGTGTTCTTTTTACAGTTGAGAATGAATCACATTGTGATTTTGTGAAGCTTAGGGAAATGCTGATACGAACAAACATGGAAGATATGAGAGAAAAAACTCATATTCGCCATTATGAATTGTATCGCAAGAAACGATTAGAACAGGTAAGAAGCATTTTATGATATTTTAAAGCAAAACTGTCAGAGTTAAATACTAAGCATGTTTCTTTATATAAATTCCTAATTTAATAATATGCATAATAGGCTTCAGAACGTTGTGCTCTGCTTAACCTTGGTCTTGGTCTTAGCTTTCTTCAAGAGGAGGCCTATAGACTTGAGGGAATACAATGTATTTTAATGTGCTACGTTTTCTTAATTTTTTACATTAATAAAGGGGAGATGGCAGTTTGCAGGGTACTACACGTTGAACATACAACTAATCGATTCAAAACTTTACCAAAACACTTTTCCTGGTTTTTTTTAATTATAGGGATAGATTTTGAAGAGATTCCCATTTGCTTGGAGTTGTTTCTTACCTTTAATGTCCTGCATCCTTCATTGTTTTTGCTGCATTCATTTTAACTGCTTCAAGGAGTGTACATATATGTGCAGTTCATATATGTACCCATATAATAAAGTACCCATGTTTCAAAATAGATGATGTTAGGAGAGAGCAGACGGCAACAGACAGTTGGAAAATGTTTGATAATGGAGGCAATGGCTTCCGAAACTAGTCCCTCAGAAATATAAAAATGTAAGTGACGAGGTGTCAAAAAACTGACTACAAGTAGTTTTTTCAATTAATTTTGACGTCACTGTTACTAAATTCCTCCAATCATCCATAATCTGTGTTAACTTCTGGTGCCGTAGGAGACAGTCCTTTGGTCCCTTTCAGTCCAGACTTACTTTCTTTTACAGGTGGAATGAGGTTCCTGAGGTTGAAATTTGACAGAAAGCTTAACGGGTCATCACATACAGCACAGCTGACTGTTCTCTGAACATCTTGTGTGTACTAAGATGCAAATCATGGGGAGCAGATCAGACTGTTTTGCTGTGACATATTGTATGCTAATCTGATCCAAATTAGATTATGGGTGTATTATTTATTCTTCAGCACATCTATCTTGCTGAAAGATTAGACACAATCCATAATTGCGGCATCCATGACTGTGGGAACTTCTCCAACTAGCCCTATTGTGCAAAGTCCACAGAACCTCCTTGCATTATCAGTGTGATCTATTAGGAAATTATGATTGTTAGTTTAAATGTATCCTGTGCATCCAAGGTTTACTCCTTTCTTCAGTACCTTAATGGACATGAAAGCACTGCTATAGAAACATTTCACTTAGTCTGAGGCCAGCAGGCTTTCGCTTCTGAGAGCTTCTTCGGAAGCATGCTATTCTAATGCTTAGCATGTTTTCAGAGTATGAGAGAGTGTAACCCCCTTGGTTATGTACTATGTCCCATGTAGGTTTTAGAATGTCAATATACCACAAGTCTACAATGCCTGCATCAATTATCTGCACTTGTTCAGCACTTGTGAGGTTATGGTGAGTTAATTATAGTTTACACCAATGGATCCAATAGCTCCAGTGGTGTTAGATGTGCCATCATTTATGGAGCTGAACTAGATACATTCAGTTTTCATTACAGCACTTCCATTTATAGTGCAGAGCTGCCATATGCTGAGCCTTTTGTTTGTGTGCCAATTAAATTTGGGTGGCTGCCTGATTTTGAGTGATTCCCTTAGTGCACTTCAGAGCCTTTGGGAGTTGTGCAACTACCATTTTTGAAAAAACTATTTGTGGTTTTTTGACACATTTTTATATTATTGAGGGACTAGTTTCGAAATACGTTGCGTCCATTTTCAACCTCTATTCAATGGCTTCCGAAGCTAGTCCCTCAATAATATAAAAATGTAAGTGACGAAGTGTCAAAAAACCGACTACAAATAGTTTTTCAGTTAATTTTGACGTCACTGTTACTAAATTCCTCCAGTCACGCAACTATCATTCTGTTGTACAGGGCATCCAGGATAGCCTCCATGTTTTATTCGCTTTTAGAAAATAATCTGCATAATAACACACACACAGGTCCAAAAGAATCTTGTAGACCACTATTCAAATACCTGGAAATATTAACTTTCTCATCGCAATATATACTGGAGCTTTGTAAATATATACATCTAAATTGTGACAACCTATATAATACACAAAAACAACATGGCTGTCAGACCAGAACCAAAGGCAACTTAAAGCCACTAGAACATTGATTAACATTATTTGAAAAAAGCTATGCAGGAATAAAAATGTATGATAAATTACCCACCAAAATAAGACAATCAAAAGATATAAAATATTTTAATAAAGCAATAAAAGACATGCTGATAAGAGCATCATATTACTCAGTAAGGGAATATATAGAGGATAGCTTATAAACATTGTTTTTTTTTCCCCCCTTTTTGTAAAGGCATTTTGCCTAAATATACAGTATCAATTGTAAACCTCCGTATAAATGTAAATAATGTTTATGTAAATGAAATTTAAAGGGAGTCGATTAATGACTTAAACAACACTTACTTTTATTATTATTATTATTATTATTATTATTATTATTATTATTATTATTATTATTATTTATTATTTCATTGACATGTCACCTGTTTACAGAGCTTTTGCTCGCTTTGTAAATGTTGGTGATAAAGTTGCTGTCATTATTATTATTATTATTATTATTATTATTATTATTATTATTATTATTATTATTATTATTATTATTATTATTATTATTATTATTATTATTATTATTATTATTATTATTATTATTATTATGATTATTATTATTATTATTATTATTATTATTATTATTATTATTATTATTATAATTATTATTATTATTATTATTGTGTGCATGGATTCCTGACACGTAGGCTTATCAGGAATTAAATGGCAGATTTGGCAGCAACCACAGAGTCTATTATTAGCATACTCTTGTGTTGTCTAGGAAGACTTTAAGCTTGTTGTGCAAAGAGCAGTACTGGTGCAGAAAGTGATCATTTCTCTGTGGAAATAAGCTTAGCACAGAAAACGAACCTCTAGTAACCACTGGTAAGCACTCTCGTGAATCTCATTGGTAGGAGAAGACTGGCTGGGTGGCATATTGACCATTGCTACTTTACTCACAGTTACCTTTAAAGGGAGACTGTTCCTCTATTTGTTTGCTCTGAAACAAAGATCTCTCAGTCCACCATGTTTTGTTGGTGTTTCCCTGGTGAATCTACAGAAGTCTGTGCAGCTGCGGTCAGCTTTGAAGAGATCCTGTTGAACGATAACACAGAGGTTAAGGTTTTTAAATTTTTGTTAGTGGTGGACTTTCATCTTAGAATTAAGTGAAATATACATCAAGGTTTTATACCTTTGGTCTTAATTTCTCTGTTGATTTCACCTTATCTTGGTTTTCATATGATAAATTGTGTACATGTTCTATACTTGTGACTAGTTAGGATTTTTATTTATAGTTATGTTTATCTCTGGCTTTTGCCATAATTTGTTTTATGAAGACTCTGATGACCTTTTAGTTGAGTGCCCTTAATCATCAGCCTATGCTTCAGTTACCGCTTTTGTTCTGTAGTCCGCAGAATTAAATGTCCATGAAGAAAATGAATTGGTATAATTGAGGAATGACCAAGGTTTTAAGTTCCTGCACTACAATGTAAGACAAGTTATTCTGGATTTCTCTTCGAAAGAATATGTAACTTTCTACAAAGGCTGTGAATTTTCATTTTTATATCCTATCTAAGTGAAGCATTATTTTCTGCAGTGAACACAGAAGTGTGAAAACAGATCATAAGGAGGAAAACAGGTCTCAAAGTGATATGAGGATGTTTTAAGCTTTTCCGTCATGAATACAGATGATTTCTAAAGCACACCAAGCTCTTATTTCACATTAGTTTTGCTTCTTGAACCAAGTTGTTTGAATTATTGAAAATTTGTAACATTAATTTATTCATATAATATTAGAGACAAATTAACATAGGCACCCGTATAAATACTAAAATACTAAGATTATGCTTATATTACAAGGGTGAGTCAAATGAAAACCTTAAATTTGTAATTACAAATCGAAATTTCGCGCTGTTATCCTGTAAATTGGTAAGAATGCTACAAACTATGTGCAAAATGACCTGTAGGTGGCAGCATAGTGCAGATGTACACATACCGTCGCAGTATCAGTATAAAGATGGCTGCCAAACTTGCGACTTGCACCAGGGAAGAACAGCGTTCTGTTATTCGGTTTTTGCGTAGTGAAGGTGTGAAACCTATTGAAATTCATCTACGAATGAAAGTTCAGTACGGTGATGCATGTTTGTCACAGCAGCAAGTCTACAAATGGAGTAGGAAGTTCGCAAATGGTGTGACTTCAGTGGAATATGCTCCACGTCCAGGTCAGGCACAACAAAGAACATTGCAGCAGTTGAAGCCATAGTGAAGGAAAACTGCCGAGTAACATTGAATGACATTGCAGCAGGTTTACAGATTAGTCATGGGTCAGCACACCACATTGTGCATGATGTGCTCCAGTTTCACAAAGTGTCTGCAAGATGGGTGTCACGGCAGCTGACTCCTGAAATGAGAGAACGTGTTGGTGCTTATAAAGAACTTCTTCGATGCTTTGAACGGGAAGGTGATGGCTTCTTTGCAAGAATCATTACTGGGGACGAAACCTGGGTTCACTTCCACCAACCGGAAATGAAGAGAGCGAGCAAGGAATGGCGCCATCCCTCATCACCAATATCAAAGAAGTTTGAAACAGAACCATCAGCAGGGAGGCCCGAATGACCTTGTTGTTGACGGGCCCTAAAACACCACACACTCACTCACTCATCAGCAGGGAAGGTTATGCTCACACTCTTTTGGGATGAAAAAGGTGTCATTTTGGAGCATGACATGCCTAGAGGGACCACTCTCACCAGTGCATCATACATAGATCTTCTAAAAATCATCTGCGGCCTGCAATCAAATCAAAGCAACATGGATTGGTGTCAGCAGGTGTCCTTTTGCAACATGAAAATGCAAGGCCCCACACTGCCCGTACAATAGTTGCAACAATCACAGACCTGCATTTTGAGTGTCCTCATCCACCATACTCACCAGACCTTGCCCCAAGTGATTTCCATGTGTTTGGACCACTCAAAGATGCAATGGGAGGAAAGAAGTTCTGTTCCAATGAAGAGGTACGCCACGTGATGCATGAGTGGTTCTAAAGGCATTTATGCACTTTGTAAGCGCTGGAAGACTTGCATTGAGTGTGGGGGAGTTTATGTTGAAAAGTGATACAGCTTTTTACTACTTCTGCACAATAAATAATATTTAAAAATATATTTAAGGTTTTCATTTGACTCACCCTCATACATTGTAATATTTTTATTTCATTAATTAAATTACGTTTACATCTTAATACTCAATAAAAAGAATGTTAATTTTGATTGAGGATGAAGATTAATGACTGCTATATGAATTCCAGTTACTCCTTGAGTGTGCCCCAAGTTGAAGGTTGGGAAATGCTGACTAAGAGTCTGCTGAATCACAAAGTTTTATGAATCATAGATAGGATTACAATTAAACAAAATAGGTATTCATGCTTTTGTTCTTTAAATGTGAGAAACATGAAGTGCTTGAATATTAAGTTTATTAAAAGGTGTAGTTAACCGAATAATGTTAATAATGAATGACTCATTCACAAACTAGCCATTCTCAGTCTGGAAACCGCATCTTATTAGTGTAACAATATAAATGAAAGTTAAAACCAAGTGTTTAAAAATTGTTGACAGGATTCCTTAATTTACAAAACAACTCTGACTTACAGATGGGTTTCACTGATGTGGATGCTGAAAATAAGCCTGTGAGTTTCCAGCAAACCTTCGAGGCAAAGCGCAGCAATCATCTCCAGGAGTTGCAGCAGAAAGAAGATGAAATGAGGCAAATGTTTGTTGTCCGTGTTAAGGAAAAAGAAGCTGAGCTAAAGGAAGCAGAAAAAGAGGTATTTTTCCATAATTCTAGATAATTGCTTTGTGTTACAGGTAGTAAAATTCTTAAATACCTCTAATATAGAGGAAAAAATATTTCCCACACATTCACTCTGTGTTTGAGCGTTACTGTAAATGCATTTCAGAGAAATCTTGTCTCTGAAATGTATTTGATGTAACTCCCAAAAAATTAAGGAAGTTATTCCAGAAATTTGATTGACACAGGCCCCTCTCAGGCAACTACAGGAGGGCTTGTCTATGTAACCAATTTATGTAATCCTGGAGTTTTGTCTTCCTGCAGGTATTAGTTTGTAATTTCTTAGAGTGTGTGTGTACCACATTGAAATAATTCTTGTAAGCAAAATTTGTGCCTTAATGTATTTTGGGTGTGCAAGGTGGCAAATTTAAAACTCCAATGTTAATAGCATTAAATCTTGAGAATTTCCCTTATTTTGGAATAACACATGATAGTTTTGCTGTGTTCACTTGAAAATTAGTATCCTTGGAATTTTTGAGAAGAAAGTACCAGAAATGAGGGGAAAAAGTTATGTATTTTCTTGTTCGTATTGTTACATCCCAGAACATAACCATTTATTAATAATGTTAGCTGTGCTATTTAAATATGAGAGAGGCATCCATTTTTAAAATACGGGTTGATTAAAAAAGATGGACACATTTTCAAATTGCTATATTTCCTGCACTATTTGTTTTACTTGAATTCTGTCTGGTATATTTGAAAGAGGATGCTGTAAAGTTTTGAGTACTACCACTAGAGTGCTCCAGAACTGTACTGCACTGTAGTGGCAGTTACTGAATATGTACTAACCACATCAGTTGTAAGCGACATTGCTACTATGGAACACAAGATTTTTTTGCATTTTTGAATTCAGTAGAAGTGAGTCTGCGACTGCATTCCGGCATTATTTTAATGTTGAACCTCCAAGAAAGAGCATTAATTTTTGGGGGGGGGGGAAAAAACTTGACAAAACTGGCTCTGTCTGTAAAGTTAAGAGCCCAAGCCAGCTGTGTATTGGAGGAGAACATTGAGTGCATTCGGGTGAGCTTTAAATGTAACCCAAAGAAATCAACCCATAGAGTAGCAGGGAACTAGGACTACTGCAAACTACTGACTGGCTGTCTTGAGGTGCCGGTTAGTGTACAAACCTTCCTATCTATAACTTATACAGGCTCTTTGTGCAAACTGTATGGAAAAGTGTGTAGAATTTTGTGATGGTATGCTCTGAAACATTGAAGATGAATTGTTTCTGCCTCATGTACCTTTTAGAGATAAAGCTACATTTCACCTAAATGGGAAAGTCAATGGCCACAACGTTCGGATGTGGGGTTACAAAATCCCTGTTTTTATGTATTTATTTAGTGCCAAGCTTTTACATATTGACAGCTGCTGGGGTTGGCCCTAGCCACTTGTCCAACAGATGTCTAAAACTACATTTCTTATTGGAAAAACTATTTTTAGTCAAGATTCAACTGTATTGGAACACCACAGTGAAGCGAAAAATTATTAAATTTTAGATGAGTCGCGTTTTTTACACATCTGCTTCACTTTCGTACCTATTTTGAGGACATGTTTCGCAAATCTTCGCTTGCATCTACGGCTCTTGTGCGACTGACGCTAGATCCAGCGGTGTGGTTAATTCTGGGGTTGTTGCTGCCATCTGTTGATTTAGTGATGAACTGAAATGTGGGATTCTCTTCTAGCGGGATTTCAAAGTTCATTAGTTGGTTTTTATGTTTTTCTATGTATATCCTCTCCCATATGACGAGTTCACTATGTTTTTGTACGTATTTTAGTAATTTTGTGCTATCTTCAATTTCATGATTTTCAGACCAGAAATGAGCTGCTATTGCGGACTTATCAATATTTTTGTATCTTAAGTGCCTGAAGTGTTCTTTCTTTCTAGTGCCTATGTTCCTTTTTGTCCTTCCTATGTAAATTTTTTCACAGTCTTTACACTTAATTTTGTAAATGCCTGACTTTTCCTCTGGTTTTATCTTATCAGTATTATTACTGTGAAGTAGGTTTTTAATGTTGTAATTGTTTTTTGGTGCCAATGTTATATTGTATTTCTTGAATATTTTTTGGAACTTTTTTGTGGCCCAGGGGTGGTAAGTAAATTTAGCAAATCTAGTTTCTTGTTTTATTGGTGTGAGAGCTGTGATCTGTTTTAATTTCTTTTGAAGTTTGAATAATTTTAGTTTTTTATCTACAAGGTTTTTTCCATATCCATTTTTAATTGCAGTTTTTAAGATTTGATGGTATTCGTTTTGATATTCTTGCTGGCTGAGAGGTAGATTTACTAATCTGTGTGTTAGACTGTTGATGGTTGCATGTTTGTGTGGAATTGGGTTGAAACTATTTGCTTTGATGTAATTATCTGTGTGTGTTGCTTTTCTATGAATGCCAAATTCTAGTTTTTCATTGCCTTTTTTGATTTTAAGGTCTAAAAAAGGTAGAGTACAGTCCTCTTCAGTTTCTACTGTGAATTGTATGCTGGGTTCTTGCAGGTTGAGTAGTTTCAAAGCATCATCTATTAGTTTGTAGGGCACTATTGCAAAGATGTCGTCTACGTATCTGTACCATGTTTTAAACATATGAGGGAAGGCTTTAGTAATATGTGTTTCGAAAAAGCTCATGTATAGATTGGCCAAAAATGGTGATAATGGGCTTCCCATAGCTAGTCCTGAAATTTGTTTATAATATTTTCCATCGAAGACAAAATAATTTTGATGTATACATAATTCAGTCATTGCCACATATTCTTCTATTGCATTGGCATCCAGGTTTATAGAATTTAGCCATTTTTTCAGTTGAATCAAAAGTTTGTCTAATGGAATGCTAGGGAAGAGGGAGCGGACATCAAAGGATACTAAAGTGTCATGAGGTTTAAGTTTAAGATTTTGAATTTTTTCTACCAGGTCTAAAGAGTTTTTTATACTCTGAGTATGGAATTGTGGAAAGGACTGAAATTTTTTGGTTAGCCATTTTGCCAGAAGGTAAGTAGGAGTGTTTATATTATTTACAATGGGTCTCATGGGTATGTTGGGTTTGTGTATTTTAGGCAAACCATATATTCTTGCAAGGGTAGGGTTGTCTGGTTTGATAGTTTTTTGTTCTGTAGTTGTTAAAATTTTACTATTAATGATGGTTTTTTGTACATCTTTTATGCATCGGTTGAGTGGATTAGAATCTATTTCCTGGAATTCTTTTTGTTGTAGTAACTCTAACATTTTTTCTTTGTATGTAGCTGTATCTAAGATTACTATTTTGTTCCCTTTATCAGCCCTTGAGAAGATTACATCCTTTTTCCTTAAAGATTTAATTATCTGAATTTGTTTCAAATGTTTTATTGGCTTTTTATTTATTAAGTTTTCCAATATAGGAGCTGATTTTTTCCTAATTATATTTTTGTCCATGGTTTCCAAGCCTTCTACTGCTAATTCTATGTCTGCAATGAATTCATCCGGGTTGCTGGAGTATGTTATACATGTTTTTAGGCCTTGGTTAAGTACATCTATTTCTTCCTTGTTAAAATTTTGCTTAGAGAGGTTAATTACACTATCTGGGGATGTGTTCTTTGCTGAAATTTTGTTATGTTTTGGTTGCCAATGATTATGATTACGTTTTAGTTTCTTATTTTGACGATAAATTTTCTCTTTGACTTTATAATTGATGTGTTCAAATGATTTGGCTTCTAAGTGGTCCCATGCTGTGTTTCCTAGTAATTTTACAAGTTTTAGATGTAGGTTATACAAAGAGAGGTCTATATTCGTTATTTTTCACCCAATATCTATTACGTCACCTGCGAAAGTTACCTAGGAGGGAGAAAAGGTAATCACCCTATTTCCCCTCAATGACACCACTGGTGTAACTTGAAGTTTGGAGGAAGATGGTCTCTCCTCTTCTTCGATATTGACTTTTCCATTTTTAGGAACCACAGTCTCTTGAGATGGTTTATTACCTGGATCGTTTGGTAAATCCTCCATTCATTCATTACTAGCAGTAAATCCGCATTTGTGAAAATATGAGGGTTACAGGAACATTTCTGTTACCCTAAACCCATTTGCTGCCATCTCACCTGTCTGGCACTTGAGGTAGACCTTCCTGAACAGTTTGATGTCCATGTTTGTTACTGGATGTGCATTTTTCCTCATCCATACACATACCTGCTCAGAGTAATAAGTTTTCAAAGGGCTCATGAAAGTTGTATCCAGCGGTTGCATCTGTGAGAGGAATGAGCAGGCAAGCACAAGATGTGACATGGTTTTTGCATGTGAGTTTTGTAACATCCAGGTTTCTGGAGTGGCTATAATGCCCATCCATTTTCAAAACTTGGATGCTGTTGTCAAAGCTGTAAGAAAGTGGTTAGCCTCAGTTGGTTCACATTTTTACAAGCATGGCATGTAGGCTCTGGTTCATCATTGACCAAAATGCATAACGAATGGTGGTGACCACATGGAAAAATGACAATCTGTAGCTTAAATATTGCTCTATTTAGCAGGCATTACTTTTGGAAAAGATCCTTGTACATTAGAGAATGCTGAACCAAATAAAACATCTGTAATAATGTGTATTGGAAACTACTGGAAAGTTTAAATATATTGAAGTAGCAATAGTAATTAATTAATGGGAATGCGGAAATAGATTTCTCTAGTAGAATTTTATGAAAAAAACTCCCAGATCAGCATAAATGTTAAGGAAGGAGAATGAAAACACAAGATTTAAAAAGAACGAGTACACAAAATTGTCAAGAAATACTAATTTTTCCTATTTTGCTTATATAAAGCGAGAACAAATGGAGCATCAAATAAACTTGAAGAAAGAGAATGAAGAAAAGTACCAAGATGGAAATGATCTTCATAATAAGCCTTGCATTATTAATTTTTAGATGAGTTTTATTTATTACACATCTGCTTCACTTTCGTGTGTAATAAATACGACTCATCTAAAAATTAATAATTTTTCGCTTCACTGTGGTGTTCCAATACAGTTAAATCTCGAAGCCTTGCATTGTTTCAAGGAATTTTAGTTTTAAAACTAGTGGGAAAGCTCTTCTCTTTACATGCAGAACAAGTGCAGAATTACTTTGCTAAAAGTATTTTCTGTCCCAGGAGGAAGTTTTTCCTATTACAAACATTTTGCAGGAAATCGGTGATTTAGATATTTCTTATTATTTTCATGTGATTTTTTTCTATTTGTATTACGTAGTAGTGAGTGTTCTGATGAAAATTATAAAGTCAATTGCTGGGCGTGATGGCAAAGAGCACACTTTAACTCGAGCTTTCAGGTGGCAGTTGTTGCCAAAAGCAGCAACATGTCTTTTCGTGTATTTTATGCAGTAATACTGATCAAAGAAAAAGTGTACTTTTTTGGAATTTTTTGTTTTGTGGATTCATGTTTAGAAGGCTAATAAAAACATAGATTATTTTTTTCAAAATTTTATTTTCATAAACCATACTTTTTACAATAATGGTACTTAGAAGTACTGTCAAGCCCCAGGGAACATTTAAGCTCCATGTTTCATATCAATACAAATTTGTTTAGTTTTACATTGTCGTTTATTACTTAGGAACTTGATGATATTCATTGAAGCAATTCTTTTTTTTTCATTGCAGCACAAAAATACACCACAGGTGGTGCATTTGGAGTGTGGTTGCAACTGAATTTTCCTTATTGAGCACATCTCACATCTTCCTCGATTGGTTACAAAAATCAAAGAATGATTACCTCTGTTTCCTAGTCTAACATCCTTGGTTACAGAAAAATGACTTCTTCTGTTTTGCAGGATTTTGTAAATACACACTTCGGTTTTTATCCTTTGGACTTTCTCTGTCTATTGATGTATACTTACAATTGACTGTGTCACTTGCCTTCTGTATTCTAATTTTATTGGGCCAAAAAGTTTGCAGTAATTGACGTATGAATTCACAAAGGCTATTTCAACCATACCCTAAAATAACTTATGCCACCACTTTTTGGATTGTTGCCCTATCCCATATACATCTCGTAGTTGATCTGCATGATATGTTGTAGTCCTTCACTACAGTGGGACAATCAGTACTGGTCCTGCTACCATCTTTTTCTTTTCTTGAAACACATAAAGTCTCTGTTCCATGAAAATTGGATGCAATGTCAACCCGGTTATTCTTCCATTGAGAGATCTATATCCATGTATGAAAATCTGAAATCAAATTCCCCTCTAGTGGCAACTTTTCGAAGAGACAAATTAGAAGAGAAACCTTTCCTATTTGTTCTCATTGTTTCACAGGCTAATGTGTTCTCAGCCTTCAGTCTTTCTAAAAGATACTGTTGTGAAAAGGTTATCAAAGTATATAATCCTGCTTTGACCTCAATATCTTTTAGACAGTCCCAGAACTATTCTTTCCCCAAACATGCAGTTCTCAAATTCTTTCTCTAGATTTGAAATTTTCCCTTGATGTCAAAATTTAGAATATAGACTTTTTGGTTTGCTAGGCACCATAATTTGTAACCCCCCTTTTATCGGTTTCATTGGGTTATACTGTTTCATTGAATTTCTGCCTTTTAAAAATATACACAATATACACTCAATTCTCTTGTGCCGTGATACAATTTGGGAAAGTGATCATTCAAAAAAGTAATCAGAGGGCAAATTTTATAGGCCTTGTCACTGTTATCACTAGGTATCTTTGTGTTGTTATTGACATGCAAGTTTGAAAGAATGGCATCAAATCTGTTTCGATTTATTTGTGTTTTACCAGTGCAATACCTAAATCTGCACCAGATGCCCAATAGTGCTTCCAAGATGGTAACTTTATGATATCCCATAATCCCATGATATCCCTTATAAATGCCGGCAGTTCATTCTCTTTCAATTTCAAAGTTTAGCCCTTCTGCGTAGCATACAAGTTGCTTTGGAACATCAAATGCTCCAATATAGGTTGAATAAGTGCTGCTATGACATCATTGCTGTCTGGCACGCACCTACCTCTTCTTCATTGACTCCTGAAACAATATTATTTGCATATAATATGTTTCCTCTTCTTTTCAAACTATATAACAAAAGAAACAAAAAAGAAAGAAAGAAACAGGAAAAAAAGTTGAGTTTCACTCGGTTCTTAGAGAAAGCATCACATTTCATATAAAAATTATTTGTGGTTGGTTTATTGACACTCGTCACTTACTTTTTCATATATTTATGAGAGACTAGTTTCAAAGGCCCTGGCCTAAATTCCTCCAAACACACATCACATTTCATGCTTATAAAACATATCTCTCTACATTCCTTTTCCTCCACTTCCTATCAATATTTGAGTCTGTCTGCTGCTGTAAGCTGCAGCAAATCATATTCCATTTCTCTTGTCACTGCACTATGCTCCAAAACTCTCCCATTTTCAGTCAATGCGCATAAATTCAGCTTGAAATACTCTGTTGAAGTTTTCTTCCATACTGTGATTGTCCATATGCCTTCATTATCTTCTTCATCCTCCTCATCTTCTGTCAGTAAATTCATGAAAATTGTAAGCATTTCATCCTCTGAGTTTCTTCATGGGCAAATGGGCCTTATACTTCTGTAAAATGCAAACAGAATGCTTTATTAGCAACATTTTCACAAATTAAAGCAGCAATATGCTGCAAAAACACAATTTTTTGAGGTTATGTCTATAACAAAATGTCTACCAATGACCTGATGGTACTTTGCAGTACCATAGAATGTTTGTCACATCTAACAATATAAGGTTTGTTACTCTTTATTAAAATGTTAATATTAGCAATTTTCAACTTACCTCCATCATATAAATGTGAAAATCCACCCAAGAAACCGTTTACAGTTACCAAAAATGCCAATTACAACACATGTAGTCCGTTCAACTTTTCCCGCCTTGTGCATACTGATGAACAAATGAAGTGATGTAGAAGTCAGTGATATGTTGTCAACTGACCATTCATAGCAGGGCTCAAGATAAACTGTGCGAATAGTATGTTATGTTATTGCAGTATGTTAATCCTTTCTTTAGAAAATGTATTTTGTAATTTTCAATTATTTTAGTTAACACTGAATGGTGACTCAGCACATAAACTCATACACATATATTCTGCTTTCGTAACAAGTATTTTTAGTATTAGCAAATGTTCATTTTCTTTTCTTTGTTAAATGTGAATAAGATTTTTGTTTTGTTTTATAGCTTCATGCTAAGTTTGACAAGCTGAAAAAGGATCATACTGAAGACAAGAAAAAGCTGGATGAAGCAAGAAAAAAACTGGAGGACGAGATCATAGAGTTTAATCGCAGGAAACAACAGCTGCAGCAGCAAATGACAAGCAGTCATCATACATTGACTCTTGGAAAGAGCAAAAAGAAGTAGAGAGTATCAGAATAAGATGAAACCCCTGAATGAAGAAATGAAGAAGCCTTGTTTCTCATATAAAAAGTTTTCAAAATCTTTTTTAATTATAAACTTCAGCTAACTGTTAGCATCTGCATTTTTGAAAAGTATGTGACATATTGCAGGAGTATGTATAGTAGATTTCAAGACATATCAAATATTTCATTTTCATACTGGAAAATAAATCTTTAGCTGTTAGCTTATATTCTGTTGCCATTTGCTCTTTCATTCCAATAAAACAATTCACATTCTTTTATCTTGATGGGATGAAAAAACTACCAGTAGTTAAGGCAACATGCCAATTATAATGTGAACAGTATTTCATGAATAATGTTGGATACATTTCATACTGATATTGAGAATAATGCACAAACAGAAACTAAGATGGATAGCTTAAATTAGATTGAAGTATTTTAATGAGCTTACAGATAGTTAGATTCATCCTGTTTAGTTGCTGTTGACAAAACATTTTAAGCTAACTTATTGATTAAAGAATAATAATAAAAAAGCTTCAACTAGTACTTTCCTAAAAGTTTATAGGCCAGAGTATATTCTCTTTGTTGTAAGTCTTGCCCAGTATTTGTCAGTATAAACATTTCTTAAAACAAATTGCAATGCATGAAACAACCGACTAAAACAAATGCCATGCTGGCATTTAAACTATTGGATAATGTTTCAGTCACAGCCTTGATTTTTTAAATTCAAAATTATCACAGCTCAGAATGATGATCTTTATTATGATTATGAAAACCTGCAAGGCAGAATCCATTTATTTTTGAGATACTGTCATTCCTCATGCAACTGGGGTTAAATGAAGAGCCTTTGTGAATCATTGAAGGCAGCACAGCTGTGGCTACTCATTTTGGTTTATCAAACCTCCTTTTAATTTCAAATTCCCATATATTTATGTCCCTTGTAAATTGGAAAGGTTTACTTAGATATTTAACATAGGACTCTTCAGATTATATACAACAAAAGGTAGTATGCATCATGCATCATTAGCTGTAATGTCTCATTAACACACTAATAATTTAAAATATTAAGAGCAATAAATTATAAAATGAAAGATTATGTCAAAGTATACAGATGCTGTATATGGTGTCAGTGTCCATATACTTTCAAAATGCTGCAATACCTGTTGTCAGTGCTAAAGTCAGAACATTATATATATAATTGGGAGATATTAGAAACTGTATAGCCTTTATCATTTCATCACATTAGTAAAATAATAGCCTTAGTATGACAATTTAATTTAAAAATCAGAATATCTTGGAAGGCGTTTGCCCAGAATTTATCAGCAATTTATTTTGTTTTAATTCATTTATTAATGAAGTATTCACTATGGTTTGGCGTAGTTTCTTGCTTGAAATATATTTGATTGGATTTAGTGTTCATATGTCACTTATAAATTCAAACTAAGTTAAACTACATTTATTTCACTATTTTGACATTCACTGCCATTTCTTGAATGTACCCTTAAGTATATATCATTGTCATGTCTTGAATGTTTAGTTTCTGCAAAGTGGGAATAGCAGTGATAGATTCTTTCATGTTCCTTTGTCAGAGCTATTAAATTTTATAACAGCAATGTAAATATCTTTAGAATAATTGCATTTACTATATTTATAATGTTATATAATTAAATAAGCAAATGTATATTACAAATAGTGAATACCAAAGAAATTTTGTACTCCATTTTTTATTGTTGTAGTTATATTGTAGTTCAGTTTCCTTCCATCATTAATGCTCCTATGAAATACCTTTTTTGCTACCTAATCCTTTTCTTAACCATCACAAATATCATTTGTTCCTCTAATTTGTTCTTTCTCATTTTCTTTAGAGGAACATTCAATCCAAAACATTAATAATTTGAGACTTCAGCAGAAATAAGCACACTGTGAAATGCCTTTAATCCAAAGAAAGCATTTTTAGAAAAGGGTGTATATGTCTCAGAACTATAGTTTGAAAACAAAAAAGTTCAAGGTACCTTTTAAAGATACAAGGCAAAAATTATAATTCCCTCCACTCCTTTTTCAGTATTTTACTATTTTGCCTCCTCAAAAGTGACTAAAATGATTTTGATTTATAGGTCATATGCCATGAATGAATTCCTGTATTTCCTTAAGTGGAATATGGCATCTGAACCATGCAACCTCGAGGCCCACAGGCAAGGGTTAAGAATCAGAGATTTTCTGATCCGAGAGATTCTGAGATGAGTGATTAACCCTAGTGCCGGAAGTGAAAGAATGAGAGAGATGAGGTGATAGGAAAGATGATGGAGCAGTGGTAGAATGCTGGTGGAGGAAACCGAAGGACGTGAAGAAAATCCACCCCAGCTCCATGTTTCCCACCACAAATGTCACTTTGCGGTCGCCTGGGATCGAACCCTGGCTGCCTTGGTGACAGCCAAGCAGTCTTAACCACTCAGCCATGATGCGGCCACATATTATGACATGGTTTTCCAAATAAACTCTACTGAACTTTTTATAAGTAGCATGCATAGTCTTTATGTAAATATTTTTCAAACTGAGGAAGATTGGATTAAATTGATTTGCTTTCAGCAAGTTCACTAGTAGCCACAAAGGCCTGTGAACATTGAACATGTCAAAGAGGTATACAGTTTAATAGCATATATTCTTGAAAAGTGAACATATTATATGCAGGCAATATGCAAAACAATAGGAAAAACAAGACAAGGATACAAAGTATAAACTTGGAAGAAGCGTAGGGACAGTGAAGCACAAATTAGTACAAAAGTGAATCGAGAAGATATTGACACTATCAGTATCTTTTCGATTCACTTTTGTACTAAGACAAGGATAATTATATATGATTCAAAATCAGACACTTTTTAATCAACTTTCACTTGGCTTTTGCCAGTATGACTCAGCATTTATATTGGTATGCATGATTGGAGCAATTTAGTAACAATGACGTCAAAATTATTTGAAAAAACTATTTGTAGTCAGTTTTTTGACACTTTGTCACTTACATTTTTATATTATTGAGGGAATAGTTTTGGAAGCCATCGCGTCCATTTTCAATCTCTATCCAGCTGTCATCTGTTGTCTGCTCTGTTCTCTTTGGCAATAGAACTGTGAACCTCTTTGTCAAATTATATAAAATGATATAAGTTGACGCTGTTAGTTGATGAAAGCACACTCAACTCTAATTTAAATACTACGCTCCTCTTCACAGTAATCACATTTCTCACATCTCCACTTATCATGTACCTTTTCCTGGTATCTGATCATCTGTTGGTAATCATAATATCTATATGGATTCAATATCTATAAACATATCTATCCCAATATCAGCAACCTGAATAAGTATTGCTATCTTGGTGACTTAAGTAATTCAGGGTGACTGGAAGTAAATCAGATTTCAAACGGTTCACTGTGGACCCATTTACAATTAATACAAAAATTCAACTAAAAGATATCTCAAGGAGTTGTAGCCAAAAAGAATTAGTGTAGCAATACTAATCGTATGTTTAAAAGCATGAAACCATGTCGAAAACAGAACATGTGAAGCCCAAAGAAACACAAAAGTTTGATTAAAATGCCCCTTCTAATAATGTACCACACTCTACCGGACATCATCAGAACAATAATTATCAGGCTGCAATGCAGATGTTGCTTGGTGCTCAAAATACAGTCAGGTGTGTGCTTCAGAAGGTACAGATTGAAGCCTGACGGAGGGAGTAAAGAAGCCATTAGTCATGTGTTCGATATTATTGTTATTAGTATTATTATTCCATGTAAAAACTAGTTTGATTTGGACTATTTTTCTTGAGTCTTAATGTTGCATCCTTGGAAGATGCTGAACTTAAAAACCCAATTGGTATTTAACTGGACCTTTTAGGCTGTTTGGCACACGCACGCACGCACGCACACACACACACACACACACACACACACACACACACACACACACACACACACACACACACACACACAGCAACGTTTTTCTAATATTTTTTTTATTTGTTTATTTATTTAGGGATATTTCTGGTGAAATCTCAGAATCAGATTCTTTGCTGGAATGCAGTAGTTCCTCTGCTTACTGCAGGCAAACAGCAGAGAAAGTAATAAGCTATCATAAGAGTTGCAGAAGCTATATCAAAACTAGTGTTTAGAGAAAGTCATGTAAATGTAATATATATATATATATATATATATATATATATATAATATATAATTGTAATTATATATTTTTTTTCTTAGATTTTAAAAACTGCACAGTATTTCAAACTCACCTTATGAGGATCCACTTTTAAAGATCTATTGTTTCAGCCTTTAGTAATGAAATCGTTTCTGCAAATGTTTATCTCAGTTAATATGAAATTGATAGAATAATAAACTTTTATGAGAATATTGTGTGGAAGATGTAAACATTAGAGGATAATGTAATTTATTTAAATGTAATGCGTCAGGGCTTTTGTTTTTCTATTAATGGTCCTATTACGTAATATAGTGAGAAAATCTCAGGGTTTCGTAAGATGCATTGAAAATTTGTCAACCTGTTTAGCAAAACTCTATATCAAAAGCCTACTTATGGTGTATTTGAAACAATTTATCAGCCTTGGGAAATATCCAATAGAACACATGAAGAAAAAGGTTGCAATCAAACCCACATAATGTTAGAAGAAGTCCTTGAGTATTGTATACTGTTTCTGTATCCCAGCTGCCTGCATTTTCAACTATTGAATTTAGCAGTGTTCTATAATTTGCTTGTATTGACACAATATACTGTTCCTAATATCTTGTTACTGTAATTCCATCTTTTTGGAGCTAATGGAAATCTCTTGTTTATCTCACTGTCGAGTGCTCCCATTCGCTCGTTGACTTAGAAAATATAATGCCAAAACCAGAAAGTGAAGTAAAAATATTTTGCACTGCTTAATGAAATGAAATTCTATCTAAGTGCATAGCAAGATACTCCTTGTAGGCATTTTTCTTTTAACCTCAAATGTAGAACACTGCATTCCTCCAACATTACAGCCGCTTCATTATATGCCTGTGAACAACATTTTTTTCACAGTTAACTTCCTTTAAAAAGTCAAATACATGTTCTTCTAAAGAAATTTTTGTTTTGTCGACACTGACATCTCGGAAACACAAAAATATTGTTAATTATAATTTTTCACAGTAATTTCAACAAATGCAGCCTCAGAAATTTATTTATTTCATTTCCAACAGTTCTGAAACAATAAATAATATAATTTAGTATATCACTGGACAACCCTGAAAGAACTATCGAATTTGACAAGTGATGAGATAAGTCTATATCAGAATCTCCTAATTCCTTCAACATTCCAACTATGTATAGAGAGCTTTCAGGCTCATCATGTCCTCGAAATCCAAGTTCCTATTTCTCGAAAAGCATGCTATCTTTATCATTTTTTAAACAATTCTTATTTCTCTTGACCTCTTAACTGTGCTTCTGCATTGTGAGCTGGAATTGTTTGCTTAAACACAATTCAATCCTTATATTTCCAACCTGTGTAAATTGTTTGAGACTGATTTTTTGAGCTTTGTGTAAGTTGTTCATGCCTTCAAAACCTGCATAGCTGCAAGTGTTTTTTCTTGCAAAAATAGCAAGCATGGCCAACAAAATTTTTGCAACCTATTACTCCCACATAACAATGGAATTGTATCTTACATAATTTCATTAAAGTAGCACAGAATGTTTCATATCTTTGTTTTGTATGATGACATCATTATTAAAAGTTGGTTTTTTTTTTTGGCTTGTTACTTTTCATTATAATTAGTTTTCCTGATAACTAAAGGCTGGAGGCGTGTGCATTTTTCTATACATATACTGCACATGGACTACTGTTATTCCTCGTGAATGTTAGCAACTGCAGATAGGTGTAGCTTGACCATGACTACTGCCACATGTCAGAGGAAACAGAACAGTCGCATTATACTGCACCTTGACTTTCCATCTGCATACACTTGCAAGGCAATGCTTCACTACCTCGCAGAGAACTACGCTATGGTGTTCTCGACGTCTGCAAATTTAATGGTCGTGCTTTACACCGGACGTCATTCATACTCTGTGTCCAACTAAATTGTATCTCATGCGAGCATTCATCTCTCCGGCCTTTACTAATAACTGAAAGAACCAAACCTACTCTTCAGTGCTCTTTCTATTGTAGTCACATGTAGGCCCTTCTTGCACTACAAGAATACTTACACTACAAGCAGACATATTTCTGTATCCCCTCTCCACTCAGACGTTCCAATTGTTTCTAAGTTGGCCAACACTGTGTGAGTTGTTAATCTAAAATGGAGAAAATATGCAATTCACACACTTTTGCTAACTTAAAAAGATCACATGAAATCCTTATTTGTTACTACTTAATACCAATTTTCCTAAGATGCTATTGCTAAAGCTATTAAAATATACTTAAGCTGTATTTAAAAGTGCCACTTAAAATTAAATAACAAACTTTTCTTCCCACACTACAGACCACGCGACGAAATCTTTCATATATGTTCTTAACTACAAAGGAGTCGGGATTGCTTCCGGAAACCTACGAAGCATGGTATTCAAGGTTACGAGTGCTTAGATACGAAAATATTTAGTATATGGGAAAGCCTGGAAGCGTATCGGAAAATATGTGAACAACAAAGTTGTATAAGCAAGCCTATCGTACATACACGGCGAGTCAGTGCGTGTAGACTCAGTTCAGATGCAATTATGTTTTCTGGACAGCGATGTGTCATATATCGGCAGGCGCGAGAGATCATTAACGTGACTAAATATTGTGAGAAAGAGAAAGAGGAGGGAATCAAAATCCCGTTGTGTCGAGCGACAAAACGGACGACTGCAATGACAATTTACCATTGCGTATAATAAATTGCCTAACAATTCATATCTCACACACAACCCCCAGTATTCCATTTGTGTTTCGTAACATACTGCACGTCTCGTAAACAAGATAATAAGCGAATACAGCGCTCATCACTGAAGGTCAATACGTCTCAACGCTTTGTCGGACTAAAAGAAAACTTAGAGAATTTAAGAATAAGTGGAAATGTTCCTAGTTCTAGTACTAGTAATGTAAGTGAGGTAAACGCACGAAACGAGGCGATGCCCAATGCTTCTGCCGACATTTCGTTGCTAAATATGGGTGCTAGCACCTCCAGTAATGACACCAGATACAGTAATGGAGACAAATGGTTCGAATATGACATGGCCTAAACATATTCTTATGATTACAGGAGTATTTTGCGATCAGATGTATACCGTAGTACAAAATGACCATAGTGAGAAAATGTTTTAAAGGTAACGCTGCGAATTGGCTAGATGGGAAATAGCAATGACTTCGGGGCCTTTATTAATTTATTCCTGAGTAGATATTGGGGAGCAAACAGACAGGCTAGCATACGGCTGGAGATAAGCAACCGGAAATTTAACCCTAGAACCGAGCAATCAATGGTAAGCTATTTTATGAAAGTAGTTAGCACATAACAAATGTTGGACCCCCCTATTAGTGAGAAAGAATTGATACTCATTTTCCTAAGACTATTCAGCATTATTTGATCATAGCTAAACCCAATAATGTCGCCGCCATGATTAATTTGTTGTTGGCATTAGAAAGCAACAAGCCTAGAAACGATTCGGACAATAGAAATCAAGAGACAAGCGAAAGAGAAATGAGTTATTTCGGGCAAGGGGCACAGTCACATCAGAATCGGAATGACATGAGAAATAGATATCGAGGTCCAGTGCCTAGGATGGAAGCGAACCGCTGGGAAAGTAGAAGTAGAAATAACTTTGACAGGAAAAATAGAAATCGGAATGGGGAGAACCGTGAAAGGAATATTCAAGTAAATTACATGAATGCAGGCCGATTTGATAGGAACAGAAGGGGCAAAAATTTAGATATAGAAGACATTCTGGTAGTGAATATTGGAGGAATGATGATAGCTATGAGTTTAGGCCGAGGTCGCCGAGGCAGGGAGATAGGAGTAGAGGTGGTCGGAATTCACCTATTCCTTGTTTCACGTAAGCTTGCCCAGTATCTCTTAACAGTCACGTGACCTAATCACCTCTCATTGGTTGCTGTTGTGGTAATGACTGTCGTGCGGTAAAAATTAGTTCGTTATTTAACATGGTGATATATCATTATACGTTGGAAGAGAATTGTCAAATTTATATTTTCGTAACTGTTTTAATTACATATATTACGCAACAGAGTTGATTTATCTGAAATGCATGTTAATTCTTAAACAAAGTAAAGAGGAGGTTCCTTTGCTCTCAAGCACATGGCACGATAGTTTAGCCCAGAGGTTCTACTCCCATTAGTCCTGAACCCGTAGGAACTGTACCCGTGCCTCCTTCAACCAGGGAGTATCCGAGCTGTCCCAAAGGGCGCTCGGCATCCTCCGAGGTGCTTTTCATAGGGCAAGACCTAGAGACTAACAAGCCCCCCCCCTCATCTGGTCCTATGGACTCAAGACGGGATGGAAGTGGATACGCCACTTACGCGCGTCAACGCACGTGATTTAGCGGTAGTGGTGACATTTGTTTATATGACTTTTATCACTGACCTTGTTTTGAACTGGATTAGTCATGCATCGCCATTCGAGAGTGCAGGAGCTAAATTATTTTATTGATCGTTTATTGCGCATGTACTTATTATATGTATAATGGCAGATTATACCGCCAGTTTTTCGCAGAAGTATCGCATAATTATTTACAAACAGGCGAAAAAAGAATTGTGTTGCATTTGTTTAATGCACTCACAGAGAAGAATCCGTCTTTGTCAGTGACACAAGTCGAACAGCTGTGCTCTGAAGTTACAGGTGTGAGTGTTAGATCCGTAGGAACATCGCGACATGAAATTGAGGAAACAGGAAAACTTACCACTCCAGGCAAAAGCAGGAATAAACAAAAGTGCGTGCTCGGAGAAAATACGTGAAAAGTGTTGTGCGTCGTCATGTGTGTAGTTTTTCTTTAGAAACGAACTCCCTAACATAAGTAACGTTTCGTCTGCTGTAAATGAGGATGCAGATTTACCAAATTTTAGCAGATTGCTTATACAGCTGGGATTTGTGAATGAAAAAAGAGGCAAGAAAAATGTGCTAAAAGACAGAGGCGATATTGCTGTGTGGCGAAGACGTTATTTAAGGACAACCACACTGCACCGAGATACAAATCGCAAAATATACACGAAGAACACACGAAAAGTAAAGTATGGTGTGACACGACTTTTAAGACTGAAAGACAAGCATTTTTGAAAGGTATGTGTGCTGGTTTAAAAAATCCCAGTGGTAAAGGCCAAAGGCCTTTCATTATAAACTCTTTCAGTTTCATTGCTCAGTCATTCTGTTCCAACTTGCTCATTTCATTATAAACTTGTATTTTTGCATGCCTTCATATCCTTATTTGTATGATTTTATTTATCTTCCCGGCAATTATTACGACATTTACTGCAGGTTTTAATGTGACGGGAAGGCACCGCCTATGGCGTATGACGCGAAAGCATTAGCCAATTAGGGTGAGGGGCAGGGTAGTTGAACGCGGAGTGATACATTTCAGCGGGGCAAGGTTATATGAAACAGAGATTAAGAACGTAGAAAGGACCGAGGCAATTAATGCGACTATACAGATGGTAGTAAATAATCAAAATCACGTGCCGGAAACCAGGAATAATAACAATGGAACTGGAACCGGAGCTGTAAGTCGGATGCAGGTAAACGCCAAATCCAGTCAAACCTGCCTTCAGTGGAAACTGGGAGAAATACAAATTGTAATGAGTACACAGAAACTAGGGTTTCTCAAGGGCAAATGATGATGATACAAATAAATACAGATATTAAGAAAAGGTTAGAAGAAAATGAGAAATTAGTAGAACCTCCCAGGATCAAAAGAGGAATTAATGGACGACAATATAATGCGATTTTAGACACAGGAGCGAATAACACAGTATGCTCACAGAATTTCTATGATGAATCAATAACTAGTGGTTTTAAGGTGACGTCCTTACCGGTCAGTGGGATTTATTGTTCGTTAGCTGTTGGTAAGAGGAAGGAAAGGGTGAAATTCCAGGCGATGCTAGAAGTTGAAATAAATGGGACAGTAATAGAAGTTTTTTTTTCTAATTGTGCCAAGACTTGTAGCTGATATCATAATAGGTTGTGATTGCCTTTATGCATGGGAAGCAGTAATAAATTTTGAAAGTAATTTTTTGACGTTGGATACAGAGCAAGAGACAGTTATAGTACCATTTATAGAAGAACGTAGTTCACAGATCATTGTCAGGGATAAAGAAGAAGAAGAAGAAATTAGGGCAGATACCTTCTTTGTAGAATATATAAAAGATGGAGCTATGAAGTTGGCAGAAATAAATGTTGAAGAATATAGGATAGAATATGACGTGAATATGCTGCCTGACGAATATTTCAAAATCGTTAATAATGTTATAAGAAAATCCCTCCGGAAATTTGAACTACTCAGAAAGAAATAGGTACGATGACATGGTAGATTGTATAGACATAGAGGATTTATTAAGAGAAAAGACTAGTAATGCAGCTGACCTGAATGGAGAACAGAGGGAGGAATTATTTAAGATTTTGGTCATAAATAAAGAAGTCTTCTCTGAAAAACATGGGTAAATTTGGGTGCAGGTATATTTTTGTTTTAAAGGACGTTTTCAGTAAACCCGTTAAAATATATCCCGTAAGAAACATAAGTAGCAAAACTTACGTGGGAAGAATAGTTAACGATTACGTTCCAAAATATGGCAAAGTTGAGGCGGTCTTAACTGATAATGCGACCGTGCATCGCAGTAAGCTTTTAAAAAACATTGAAAAATAATGAAATTAAATTGTATCATTGCTCGTCTTATTTTCCATCAGGCAATCCTACAGAACGTAGGATACTGACACATAAGAACCACAAAGATTGGGTGAAATACTGTCCCATGATTGAGAAAATTATTAATAACACAGTAAATGCGCCCACAGGATTCGAACCAGTTAGACTTAAGTTAGGCATCGAACCGGAACCCATATTCAAAGAGTTAACAGAAAATATAGAAATAAACAAAGCCCAGATAGGCAACGAAGAGAGAGAGAGAGAGAGAGAGAGAGAGAGAGAGAGAGAGAGAGAGAGAGAGAGAGAGAGAGAGAGAGAGAGAGAGAGAGAGAGAGAGAGAGAGAACTAAAATTGCCTTTGAGAGGATTAAGCAAAAAGCAGAAAAACGGAAATTAAAGCGAAAAGAAAGATAACATAAATGGGAACCGAAGATAGGTGATGTACTGGTAAAGGACCATAAATTATCAAGCGCATTAAAATATAGAAATAAAAGGATGAAATTATTATATAAGAATCCTGTGGAAATTGTGGCGAAATTTGGGGAACATACATTCGAATTAGTAGATGCCAAAAATAATAAAATCCAAAGGAGATGGCATAAGCAACTCCTTCGTCCTTACAAGAAGCCGTCAGATGCTCCTGACTTCTAAATAAGTTGTGGGTATAATTTGCTCGGAAGTAACGAACATATCCATATTATTAAAATAAAATAAAAGTAACAAACATACCTGTAAAATGAGAATAAACAGACATTTGTAATGTGTATAGATTAAGTGTAAACAGTGAAGTGAAAGTACAGTGAAACTTAAACAAGTGAAAAAAAAAAAAAACAAACAAAACAATGGAAGACACTTGAAAAAAAAAAAAACGTTTATATAGAATCCGAGAGAAGAATTGAAAAATGTTGTAAAAATAAAAAGGTGTTATTGATGCATGATGGTTTAAACCTGAAAGTGTGTATATTTATGAGTTGTTTTAACTGTAGCATTTTATGAATTAATTTTAAGTAGGTCAGACAGAGATAGATGACGACGACGACGACGACGATGATGATGATGATGATGATGATGATGATGATGGTGTCGATTAAAGTGGTTTCAATTTAGTGGTATTTACAAGTTGAAAATAGAAGAGCAGAGTTTTGCTAAATGTTAAATAATTTATTGATATGTAGGAATGTAAACAATTAATATGAAATGCCTATCTATGTATTACGTAAAATTAATGTTGTAAAGGAAATTGTAAAGGAATTAAGTTGCTGACTAATGGTTTATATCTTACGATATATTCGGGCAAGACGTATATATTCTTTTATTATGGGATAGTAAAACAATATAACGGGGGCATTTGGTACAGAAATTATAGTTTCATTGAATGAGATAGGAACATGGGACATGTTTGTTAAATGTGAAACAAGTTGTTTATTGGATTAGCAATTTCTGGAAGGAAGCTACCATCGCAGGCGGTCCCAGGGTCGACACTTGAAGGGTAAAGTGGCCTTCTTCGACCCTTCTTTAGTAAATGAAGATCGTAATAAAAGACACAAAGTTTCACATGTGACAAAAGATCGACTTGAGCAGGTGAATTTTGGTATGAATAACAGAGTTGCTTGAAAAGAATGACACAGCTGGGCTGACTGTTCGTGTGGACAGACGTGATACGAGAAGGAACGTATTTGTTCCTGCGCAACTAACAAACTACCTGTTCTCGCGTAATCTGCATTTCATATACGGCAACTACGGACAATGATATAGATTGGTTTCCCTTAGTCGGCAACTTCGCGATTTATATGGTTATAAAGAGAAGCAGTGATTAAACAAGTCTTTAACTTGGATTCCAGTGTCATCAGGGTCATCCTTATTCCTATTGTGGCAAGGTTGGTGCCCCTCAGTTCGGCGCCATTATGTGGCAGGAGTTTTGAATCCTAGGCTCGTCAGCCTCGCCAGTGATAATTTGAAAATATCGATGTCCGCAGCTTCTCTCGGAGTTATCCTAAAATTCACGAATATAGGATCTGTAGCAAGGATCTCTTGATTCAGGGCGTTTTGGGTGGATCAATTAGGATACTTGAAAAGAAACACAGTTTTATTCTCTTATGACGATCGGTTGTATTTTAATTACTCTCGAAATACATGTTAATTAGACGAACTCTGAATGGTAGGCTTCGCGCTGGCGTGGTTGTACTCCCGTGTCTATAACACGACTCACCGGATTGGCACCCATCGGCTAACTAGCTTTAATTGAACGCGATTTCTTTAGTTTACACGTCTGTTCAATCTGGCCCACAGAAGCCAACTAACTTTAATGAACGCGATATCTGTCCGCGTGCTATCAAACGAAGTTTTAGCTTGGCCCTCAGCCGCCAACTGACTTTGGATAGATATTTGTTCCCAGATAGGTCATATGACACCTTGCTTTCCCCTTGAGTTCATTATTTTTAATTAGTTGGCCGGTAGAACGCATATGGTGTCCCTTTTACGAGAACAACCTCTCTCTCATCTTTCTAGACCACCTAAGATGTCCCCTGTCAAAACTATGCTTCAAAATAAACACCGGGTGTGACCCTTAAAATTTATGATTGCGTCCGTCCTACTAGGGGAGGAAAAACGACCTTTTCAGAGTTCGTAATAAACTTGGCAATACACACACACACAAGATATTTGTTTCAATACATGTATATATTCCTTTGACATTCAATTAATCTTCCATATATTCCTTAACAGTTAATTAATCAACTAGAGGAAGAGAGTACCGTTTTACTATATATCCACGCATACCCTGAGAGTACCTTTTTGCTCTAAATTGAGGCTAGACCGCGGATCGCTTCAAATGGCATAAGGTTTCCCTTAGTCAGAGCGGTGACAGATTTAATCTCGTTCACTTCACAACACTTCCAACATCTTATGATGACTTATTTTTAAAATAAATTTAAAATAAACATACAAAAATAATAACAATGTTTTGGGGTTTGAAATTAAAACAGCTGTTTCAAGTTAATGAGTCGCCAGCATTATCTACAGGCAGTATATTCCAAAGATGGCCATTATAATTATTGTAAATAAAGGTTTCATATAAATGGAACAAAGAAACAAAGGAAAATCCATTATTGTTATTGTATAAAATCTATTTTTGCTAAAAGCAACTGGATGATTACTGAAAGGAACAAACACACTTGTGAACCACTGCCATAAGAAAATTATTGGAAACGCTAAAAGCTGTAAAATGTGACCAGGCTCAATTTATCTTATAGTCGTAATCTTCACGAAGACCTTGCGCGTGTCCTCTAACAAAATGATAAAGTTTATGTTTCTCCAAAATACATAGTATCTTTGCGGAAGTGTCAGGTCCATAGTCGAGTGGACTGGCGTCACTAAATTAGGGCACAGGTTCAAACATCATGCCACTTTACAAAAGTTCACGGCTGCAAATATTTGCATTTTGCATCAAGTGCCGAAAACATTGATGGATTCAAATTTTATTTACAGTCTTGTCACTTATTTTGCAGAAAATATTGTCTTTGACACCAACTGAATTTATGAAAAATATATGATGTGCTATATTCACATTTCTCTTTCTCCACTCTTGTACACTTTTTTCTTCTTTTTTTACAAACACTTATTCTTCTATCTATTTCATATTCATTGAAGCAGACATTTGCAGAAGTGGTTTTGTTACGCATCTCTTTATACGTACAATGGCAACAGAGGAATTCAGTGGGCTTAAGCGAGAGTCAAATCTTTTAAAAGCTGGCCACTGTATAATGGCTTTGATATTCTGTTCTTGAATTACCAGTAGGGGAAAAAAGAATAATGAGTTCCCATTTGAGAGAAGTATAAGTACTGGAAAAGTCAAAACAATAACATGGTATGTCTCAGAAATGCTTGAAAACACACACACATACACACACACACACACACACACACACACACACACACACACACACACACACACACACACACACACACACCCGCGCACACACCACAAATAGATATAAGACATAAATTGTGCACTTTGACGTGGTCTAAGTATACTTTTTATACTAAGATTTTGCCTATCGCTTACGGTTTACCAGACGTGCAAAACTTATTCAAAATGAAGGGGACTTCAAAGACGATTCCCAGAAAATTTCAGGTATACGTTTCATTTGTAATGAAAATATTTTAAAATAGAGAAATTTAATAAAAAGTACTGTAGACATTTTTGTGAAAAGAAAAATGTTAGAAACCATTTAAATGCAAAGAAAAATTTGGATTGGGTAGGGGATTTTTCTGAAAATCTTCGTGTCGCATTCTCGGAAAAACATTGATATTTTGCCAACCTTTTACCTTTGAATGTTGCTGTCTACAGACACATAAACGCGCGAACGAGGGCCGTCCAGAAAGTAACAGACGTTTTGGCCTATACTGGCGATGGGTGGGGCTAGAGCCGCCATCTTGGCGTGAGAATGTTTCTGCATTCAGTACACATCCAGCTGTTGTAACGTGAGGACTGTCCGTTCCTTACTTTGCTCTCTGTAAGTCGTCAAAATGTGCCCTGCAACAGAAAATCCCGCCACTTGTGAAGTCCGGTCTGTGATTCGGTTTCTGTTGTCTCAAAACAACAGGCCAATTGAAATTTATCGTCAGGTTTGTGATGTTTACGGTCAGGGGTTAATGCGCGAAAGCCAAATGAGGCAATGGTGCATTGATTTTCAAAAGGGCCATACCAGTGCTCACGATGAGGACAGTGGTAGGCCTACCGTTGTGCTGATTACCTGGCAATGCAAATCAATGACAAAATTCGTGAAAACCGACGTTTTACGATTACAGAACTATGGAATAATTTTCCCCAAATTTCACGGAGTTTGATGCATCAAAATGTGGTGGAGAACACTGGTTACCCAAATTTGGTGTTCGGTGGGTTCCGAAAACTCTAACGGAAGACCATAAGAAACAGAGACTGGTTACAGCCTGACCGTTATCCAAGAATACAGCACAAATGGTAATGCAATGTATCGTATCGCAAACGGGGACGAGACTTGGGTGAAACATGTCATTTGTGAAACAAAACAGCAGTCGATGGAATTGGGACACACACATTCTCCTAAGAAACCACGAAAGTGTTTGTAAACGCTGTCAGCAAGAAAGGTGATGGCTACTGTGTTTTGGGACTCCAGTGGAGTGCTACTCGTTGATTTTCTGGAACGTGGAACAACAATAAACTCAGAAAGGTATTGTGAAGCACTAAGAAAGTCATGGCGCGTCATACAAAATAAGCGCAGGGGAAAACTTAGCACCAAGGTGTTGTTTTTTCACGACAACGCACGTCCACACACGACCAATCATACCCAGGCACTCTTGGATGTTTTTGTATGGGAGGTGTTTGACCATCCACCATACAGCCCGGATTTGGCGCCGAGCGATTACCACCTCTTCCCAGCGATGAAAAAATGGCTCGGTAAACAACGCTTTGATACTGACGCCGAACTGCATGCCGGTGAAAACCAGTCGGCACATTTCTACAGAGAGGATATTGAAAAACTTGTGCCATGGCGTGATAAATGTCTCAATGTGAATGACGATTACGTAGAGAAATAACTTAAGAGTGTACCTTTCAAGTGTATATAACAAATTTTGAGTTTTTCAATATGTGAATAGTTTATTTCAAAACGTCTGTTACTTTCTGGACAGTCCTCGTACAATATATAATTATTTTTAGAAAGTAAAAATTGTCGCATATTTTATTATTTTTTTGAAATATTTTTTTATGTTACACAAAATTTAATGTTTCATTTTAGTGAATTATATTCGTGAAAGCATTAACAAATTCTAAAGGCTAAAAACGTGCGGATTTTTTTTTGCTTGAAATTAATTTTTGGGAAAATTATATATGTAGCAATACATTTAATTTTCGTTTACAATCATTCTGAAGCAATCTCTGATAAAATGTTCGACTGAACTGATTAAAATTAGCAGTTTCAGTACTGTGTAGGTTTAAGGGACGTAACACGTAAAAAATTAAAATAAAACAAACACGTGCTACAAAAATGATATTCCATCTTATGTGCTTAGTATGACTTGTGGGAACCATAAACTACATTTCGTTATTATCGCTTTAAATCTATGAATTGATAACAGAAGGACTATCGACAATAGCGATTCCATGGCCAAACACCAGTACAAAATATTTGCTTAAGTATTCAATTTCATGTTGTTAGCGATTTATGGATATTGTGTTCGATTCAGAAACTTTCAAAGTCCTTAAAAAGACGCTTTACTTACCATTACTAATTCAATCCTTACATTAAATCCCATTGAACATGCAATAAAGGATCAGTGTTTTAGATTTCTAAACTATTTTGTCACTCTTATCATTGTCAGTTTCAAGAACTACCAAACCCTATACACCTAATCAAGTATGGGATTGCATACCTAGCAAACACTACAACATCTGAAAATTAATAATTGTTCTTTCACACTAACTGAATGTAGGACAACGTTTAGAAAGGTAGAGTCAGATCGAAAAATTCAATATTATTGCCGATATTTAACCCACAGATCTTCCAGTTCCCTTCGGTTGCCTTAATCACTGAGCTTCCATGGCAGCATGCCAGCACAACATTAAACTTTCCATTAATTTCCGTTAACTGACCAGTTAGATATCCAGCTAAACTATGGAACTTGGGACTTAAAGCACTTGTAAGTCCCACAATGGTTTTAGAACACTGACCTTCACCCAAAAGAACGGTCAGCAAGCTCAGGTTTAACCTTCTTTCTCTTCTGTCTCCTCCCTACTCGTATACTCAGCGAACTTATCACTCCTGTTACTTGCAATGTGCGTGTGAATCGTCTGCTACCCCTACTCCCGAGTACAGATGACTGTAAAGTGCTTACTGTGACACTGCCATACGTATATTAAGTGTTCATAAAGAAATGCATACTGAAAATTATGTTAAATGGTTCCGCACATATTAGTACAAATCATAGGTGACTTTAATAAAGGCGTAACTTAATAGGAAACAGATAAATGATAATAGTATAATATAAGTAATAAGGAATTGCTTAAGGAACCAAAAAAATAGAATGGACGCAACTATTTAACATTATATGAATTTGTTTTAGAAAGTCAAGTTAATAAGATTTTGTTTATACATGACAATCAGTGGGATACCAGGTATACGTCTGGTTGGTGCATAAGTCCGTAGCGGTTTGCTTAAAGTTTTAACACATAAAACACATTGAACACATAAAACATATTGTTAAGGAACACTTTATTCAACAGTATATTCTCCCTCACATAACACTTATGTTAAACAGCACTATTTACAACAGTCTGCCAACACTGGGGTAATTTGTCGTCCTCTTCCGTAGAACCACGTTGTGGATATGCGCTGATCTGTGTTGCTGTTTTGTTCGGGCTCAACCATTCCTTTATTTTCCTTAGGTTAACAGGGAGACACCATTTCTCGTCACTACTAACGATCCTGGATAGGAATGCTGGATGTTGTTCACGAGCAAATTGATGGTGAGCATGCAGAGATGCACATATGATGTTGAAAATCACATTAAACTTCTTATAACTTTTAGTAATGAATTTATTTCGACCGTTTTACACCATATTTATTTTACATAGCAACAACATAGTGACTTAAATTGTGAACAAAGGACTAACGAAAATCGTCAAATGAGCCAATTTATAACATTTCCTCCCACCTTGAAATTGTTTATATAATTTCAACACACTAATAAATTTGCAGGAGTCATATTATCTAATTAATTAATATCACGGTTCACTTCTAAGGGATACAGGCGCTGGACTGGACGTATTAAAATCCCATCTGCTGTCTTCAGTTTGGCGACTCTAACAACCTGATCTCTCCCTGGAATCAAAGTCAGTATTCGAGCAAGGGGCCATTCAGTTCGTTTGTTTCCGTCCGACCCTATTAGGACGACATCTCCTTTCAGGATTATCTTCTTCTCTCCTCTAAGTCGCTGGATCAACATAGTAAGATATTCTTTACGAAACCGTTGTCGCAATTCTTTCAGTAGATGCCGTCGAAATCGTAGTCTTCGTTGGAACTTATTATTTTCCAACCTATCGATGTCTGGAAGTCGGACTTCTCTTATTTCCTGAAGGAACATCCCTGGCGTAGGAGGAGTCAAGTCTTCTGGGTTTTCAGATACACATGTTAAGGGTCTATTGTTTATAACTGATTCAACATCAAATGATGTCGTAAGTGGGGACAGCTTTTCCTAGCATTCTCTTCAGTAGGTCTTTTATGGATCGCACTAGACCATCTTCCCCACCAACTTGCTGCGGGAGGGTTCAATTTCCACTTGATTCCTTCAACTCCACATTCGAATTGTATCTTCTGAGTGTCTTGAGCTCTCAGAGCGCTATGGCTCCAATGAAATTAGTAGCATTATCTCAATAAATAATGGAAGGACCACCTCGTCTTGCTATGAAACGACGCATAGTGGGCAAAAATCCTTCTGTACTGAGATTTGATGTCAATTCTAAACGAACATATGGCCACCCGTTGATTTTTGTTTTGTTTGGGTTAGAACATGTGGACCCATACATCCGCGCTTTTTAGACGTTTCAATTGAATGCAAATGTCACACGATGGTGGAATGGTTATATTTCATCACATTTGCCAGTTCTCAAGTACAATGATGTAGATTATCGTGGATTAGTGAGTTTAGACAATCTTCATCAAATCCTGTACGTCGTCCTAAACGACGAGAGCTACTAATGTCAAAACATCCCTCCTTAAAACGAGAAAACATTTTCTTACGTGCTCTTGCCAGTGGCGTACACAGCGGTATTTTTGCTTCTCTATCGAATTCAAAGAGAAAATGTCGGAAATGTTCCACTTTGTCCACTTGACCGTCCATTTTCTAGCGTCCACAGCTACACTCACTATCAACAAATGACAAACTGCGATATGTGAACCGACTGTACAACAGTTGAACTTCAAACAAAAAATGACAGTCGATAAATAAACTCATTGTACCAGGAGTAATAACTCGCGAAACAAAAGCGCAACGAACTTACGCACCAACCTAATAGTTTGGGAAAATTCTTTGTAAACCGTTCGATTCACGATGTGTGCTTAGTGACTACTTAAGTGTTTAGTCTAAAAATAACTTAGATTTTGGAGAAGGGCGTTCGCTAGAAGCTTATGTGGATAGACACGTAGGCCAGTGAGAGAAATTAGAAGGAAAGAATGATGTTACTGGTGCGCGTAAGTGAAAACACGTTGATAAGGAGAAAGTTCAAGTGAGTAACTTTAGGTTTTAGTTACAGAAAACATCACAATACAACATAATTTAAAGCAGATACGTGCAAATAACTTTTACGTGTCACCGGGGACTACAGAACTTCATCGGCGGTGGCCAGACAGTGCAGACGTGTGTAGCTAGGAGCAAAGCTACTTTGATTCCGACCAGAAACAAAATCAAAATTTAATTCTTTTAGGAAACCAACGACAGTAATTGATGATATCAATGGGAATTATATTCAGCTAAAATCTTCGGCTGTTACGTTTATACTCAAAATAATACTTTCGGTAACTCTTCGGTAATAAGAGTTTGACGTTTTCATTAAATATGTTTCTATGAAGTATCCATGGCATCCTTAAAGTAAAAAAGACACACATACCTACCCTGAGAAGAGAATCTTATTGATCACAATATTAGTTAGCCAAACAACAGTAGCAGAGAACTTCAAGACTTCGTGGTGCAAAAGAAAGAATAATTATGCTTCAGATTCATGTGAGAGGGCTAAAGGTTATTTTCACAGCTAATTTCAGCATTAAATTTCAAGTGGGCAACGATTAAGTGACTTGTTTTAAGATTCACAGAAACTGGATCGTTAAATGCTAGAAATCGTAAGCGGCATACAGTGAGGACAGTTATGTGCAGAGGTTCTATCTACTCCCATTATTCCTGGAGCCGTAGGACCAAGGACCCGGGCCTCCTTCTACCCGGGAGCGATGGATACTCCGGGACTCTTTCCATAGGGCAATACCTGATTTCTTAAAAAGCCCCCCCCCCCGCTGAGCACAACGTCAAGACGGGATGGAAGGGGATACGTCACTTACGCGCGTCAACCCCGCAGGGAAGACTACCGAAAACCTCGGTGGGGCCACCTGGTGATCTAGCGCACCTTCTACTAGCTCTGCAGGCTAGTACCCGGGACTTATGAGGCAACCCTCTACCCCCTCCGGGGGGCCGTAGCCTGGCTGGAGGTACCCAATTCCCCGTGGGTGTCGGGAACACACTGCCACCTCAGTCCAACCCAATCCGAACAACTCCCATTTAGGGAGGGGCTCGAATGTTCGGCCCGAGGTTCCTCTAGTAACGTCAGAGGTACCACGAGTGCTAAGGGTCCGCAGCGCCCGCACCTCGGCAGCTGACGGGGACGTATCCCCTCCCCTACGGGAACAGTGAGGACGGGAAGTATTCGTACACTACACAACCTCTATGATGGTTAATATTCTGAAGAATTTTTAAAGGATATAGCGACATTTATTGGATGGCCAGTGGCAGCTTCAATAAGATTGTATTTATTAAAATAAAATGTAAATAAGTTATAAACAAAGTATCACCTATAAAAAAATGCTAATTTATAAATTTCTTAGGCACAAAAAGTATTGTACATCATATGGAACTACATTAAAAACAGTGGTTACATCTTATGCTACCCATTTTTTTCACACTATCCTTCCTTCGCTTGTCTCACAGCAAGTGATGCATGCACAGATTGACATCAAGCGCTGTGGTTTGCGGAAGTAAAGTAAAATAGGCCGAAAAGGGAATTAAACGGCTATTGAAAGGAAGAGATATAATCAGACTGCACAATGATCTCAAAACCGTCTCCGAGATAGCGCAGATAGTAGGTAGATCAGAGTCAACCATATAGAGTATCATTGACAGGGTAGGAGCCAGGACATCTGTCTTAAAGTGGTCGGCCTGAAGTCCCCACGGCTAGAGATGAGAGCAGTATTCTTTTCTGCATTACAAACAATCCGCGAAGGACTGCTCCCTAGGTTGTTACTGAACTACAGAGGGCAGGCATTACTGTTTCAGCAAGGCCTGCAAAATCTGATTGCAATAATCAAGAGTACGATGGCAGGGTACCGTGGGAGAAGTTCTATATCAGCTCACAGAACAGGAAAAAAAAACCGCATAGAATTTGCTTTAAAGTACCGAGAAAAGACCTTAGACTTACGGGTAAAAGCGAGAGCCTGTTTAAAGTTTTCGGTTCAGACCGTAGCTGCAAAATATGGAGGAAAACGAATACGGAACTGGAGTAAAAGATGTAATTCCCACAGTGAAATATGGTGAAGGATCCGACCTTGTTTGGGATTGCATCGCCGTGTCAGGTGTCGGCAATTTTCATATTAATGGTGAAATAGTGGATCATAGGAAGTATATGGGCATTCTGCAGCACGAGTTGAGCACCATTATGGATAAAATGGACCTCCAAGAATCCTTGATATTGATGGTCCATCTACGACTGAGTTTGTTATATAACGTTCCTGAGCAGCTTTATACCCCTCCTAAGTCGCATACTCCCTAACTCTATCAAGCACGTATGGAGCATCCTGGGAAAATCCATAAAGAAAAGGACAATTTTCAGAAAAAGAGGCACAAAATGTCTCTTGTTAAAGAATGGAGAAAGATATCAAACACAGAGATTTAAAATCTTTTCCACTGTCTACCAGGAAGATTAGAGGCTATAATTAAAGCTAAAGAATATCCGACCAAATACTGAATGCCAACATTTTGGAATAATGTGCACTTCTTTAGAAATCTGCGATTACTTTTTGTGCCTCAAAAATGAGCAATTTCGCTCACTTTCTTCAAGGGCAGCTAGCCAGGTGAAAAGATGATTGTATATCAACGTTTCGGGAGTGTACATCTCTCCGATCATCAGGTTATTTATAAAATGTTATAACTCAAATGAAACACTGGATATAACAACCCTATAAACAAAGACAAAACACTATCAAAATTCGCATTACTGAACAAAAGACTGTTTTCAGTAAATTACATGTCAGGTCAGGAGATGGCGTGAGTATAGAAAATTATGTCGAAGAAACGTAACTACTTAACTTGATTATCAATCTGTATTGATCTTTGTTTCTTAATTCGATGGATTTCCATTTTTGAGGCCGGTTTCCAAGAGGAGCTGAACTGAAATCCAGCATCACGATTAAGCGTGCTCCTTTCAGAGGAAATCGCCAAAGCCTCCGTAATTCTCCGCTCCCAGTAATTGTTGCATTTTACCAAGATGGTCATCTCCCGAAAATTGGCTCTATGGTCGTTATCAAAACAATGCTCTGCCAGCCCAGACTTCTCAGGTTGCATTAAACGAATGCTCCGTTCATGTTCAATTATTCTAGTAGCGATGGTCCTTCCGGTTTGTCCTATATACGGTGTTCGACACTCACAGGGAATGCGGTACACTCCCGGAACTTGGAAGTCCAGTTTGTCTTTCACTGGTCTCAACAGATGCTTAATCTTCGGAGGTGGCTTGTGGATGGTCCCGATGTTGTAATTGGCGAGAATTCTGCTGATTCTGCCGGATAGATTGCCGGTAAACGGGATGCAGGCTAAAAAATTTTGAGCAATTTATTTTATTTTTATAAAAGAAACATTTTGTTTATAATTTCTATAGAAAATAAAATGTTATTGAAGCTGTCATCTGTGGTCCAATAAATGTTGCTACTATTTTAAAATATTGTTCAGAACATCGATTTTCTTAAGAAATTTAGCGGTGTACGAGTATTTTCTATACCTCCTGCATAACTGTCTTAATAGAAAAAAAAACTGAATGATGACTTTAAAATCCTCTCGAAACAATCAAAAGTTTCAGCTCATTTCAACCGATCTGTTGAAACAGATCACAGAGAAATACCAAATTGCAAGGCATTGTTTTTATTTATCCGTCATATAATAGTGTTCACATTCATTAAAACGAACTACAACAGTTATCGTATCTACGCAAAAGGCGAAATTACGCACCTTTATATTACGCAGACACGACCCACCTCTCAAATAGTATATTTACCTGCCGGTAGAAGGAGGCTTCAAGACTGCTGTCAGCACATCAAATACGATCTCAAGCCGCTAGTGGAATCGTATATAAACTCGCTCCATCAGCGATGCTATTAAATACGTCAAATTTTGCGCGGTAAATCACAGATAAAAATGAACACCGTGTAGAAACAATATGTGCTAAATTGCATACGCTTCTGTGGGAGGCTAAATTACTATTATTCGGACACAATGATTAGGACTATAATAATAAACTGGTGGACTGTGTAGAACCAAATAGTCCGCCTCGGTAGCGCAGATGGTAGCGTGTCTGCCTCACGTTCAAAAGGTCCCGAGTTCAAATCTCGGTCAGGGTGAGTTACCTGGATAAGGCTTTTTCCGGGGTTTTTCCTTGTCCTTCAAGACGAATGTCAGGTAACTCTAAGATCCAATGACCCTGGACTTATTTGAGCATCATTTCACCCAATTCATTCACCGTCCGATATGACTTAACGTTGGAGGACGTAAATTACAACAACAACAACAACAACAACAACAACAAATACAAAAAATAAATAAAAAGGTAGAACCAATACACGCGTGTCTCAATAATGTTTCGTTATTCCGTACGGTAAAAGCAGAGGGACACCCTTGCAATATGCACGCATAATGTTTGGGAATAAGTCCAAGGTTATTTCTTTCTACGCGTTACCTAATATAGCATACAAAGCGCTGTAGAAACTTAAAGTGCTTTTGCACGGGAAAGCAATTGCAAATGTATCTTATTTGTAAACCTCAACCTTTGAACACAATCTTCTTTGCCTTGCGAGGAAAAGTTGTCACATTCTTTTATATTTATGTAGGTAGGTAATGGTTTCATTGGAAACTTTGTTAATTGTGGACAGAGACGCGCAGATATTTCGTATACACTTGACAATACGCTTCTTCGAAGCTAAGTCTGTGAGCCAGCCTAGGTCATAAAAAAGAAATATATTTTGAAACAGTATTATAACTTTAAGAATGATCGTTTAATCCGAATATAATTGGACACCACTATTTTATAAATAATATTAATAATTAAAAAAACGTACCCTAACTTTCGCTAACTGCTCTGTTTAGCATTCTTGCCTCTCCCCCCCCCCCCCAATTGCCCATTATCTCAGTACAGTGACTGGCACCACCATGTGTTTCAAATGGGAAGAGTTCTCGCCTGTATCCAATCAGATACGTTAGAACCTTCACCGTTGCCACTTATCCTCACTCTTCTTATATTTCCCTCCCTCTCGCACACTTGTAAAGTGTTCCTGCAGCTAGACGTAAGGGAACGCAAACTGAATTTTCCAAAGTTTTATAGTAATGCAGTTATAATGACAATTGCAACATGAATATTCGTATATTGGGCAACTGTTATAACTATTTTGTTTAAAGTTAATTATATTTTATGAATTACTTATTTTTCTAATCCAACGAAAATACCAGCGGTGAATCCGTATAGCTGTGAATGTTACGTTAAGAGATAATTCGTCATTGTCATTGTCTTCAATGTCTGAGTACTGCAAATTTATGACGATAGGTTCCAAAACCTGGTTGCGTGCTATTTCTTTCCAAAAGTCGTCTTCTTGTAGTTTATCTGATGTCTCACGGAGTTTTATCAGCCTTCTTTTCTTCCTTGTCCATTTCTTTGTGAATAAGTCGGTCGTCAGCCAGTTTGAAAATATTATTTCTGTTTGCAACATAATTAGAGCCCACATTAACTCTATTGCATTGCTCTAGCAGTAGTAAGGGGGGGGGGGGGGGGAGTTGGATCGCGTCTCATTGATCCAGCTGATACACTTTTTCATGAAAGAGTAACTGAATAATGCTGCTTTGAACTCTAGAGTAAATAGAGATTACGAACCGTTCATTAACAAAGATATGTGACCAGACACGTTCTGCCACACTAGCAAGAAGTGTATCGTTTCTTCTCATCGAATTTAACAAACACCTTGGCTTATTCAAAGTACATATTTCTTTTACCACGTCATGTCAAATGTTTACGTTTCAGTTCTGAGTAATTTCAAATATACTTTCACGCATACATGCCAACCAATAATGATACCCGTTACAGTGCTTACGTCGCAATCCATTGTTATATTACGAGGTACGTCCAGAAAGTAAGTTCTGTTTGGTAATACAATTAAATTGTGTACAGATACAGAAACATTAGCACAAAATTCTACAACTCTTAAACTACTTTTCCACATAACTGCCGAAATTTTGCGAGGCACAAGTTTTTGTATACCTTCTTCATAGAAGTTTGCCGCCTGTGTCTTCAACCATTTGGAAACATTTTCTTTCAGCTCTTCGTCATTGTTGAAGTGTTGACCGTCAAGGAAAGATTTGAGATGAAAAGATTTGAGATGAAAGTCGCTAGGAGCGAGGTCAGGGCTGTACGGGGAGTTATCAAGCACGTCCCTGCCAAATCACTGTAGCATGTTTTTCGTCGCATTTGCAGTGTGTAGTCGTGCGTTGTCGTGAAGAAACACAACACATTTTGACATCGCAAATTTGCCGATAATTTTCAATTGGTTTCACTTTCCTAGCATTTAGAAAACGAATCACAGATCTGATTTCACAAGCGGTGGGGTTTTCACTCAACACCGACATTGTAAACAATCACAACAAAGCGTACGTGGCTGACAGCGATCTCACAATGGCGCACGTTTCTTCTCCTTGATACAGAGCGTCTACCGCGCATGTGCGGAACTGCGATCGCAGCGCTGCAGCGGAGATAAATTGAAACAGATCTTACTTTATGGACGCCCCTTGTATAGTGCTATCTACTTTATTTATTTGTATTAGGAAAACATTTGATCTAAAAATAATGGATTTTTACGACTATGTTAAATACATTACTCTCTCCTTCCTTATGGATGAGTTTTTTCAAAATCTGAATTTCTGTCTTAGCGCGAATAGTATTTATTAGAGATTGATTAGTTTGCCGCTCGTCACAACCACTTACCGGGAATGCAATATGACAACACCGCAGGACTCCGATTGGTTGCTCAGTAGCGCTCAAGGACAAACACTTTCCCATTTGAAACACATAATAGACATTTTGTTTTGGAGGCCATGTGTGTTCACCCCTTTTTAAAACGAAGAACCAAAACACCACTCCGGAGCACCAGGGGGAAAATCTGATGTGTTAACTCACGTAACTCTATCTCCTATGAACTATTGCTATAAAACCTTATTCTTCTATGTATTACGTTGAAGGGTAAAGGGTAACAGGCAGACAACGCCAGAGTGCTGCTCCCCCAGCAGTTACTGTGGGGCACCGCCAAATGGCATATCACTTGGAAACAGAATGAAAGGAAATAAAAACATGCTATGAAAGTAAGTACGCTATGATCGGCGGGTATGGAACCTGCTACCTCCCGAATTCGGCGCCACCTCACTCGGTTTCTGCTTCATGTTAGGATTAGGATTATATTCTGTATAAAATGGTGTATAACTCCCGCAAAGTTAGAAACTGCACAACGTTAGAAACCGACATATTTACTCCATTTTATTGTGCCCACCAGTATATTTCTTTTATATAGAATATTCGTATTCCATCAACTTCGTGTATGAGACAACTGCAATTGGTGGGCAATCCCCACTCTTGGAGTAATTATAAGCTTCATCTGGGCATCAGATGACGACATGTCATAATTCATTATTTCCTGTCGTGTGAACAGCAGTCCCATTATTACTGGCAATAAATTTAGTTTCATGGGAAAATTGTTCGTGCCACTTTTCTGAGTAACTGAGATGAAATACGAGATTTGCCGCCTAATTAAACGCCTCTGAAATATCATATAGAATCTTCCATAACGTCTGAGTCGTGGAAAACCGAAGTTTTAAAATTTGCTAAAATAGGGTTTAAATCTTAAGGAGTTGAAATTTTAAGCCTGTGTCATATTCTCAAATGCAGCAAGGTTTCTTCTGAGCCGGTATTCACGCACAGAGGAAAATCAATGCAACCCAAATGTTATCCTATTAGAACAGATCTCTCTTATATCTGAGCTAGTGATTAAACGTTGTTAAGGAGTTATAGAATTATTTGTTAAAATATTCATATTAATAGGTGATACTGATACAACTGCATTATTCCGCCACAAAAAAGCAGCACAATGTAATGTACACATATGCAGATTCACAATATATAGATTTTTTAGTTCACAATCCTAAATTTCCCTCAAAATATTATTTTTTTACTTTCTTACTAGTCGTTTTAAATATTATGATTAAAGTATCACGTGTATCATATGTTTTTCATGAATAGTGAAATGTTTATATTGAGGTTTAGAAATAGACCATGAAGTTCTTTTTATCTTAAAATAGTTTGGTATAACTAATAATAATGCATAAGAGTTATACAATCTTACTATACTAGAAACACAGCGCTGTGCTATTTATGCCAAATTAGCTGACCCGGCAAACTTCGTACGGCCAATAAAGGTTGTCTGAATTTATCTATATACCAGGTACGTCGAGAAAGTAAGTTCTGTTTGGTAATAAAATTAAATTGTGTACAGATACAGAAACATTATTTATTGCACAAAATTCTACAACTCTTAAACTACTTTTACACATAACTACCGACATTTTGCAGGCATTTGTCATAGGGCACAAGTTTTGGTATACCTTCTTCATAGGAGTTTGCCGCCTGTGTCTTCAACCAGTTGGAAACATTTTCTTTCAGCTCTTCGTCATTGTTGAAGTGCTGACCGCCAAGGAAAGATTTGAGATGCAAAAACAAATGAAAGTCGTTAGGAGCGAGGTCAGGGCTGTACGGCGGGTAGTCAAACACGTCCCAGCCAAATCCCTGGAGGATGGTTTTCGTCGTATTTGCAGTGTGTGGTCGTGCGTTGTCGTGAAGAAACACAACACCTTTTGACATCGCAAATTTGCAGATAAATTTAATTTGTTTTTTCCTTTTCTAGCATTCAGAAAACGAATCATAGATCTAATTTCGCAAGCGGCGGGGTTTTCAATCAACACCGACATTGTAAACAAGCACAACAAAGCGTACGTGGCTGACAGCGATCTCAGAATGGCGCACGTTTCTTCTCCTTGATACAGAGCGTCTACCGTGCATGTGCAGAACTGCGATCGCAGCGCTGCAGCGGAGATAAATTGAAACAGAACTTACCTTCTGGACGCCCCTTGTAAATAAAACAGATTTGGATTAGTTGGTTATTTATTCTGCAATTGAGGGTAAAGTTTAAATACAACGCAGTTACAATTAAGAAAATAAATTTAAGGCTTTTTGATAAACATACTTTTTGTCTTTTTGTGGTGCGTAAATATATAAGATGATGGTTTTCCGACGCGCGAACACGCGACGTAAAGTTGTCCATGAGAGAAACAGGCAAACTCCAAGTTGATACGGCAAACTTCCAACGACTGCCCTTGCACTTTATTTTTGGTCATCGCAAGGGCCAAACGCACAGAAAAGTAATTTTGTGTCTAATCTTCAAAAGGTATATCATCATGCTACATAAAAAAATCAGTCTTGATAACAAACGATAAACGTTATTTAATAAAATGTGATAACTGAAATAGTTTTGAAGACTTTAGCAAGGAGTGTAGTACCTTTCTACTTTGTAATGCTTTTATTTATTTACTTATTTATTTACTTATTCGCTTATTTACTTACTTATTAATTAATTGTTATCTGAAAAGGTTCCCAGAGCCGTAGCTCATGCTGGGGAACAGTGCAATAATATATAAAATGATGGCAAACAGCCCTTAAAAATACTTATATTATATTTTTGTAGTAGAAATTAATTACCGTACAAAAATAACGTATATAAATCAAACAAAGATAACAAACATTCACTATAACTCAAGTAATAATAGTATCAAGGAACATTACAAAAACTACATATTCTATGAGACATTAAATACATATTAATTTTTAACCAGTTCAGCTAATCAAAGCAGTTATAAATGAGTGATATTTTATCAGCTATCAAAATATGCTTTCAGTACATTTTCAGCAACTTTCCTTTTAAAACCTTTTATGTTCCTACATCCTTTCAGTTCCAGTGGCAGCGCATTATATAAGTTGATAACGTATGAGATTAAGCTGTTCGGGCCATAAGTAGAAGTGTTCACTGTTGCTTTTGTTAAGTTTCCTTTATATATATATATATATATATATATATATATATATATATATATATATATATATATATATATATGTGTGTGTGTGTGGGTGTGTGTGTGTGTGTGTGTGTGTGTGTGTGTGTGTGTGTGTGTGTGTGTGTGTGTGTGTGTGTGTGTAAGGAGCTTTCAAATGTTAGATTAGAATGTAGAAGATTATATTTTATTTTGTGGAAATACATTATCAAGGACAACTGTATGTTTACTTGTAACGGTAAAATGGTAGATACATTGTAGAGAGTTTTTGTGTTTGTTCTAAAGGGCAGATTGTATTGTGACTTTGTGGGCTCGTGAAATTAAAAGTCCAGGTTACAAACGCTAAAAATTACTCTTTATTTCCGTAGGAACACACTTCGTTCAACCTGACAGCTCAGAGATTACGTCACATACACATACAGCTTGCAAGGTCAACGACCACAACACAGCTGTTCACGCACGCGAGTTCAATTAACAACTGTCCGCTTGACGAGCTGCGGCTTCCTTATTTATAGCTCACTCACTATCCGGAATTCTCTCAAACAATCAAGATGGCGCTAGAAGAAAGACGAACTCTCCAGAAATCCGTCTCCTTCCCCCCGCCGTTTCGGCGAGCTTTTATCTCCGCAGTACACTACTCGTCTCTTTAAACTCGTCACCCGCGTCGCCTCGAATCAACAATGCGTTCGCGACACTGCTCCCTCCTCAAGGCTCGTCGTCCCGAACAGCACCATCGTATCGGGCCAGACGATCCAGGTGTACCACCAACATTGTCCCTCGGGGCACCTTCTGGATGCGGTAGACCGCATCGTTAATCCTCTTGACCACCCTGTACGGTCATGGTTGCTGAAACTTTCGGCAGCGTCCCTTGTTCCGGGTAGGGCGGTACAACCAGACCGAGTCACCTTGCTGGAAACCTTGGCTCTTTGCTTGCCTGTCGTATCGGGTCTTCATGCGGTCACTCGCCATCTGGATGTTCTGACGAGCCATCTCGTGCATGTCGTGGAGACGGTCCACCAAGTTCTCCACATAGTCGGTTGCTGGCTGTTTCGCTTCCGGGGGGGGGGGGGGGCGCTCCTAAAAGCCAGATCACAAGGGAGGCGTAATTCTCGGCCGAACATTAAGCTGGCTGGTGTCATTCCAGTGCTGTCGTGTGTCGACGAGCGGCAAGCCAGCAGGAACAATGGCACCTTGACGTCCCAGTCTCGTTGATAGCTGGCCACAACCTTCCTGAGATGTTCTTCAAAGTTCTTGATGTACCTTTCCATCATGCCGTCCGACTGGAGATGTAGACGTATTGTGCGGGTCTTGTTAACCCCAAGTCTTTCTAGTGCCTCCTTCATTAGCTTGGATTCAAAATTGGTACCCTAGTCGCTGTGGAGCCTTAACGGCACTCCAAATCGGCAGAACACTTGCTCCACGAGGCAGTCTGTGATTGTCTTTGCCTCCTGGTTCGGGATGGCATACACCTCCGGCCACTCAGTGAAGTAGTCCACGGCCACCATCAGGTACTTGTTGCCTCGGTCGGACACTGGGAATGGTCCAGCTATGTCGACGGCGATCCGTTCGAATGGCGCTCCGATGTTGTACTGCTGCATGCGACCCCGGCTCCTAGTATAGGGCCCGCGACTCGCCACGCACACGTGATATTGACGGCACCACCTCTCAGCATCAGCTCGGAGCCTCAGCCAATAGTAGCGCTGTCGAGTTTTTCGATCGTTCGGTTCGCTTCCAGGTGTCCTCCAAGACTTCCGGGACCTTACTCCGGGGAAGTAGCAACTGTTCGGAACAGCACACCCTCCCATTGGGCCCAGTACGATTTGTATGCAGCTCTTCCGGGTGCGATGTCCTTCCAGGTCGTTCTGGCCCCTGCCTCCACTTCCCTCATGAGTGGCCCTAAGTCGGCGTCCGCCAGCTGCTCCCTCCTCAGGCCTGCGCTATCCCAGCCCTCTTCGTGCATCCTTTCACACTTCTCAAAAATTTAATTTCTGAAGCCTGTATTTTACTCTGTTGCTTTTTAGTTAACGTCCAAGTCTCACTTCCGTATATCAGTATTGGTCTATAGTTATCCACAATATCTCTATCACCTACCTTATAAATTGGGACAATTTTTGTGATTTTACAACCATCAGGTACTAAACCTGAACCAAGCGATAAATGTGTGGAACCAAACTGTACTTGCATTTTTGTTAAAAACTCATTTGATAAAATATTATCTGTTTTATTACCTTTGTTGTTTATTGTTGCTATCAGTTTTAGAACCGCATATTATCTGTTGGATATAGAAAAAGACTATTTGGTATTGAACTATAAGGGGGTGGAGTATATTGTGTAGTTATACATTTCTTCACTAACTCGTCAGCTACATTTACAAAGTATTGGTTAAAACACTCACACATTTCTTACTGATTTACTATTATTTGATTATCTACCATTATTTTTTACTATTTGATTGCACTGTACCAGGGTTTTATTTCTTAAGATTCCGTTTATTGTCATCCATTCCTTTTTGGATCATGGGAGTTACACAGTTTATCTGAGTAATATGCTTTCTGAAGTTTCCTTTTCGAAAATAAAAGTAGGTGTATGTGTTCCGTGAAAGTTTGCGTGTGTACTCTTATAGTTCGTTGATAACCTGGTCCATTAATCGCTTCAGGTTTTGTCCTGACATTTAAACCTTCCTTGGACTTATAAAAATATTTCAAAAATAAAAGTAGCCAAATCGGTTCAACCCTTCTCGAGTTTTTGTGAGACTAACAAACGCCAATTCATATATATATATATATATATATATATACAGATATTGTATTGCATGATTATTATGTGTTTCTTATGGGAAGAGTTTTCGCCTGTAGCCAATCAGATGCGTTAGAGCCTTCACCATTGCCACTTCGTTATCCCTACTCTTTTTATATTTCCCTCTCTCTCGCACACTTGTGACTGTTCGTGGCGCTAGACGTAAGGAAACGCAAACTGAAATTTCCAAAGTTTTATAATAATGCAGTTGTTGAAATCATAATTGCAACATGAATATTCGTATATTACGAAGATGTTTTAAGTATTAAGTTTAAAGTTAATTATAGTTTATGAAGTACTTATTTTTCTAATCCAACGAAAATACCAGCGGTGCATCCGCATAGCTGTGAGTGTTACTTACGTTAAGAGATAATTCGTCATTGTCATTGTTTTCAACGTCGGAGTACTGCAAATTTATGATGATAGCTTCCAAAATCTCGTTACTTGCTATTTCTTTCCAAAAGTCATCTTCTAGTTTATCTAATGTCTCACGCAGTTTTCCCAGTCTTGTGTTCCTTGTCAATTTCTTCGTGAATAAGTCGTTCAACGTCAGTCAGTTTAAAATTATTATTTCTGTTTGCAACATAATTTGAGCCCACATTAACTCAATTGGATTGGTCTAGGAGTAGTAAGGGGGAGGGGGAGGTGGATCGCGTCTCATTGATCCAGCTGATACACTTTTTCATGGAAGACAAACTGAATAATGCTGCTTCGAACTCTCTTGAGTAAATAGAGATTACGAACCATTCATAAACAAAGATATAATATGACCAGACACGTTCTGCCAGACTAGCAAGAAGTGTATTGTTTCCTCTCATCGAATTTAACAAACACCTTGGCTTATTCAAAGTAATTCTTTTACCACGTCATGTCAAATGTTTACGTTTCAGTTAAGAGTAATTTCAAATATACGTTCACGCATACATGCCAACCAATAATGATATTCATTACAGTGCTTACGTCGCAATGCATTGTTATAATATAATGTTGTCTATCTTATTTATTTGTATTAGGAACACTATATGAGCTAAAAATATGGGATTTTTACGGTTATGTTAAATACATTACTCTGTCCTTCCTCATGGATCAGTTTTGGAAAAATCTGAATTTCTGTCTTAGCGCGGATAGTATTTATTAGAGATTGATTAGTTTGCCGCTCGTCACACACCACTTATGGGGAATGCAATACAACACCGCAGGACTCCGATTGGTTGCTCACTTAGCAGTGCTCAAAGACAAATACATTCCCGTTTGAAACACATAATAGTATTAGGCATTTCCAATGTAAAGTAAGATAGCATCTATAAAGTGACGAATACGACGCTCCCTTTTACTTGTATGGATACATTAGATACAAAATTGGCTTAATAAATAAAAGAAAACTTGCTTTTAATTTTCCATATTGTGCATGCAATCAAGTGCATGAGGTCACTTTTACTAAAAGTGTATCTTAAATAAACTAAACTTAACGCAAAGCTTTTAGCGGGATCATATGAGCTTATGATGGGTACAGAATGTGAATACGAAGAATAACATATTTTTACTTATTTTTCTAGTTATGTTTCTGTTTGGGATAGTAAAGATATTAACCTGGCGTTTCTATTCTTAACCTAAATATTTATGGTTTTATATTACGACAAATACTGGAAAAGTTTTATGAATATGACAGACAGCTTCATTAGCAGTATGTAGATTTTAAACAAGCGCATGATAGCCTGGATAGAGCTCAAATTTATCAGATAATGAGAGAGTTCGGAATACCACCGAAACTGGTGAGATTGACAAGAATGACAATGGAATTGACAAGATGCAGGATTAGAATGAAACAAGATTTATCCGGTATGTTTACCGTGGAGAGGGGTTTGAGACAAGGAGATGTGCTATCCACACTACTGTTTAATTTAGCACTGGAAAAAGTAATCCGACAATTACCCACAAACCCTGGAGGAACCATACTTTCCAGATCAGTACAAATAGTGGCATATGCTAACGATGTGGCAATTCTCGCAAGGAATATAAGAGCTCTTGAGGAAAGTTATGTAGTGTTGGAAGAGAAAGCACAAGATCTAGGAGTGGTCTTGAGGAAAGTTATGTAGTGTTGGAAGAGAAAGCACAAGATCTAGGATTAGTAGTGAACGGGAAGATGGGAGGTGATGGGGATGGAAGAAGAAGAGAACCCACAGTTAAATTACATGAGAAAGAATACCAAAGAGTGGAAGAATTTAAATACCTGGGATCTATAGTAACAGGAGATAATAAAACATCATTGGAAATTCAAGAAAGACTAGCAAGTGGTAACAGATGTTTCAATACCTTGCAGAATATGTTTAAATCAAGGAACGTCAGTAGGAACACTAAAATTAAAATATATACAACTGTACTGAGAGCAATAGTAATATATGGTTCAGAAAACTGCGTGTTGACAACCAGAGAATAACAATGGTTATTACGGTGGGAAAGGAAGATCCTGAGAAATATATTTGGAGTGATAAGGGACTTGGACGGACGGAGAATGCGGACTAACTTGGAGTTACAGCGCCTATTTGGACAACCAAATATAGTAGTGAAAATTAAACAAGGAAGAATAAGGTGGATTGGCCATATGCAGAGAATGCCGGAAACCAGCGTAGTTAAGAAGATATTCATAGGAAAGCTGGATGGCAGAAGGAGAAGAGGAAGACCCAGGAAAGGATGGGTAGATGATGTAGAAGGCGACTTGAGAAAGTTGGAGGTTAAAGGCTGGAGAAGAAAAGCAGAGGACCGAGTAGAATGGAAGAGGGTGGTTAGGGAGACCAAGGGTCTACATGGCCTATAGCGCCAACTGTCATCATCATCATCATCATCATCATCATCATCATCATCATCATCATCATCATCATCATCATCATCATCATCATCATCATCATCATCATCATCATCATCATCATCATCATCATCATCATCATCATCATCATCATCATCATCATCATCATCATCATCATCATCATCATCATCATCATCATCATCATCATCATCATCATCATCATCATCATCATCATCATCATCATCATCATCATCATCATCATCATCATCATCATCATCATCATCATCATCATCATCATCATCATCATCATCATCGTCATCGTCATCGTCGTCGTCGTCGTCGTCGTCGTCGTCGTCGTCGTCGTCGTCGTCGTCATCATCATCATCATCATCATCATCATCATCATCATCGTCTAGGTAGCGTGGTGGTAGCATGTCTGCCTCCCGTTCAAGAGGTCCCGAGTTCGAATCTCGGTCAGGGTGAGTTACCTGTATAAGGTTTTTTCCGGGGTTTCCCTTATCCTGAAAGACGAATGTCGGGTAACTCTGAGCTCTATGGACACCGGGCTCATTTGAGCATCACTTCACCCATTCCATTCATCCTCCGATGTGACTTAACGTTGGACGGCGTAAATTACAACAACAAAAAATCATCATAATCATCATCATCATCATCAACAAATAGTTATGGCATACATTAAATAAACATTTTTATAAAAATAATTTATCTCCTTAAAATGATATTATTAAGGTTACCTATAATCACAGTGCTCATGTTAATTGTTGAACTGTGCGTCTTTGGCAACACTGAAAACTTGAGCTCTTAAATAGCGTTATATAGCTGAATAATTGTGAGACAGACTTTTTGTTGACCCACATCGCGAGCTCTATTTATTGCACTGAATTCCCTCCCCTCTGTGTCATTATGTTTCTTATAGTGTTAATATTGTACAAATAAACTAAATAGTGTATCAAACATGAGGCAAAAGAAGGGAGACATTCCAAAGTTCAGGCACTAGTTATTAAAGGCAAAAGCAACAGAACTGTAGTGGATGAAAAGAAGCGTAACTTAGTTCTATATGTGAAATACTTAAATACACAATTTCTACAACGCAACATAGTCTGTAGAGTTGTGAGAATTGGTACAGTTTTAACACTGCATGTATGCACTATGTATGATCTGTCGTGATGCTGTAAGTTGGAAATGTGGCAATAAGCTACGTTATTGTTCTACAGGACGCTGAATTTGCAGAAATAGTTCAAGAAAGCCGAACAGCACATTTCGTTAAGTTCATTGTGCATGTAACTAACAATTGCAATTGTCCTTAAAATACGCAATTAGAAATGCGCTGTTACTCCGTTATTCGTACACAGTTGTTAACGCCTCTGTTGGGCAACTTTTCATCACACCTAGAATTTGTAAAAAGCTGACCGAGATAGTTAAGGCATGTTTTTGTGAACGGGAAGCTTGCGGTTAAAAAACCGCTGGGATTGTTCTCTGGCTGAGGTTTTTATTTCTGGATTTCTCAGGTTTATGACTGAAATGCCGGAAAGATGCCCTGAAGTTGGGCCTGTGTGGCGTTTACTCTGTGTGGCAAATTAGGGATTGTTAGTTCAGTAGCAGTAATGAAATGTGTAGTGTTTAACGCCCGCTTTTACTACATACGGCACCGCAGGCGGTGACACTGATGATACATGAGATGAAGATGGAGCACTGGTGGAATGAGATGGTGGTGGAAACCGGAGATCCCGGAGAAAACCCACCCTAGCGCCGTGTTGTCCACCACAAATCTCACTTTGTGGTCGCCTGGGATCGTACCTGGGCCGCCTTGGTGAGAGCCAAGCGGTCTAACCACTGAGCCACGGCGCGGCCTTCAGTAGCAGTAGTGCTGACAATCCAAAGGTGAAGATGTTGGTTCAAATAACGGTCTCTTCATTGTGAAAATAGGGGCACGGTCCAATCCTTTTGGAATAATGAGCTTTTGTTCCATCATATATTTGAGTAATTACGAATTGCTGCAGCATGTTAAGATACATCATTTAAGTTGCAGTTCCTTCAATGAAGGTAGTCCAACGAGCTGCACTCACACCACTCCCTCTCTCTCTCTCTCTCTCTCTCTCTCTCTCTCTGCTCTTTTAAAACCATTCTTACAAATGCTCAATCCTCAATATGCTGTCTCCCGATCGTCGAAGTTACGATAAAAACCAGCTGACAGGAAAGAGACAGATAGCGTCGAGGCCACGCCTACTCGTGTGACGGATTGGCACATGCTGAAGGAGTAGGGGGAGAGAGAACCCTAGAAATGTCAGAACCGCTCAGTCGCCATCGTGAAAGACCGTGACGCTTTGCGAGAAGTCTGGAAAGTTCCAGAACCAGCGATTAATGGATATAAGCGTGTACACTGCTCGAGGCCAGTCAGTTTTGGCAGGAAGCCGTAAGGAGTGCAGTTGCTAGTGAGCTGCGGCAGACGGACTTGAAGGTGTATTTCTACGCAAATAAAGAACGTTTTGGACTTTTAATTCTACGAACCCACAAAGTCACATTACTTCATGTTAATCGAGATAAATGTTATTTTATTGCTAATTTGTTTGTAGAAGTAAGGAAAATGTCGGAATATAGTGTAGGCTTTAAGCCTATTCCTCTTCTGGTAGTACGGTTGCCGGTCTCCAAACCCAGGTCTCTTGGTGGGACTGTTTCCCAACCACTCTAGGGTGGGATGTCCGTTGTCATGGCCTACCGGAGGAGGTTTCCATCTAAGTAAAAATAATATATAAGGGACCCGCCCTCTGCACTGTTGTGACTCCTTGGTACGGCGGTCCTATGTCTCCTCTCGCTTCATCCTTCCTCCCGGGGGTACCCAACATGGGGGCACAGATACTATGAGCCAAGTCTGGTTGCCGTGCCGAGTCCCCTCCGATATAATCCAGTTCCAGACTGTAAGCCATAGTCAACTCTTGAAAGAGCTGCTCGCTATGTGATGCATCTGTAATTCAGGTCCCTTTGCATGACCAGGAGTAAAAGATTGAATAACGGCTTCCCATTTGAGAGAAGTGTAAGTATTGGAATCTTCAGACATATAGCAAGGAATATGTCGAACCTGTCACATCTGCATCCCACTCTGATTTTAAAAATGAGTGTGTCCACCTATCATGCTGGTTAATTAATGATTTAAACATTTAAGTTTATTTACTCGCCTTACTTTATTACTACTTACACAATTTGGTATTGAACCACTGTGTTTTTCAAGAAATAGACAGAAGGATTTTCAAGAACATTCCCCCAAACCCAAGCTTTATGTAAAAGCTTTTCGACTTTTGAATTTCTGATAATGTCTCTGACGATTTATATTTAACATACAATATTTTCATGTTATTGGAGTTACTTTACTCTGAATGATCTTTGTGTAATTGCCATACCATAAAGAACGAACAAAACATTACTGCACAAAATGTATATCTCAATAAAGAACACAATTTATGTGAACTAAGTTTTTATAGACTAAACCATTTCCGAGCTATTCTTTGTCTGTGGATTTAGGGGAACTCATATAGTGCAATTCAGTGAAGTCTCGCCTATCAAATTTTTGGGCGAAAGGCAATTACCTGATATACCTACCAGTAAGTTAACGGTAGAGAATGTAGGAGACTGGCTGTCGCTTTAGCCCAGCTTTGCTTTTATACTGTCGCGAACCCGTATCTGCGACCCGCGGCTTGTTTACAAAAAAGGAACTGATAGGCGGGCAGTGTGAAAGCCAAGAGCCGGCAGATGAAGATAACATGCAGATAAAGTTCTGCCAAAACAAACTGAGATAAATGGAAATTTCTAGTTACTTCTTGACTGATAGAGACTGTTCGGGTTCTGCTTTACTTTCGAATAATATAGAAATTATCAGTGAAGTATTTAAAGAGGCAACGATTGGCCAAGAGGCGAGTTGCAAGTTGTGAAACAAGAGTTGTTGTTGTAAGACATGTAATAAGAGTGAGTGAGTCGCGAGAGGTAAGCAGAGAACAGCTGAGAGTGTTGTTGTAAACTGAACGCTGTTTGTTATTGTCATCGACCTTGGAAGATTGTGTTGTGATATGTGATGTAATTTTGCTGCTACGGAGTGTATTTCTACGCAAATAAAGAACATTTAGAATTTCGGCAAATTGGACTTTTAATTCTAGGAACCCACAAAGTCACAATACTTATACCCCAAGTGGGGCACCCGCGGGAGGTTGAATGAGGTGAGAGGAGACAGAGAGTGGTCGATTCCAAGGAGTCACCACAGTACAGGGGGCGGGATCCGTACACTTTACCACACAGAATCTCCCCGGTGGCCCCGAAACGGTCACGATGCCGGTTCGAAGACCGGAGGCCGATCCCATAGCAAGGAAAAGCTCAGGCAAGCTTGCTCAACCGACATCCCGCTAGCCACGTTTCTGAATCGGCCCACCAGGCCGGCTCGGAGACCGGAGTCCGTCTCGCCGGAGGAGAAACTATTCACTCAGAACATGCACCATGCCACGCACCGCCGAGACACCCGCCGACATCTCTACCCTGAAAGAAACCACCAGATGAGAGATGAAAGGATAATGTAGGTGAAATAGAGGAACCGGAAATTCGGCCGATGTAACCCAGCATTAAACTAGCGACTCGGGAAAACCTCCGAAAAAACCCATGGGTCAGGTAGGTCGGCCACGGGAATCGAACCCGGGCCACCCGAATCCGGGATACAGACAAAAACGCATGAGTCATCCCATTCGGTATATTTTGTAATGAAAGTTCACTTCGATCAACAAGAAGTAGCAAGAATTAGCTTGTGTATGAACAGTGGGGAAGTAGTCTTCGGACGTTGGTACAAACAAGTGAACAGAGAAAACAGCGGCACCAATCTCTTGAGTTACTGAGTTTGTGAATGGTCGGTAGTGCTTGGGCAGGGGGAAGTTGCAGTCAAACTTTGTGTGCACCTAACCATTTTCCATTCAAAGTACGTGTCCGAAAACTAGAGCCGCGCAATGAATGAGTGGTTAGACAACTTGGCTCTCCCCTAGGCGGCTGGGTTCAGTCCCAGGCGACCGCAAAGCGACACTTATGATGGATAACACAGCGCTGGGGCGGGTTTTCTCCGGGATCCCCTGTTTCCCCCACCATGTCATTCCACCGGTGCTCCATCTTCATTTCATGTATCAGTGTCACCGCCTGCGATGCCACATGTAGTAAAAGCGGGCGTTAAACACTACAATTTTGTTTTCCGAAGACTAGTGATTAGAAGAAGTTATGAGAGTGTAATGCATTTTTTTAAATTTCAAAATAGATTTATCAATAGTCATTCACCCGTTAGCAGAGTAATAAGCTGAAATTACATAGGATGGGGCAAAATTAATAAATATACACCGAAAATAAAGCCTCCTTTTACTGCCCCCTGGCTGGGAATTTCGAAGTACGTAGGTGCTAACCATAGAGTTCATTCATGATATAACAGATCATCAAGGGAAGTCGCGAATTAATAAAGTGGTACATTTGCAATCAGGAAGAAGTTTTTAAAATGGAGAAAATGTGTTAATATATCCTAAGTTGGCACTTTTTGTACTAAAAATGTAATATTAATAGGTATACAGACTCTTCCTACGAAAGCTAATTTTTATATATTTATTTAAATTGAGGTAAACCTTTGCAGAAAAAGTTACATTACACATTTTAATACATATTCAGGGAATAGCGACGAGTCTTAAAAATGTCTTACTCTTTCCGTTCAATCGCCAGAAACAACTGAATATCGTCAGAACTATAAACGAATAGCAAAGAGTCGGATAAATCCAGCCATTAATAATAGCTTTCACAAATTAATTTAACATAAATTGCATTTTTAAAGATATCTATATATTTTCATAATGTGCATTTTTCTATGGCTTAACATTTAGCACTTATATAAGTTTATACAAAATTCCTTCCAAATAACCTAATCTGAACTGCGCAAGTTATTTACATAAAGTATAATATATACATTGTATTTATCCTTTAAATATATTTAATACTGTGATTTTGTGGGTTCGTAGAATTAAAAATCCAATTTGCAGAAATTCTAAATGTTCTTTATTTCCGTAGAAATACACTGATCAATTCTCACGTAACAACATTACGTCATAGACACACACACACACACACACACACACACACACACACACACACACACACACACACACACACACACACACACCACAATCTACCACGGTCGATGACAATAACAAACAACGTTCTGATCAGCTCTCGTTACAACAGCACTCTCAGCTGTTCTCTGCTTACCTCTCCCGCGACTGTTTTACAACTGCCCGCTGGCGTGTCACAATCGCTTATATATCTCATTCATAAATTCGAGAGGTTTCGAGTACAAACAGGAAACCAGCTTTTCTCTGTCAATCACGATATCACTAGAACCTTCCAAACGTTAAATCCTATCTCTGCCGGCAAGTCCTTTATCTTAGCTATCTTTATTTGCCGGCTCTTTGTGTACACTAGCCGCGCTATCGTTAACTGCTTATGCAAGCTCTTTATTACCGCGAAACACTATCCGCCGTCTGTTATCCATTTGCGCCGACTTTAATGCCCGTTACCGCGACAATATATTGTATTTTAATTACAATTATTTGTCAATGTTGATAAATTGAAAATATTCGTGTCGCATCATTGCAATACACTGACCTAAATACCACGTTGTATATTTCTCGGCTTCTCCTTTTAGAGTTATATCGCTCATACACACACATACACACACAGATACACACACACATACACACAGAGGACCTTTTTATAAATATGTGTTTTTTTAACTCAGAAGGTCTCAGAACACATACTTCAAATAACATTTCGGTATCAAATTTTTGGATAGAATACAATATCTTCTCTACTTATTATCATCACGTTAGATAAACTAAAAACATGACAAATTATTATTAGCATTATTGTACGATAGGTAGTGATCTCAACAATTAACAGCTTACAAATTTGATAGACTTGTGTTATTATTTTGTTAATAAGGTTTGTCAAAGACAAGTTTTTTCAACTATGACGTGAAAACTAGAAAAGTATTACAATGATTTGCCCTAACTTCGTATATGCGATTTTGCACGAAAAGCAAACTATTATTTCAGTTTTACTGTTCCTTTCCTGTTACCAAGGTACAAATAGGTTACCATAAAAACCAAATCTACGGTAAAAAAAGGCAACACATAAGCAAAGTTAGAAATGCTGCCTGAAAAATGAATAACTTAATTGCTTTGTGGGCACTCAATGAGCAATTCATTCGCTGTCCACTAAATCTGTCCATGCTAGGCTAGAGATAGCCATGTGCTTGAAAATGATGTAAAGAAATGCACAAGGCATACCTCAGAGCACATGTCAACTGATAAACACGTAGCAAAGTCTTGGCACTGGCAGATAACCTTCACTGTCGACCGTTGCCATTGGTACAAGAGTCACTGTCCTTAATGTCGTAATGTCCTTTTAAACTCTTCTTAAGTCATCCTATTCGACATCGAATAGCAAATCGATTTTTATGTTGTAATTATTAGTTTGTGAACAGTGCGGGGTAAGTCATGTTTGAAATATAAATTCGAACATTTTGAATGCATTTTGTGTGCTAAGCTGGATGGTTTTTATCACAGAATATTACAGCTCGTTTAGGAAACGGCTGTTGGCAATTAAGATGCCGAAAACGCTAATACTAGTAACCATATTACCTTTATAAGCGTTATAATAGTGGAAATTAATTGTTCTTTCACACTAGCCGTGTGTAGGACGCACCATGAAAGGGTAGAGCCATAGCCGGGATTTGAACCACGGATCTTCTGGTTTCCGTTTAGCCGCTCTAAACCACTGAGCTACTATGATCAACGTGCCAACATGACATTAAATTCTCCAACTGACTCGTGTTGGCATGTTGGCACGTTGGCCGTAGTAGCTCAAATGGTTAGAGCGGCTAGACGGAAACCAGTTCAAATCCCGGCTATGGCATTGAATTTTTCAGTCTGGCTCTACCCTTTCATAGTGCGTCTTACACACGGCTAGTGTGAGAGAACAATTAATTTCCAATAATTGTACCTAATAGTGGTCCGAACTATAAAGCCCGGGCCTTAAAGTACTTACAGCATAGTAAGTCGCCTTTAGGGTAGTTGTCTCATGTTTTTATGAGAACTCCTAAGTAGTTTACCAGGAAAAACACGAGTCAATTGGAGAATTTAATGTCATGGCGGCACGTTGGCCATAGTAGCTCAAATGGTTAGAGCGGCTGGACGGAAACCAGTTCAAATCCCGGCTATGGCATTGAATTTTTCAGTCTGGCTCTACCCTTTCATAGTGCGTCTTACACACGGCTAGTGTGAGAGAACAATTAATTTCCAATAATTGTACCTAATAGTGGTCCGAACTATAAAGCCCGGGCCTTAAAGTACTTACAGCATAGTAAGCCGTCATTAAGGTAGTTGTCTCATGTGTTTATGAGAACTCCTAAGTAGTTTACCAGGAAAAACACGAGTCAATTGGAGAATTTAATGTCATGGCGGCACGTTGGCCATAGTAGCTCAAATGGTTAGAGCGGCTGGACGGAAACCAGAAGATCCGTGGTTCAAATCTCGGCTATGGCACTGAATTTTTCATTTTGGCTCTACCCTTTCGTTATAATAGTGTTTTAAAATAATATAAGGTATTAATATATGTAGTGGTACCATTAGAAACATAATATGTTTTGGTTTACAATGTTTTTCTAACCGATATCAACAAAAAAGTCAAAATTTGTGGTTTTTTAAAGAGGAACAAAATTGAAGAAACAGGAACAATGATTTTTAAAGGGACAAAAATTAGAAGTTGCGAAAGAATTTGAGTACTTAGGGGTTTAGGGTGAATAATAATGGAGAATGGGAAGCACAGAGCAGGAAGGTGGATACCAAAGGAAGGGCAGCATTGGCAGCAATAAGGATATGCAAAGTGAAACTTGATATGTCAAGCAAATGACATATTGTACGCCAAGGATATTGTACGCTGCAGAAAAATGGGGGATGTCAAAAGTAACTAATAAAATAGACCAGTTATATTAACAATTTGCTAAAGAGGTGTTGGGATTGTCAAGAGCAGCTCCAGGTGAAGTAGCCTTAGTAAAATTAGGTAAAACCAAAAGAAAAGGCATAATAATTGGAAGAGTTTTAAAATTTTGGTTTAAATGTTTGATGAAAGATGATGATGAAATCCTAAATGTATGTATGAATCAACAAAAGAAAATCGGAAGTAGAAAAGCTGGTGGTCTGAGGCGGAAAAGATTATGGAAGAAATAGGAATGGTTCACTTATGGAGACTAGAAAATAGAAATGCAGATAGTTTTTGGAAAATAGTCAGATATGGGTGGAGGATATAGAAAGACCAGAAATATGGGGAGGGTTAGAAAACAGAAAATCATTGAAATTCTATAGTTTAATAAAGAGAGAATGGGGAACAGAAGAGTAGATAATATGACAGGGTTGGAAAGGAATGGCTTGGATTAGAACAGGATAAATGTTTTTAAGGGAACTAAGAAGTAGTGTAGAAATATGCAAATTATGTTAAGAAACAGAAAGTGCAGTTCATATTTTGATAGCCATAAAAATGGTTACGGGGAAAAAATGAAAGCAGAACTAGAAATGTAGGGAATATGTTTTAGAAAACTAAAGAAAAATAATGAGAAAGGTAAAGAGTAGAAAAGAAAATATACTGGGATAAGCGGAAACAGCAAACTATTATGTGTTTCAAATGGGAAGGGTTCTGGAGTCCAGCTAATCAGATGCCGTATCACACTCAGCGTTGCCAGCGTGTTACCCCACTCCTTTTATATTTCCCTCTCTCTCGCACACTCATACAACATGCACGTCTGCTTGGCGCTAGACGTAAGGGTAAGCGAATTATATTTTACAAACTTTTACAATGTTGCAGTTGCCAAAATCAAAATTGGAAAAAGCATTTTCGCAAATTATGCATATTTTTTAAATACTATAACTATAGTTTACGAATTACCTGCTTTTCTAATCCAAATGCGCGACACACTTGTTTTACCTACACCACACGCTTTAGCAGTAAACCGTTGAGCATTTTTAAAATCGAGCTGATTTCTATATTCCTTATTGCCCAATTTTTTGAAGAACGTGTACACCTTAAAAATAGTACTTCGAGCCTAATTTCGCAATAATTGCCTTTTTAACTCGCCAATAAATTCACCGCAAGAAGCCATTGCACTATTTAACTCTTACTCTACTGTTGTGTAAAGAACAACTGAATGATATTGATCTGAACTCTCCAGAGTAAATAAACACATCTTATCCAACATTCATTCATAAACATAAGCATACAGCATTCCACAGACTAACAGGAAATTAAGTGTTTGCTCTTTCTCGAATTTAACACCTTGACTTATTCACAGTAATTCTTTTATCACTTCATGTCAGTAGTTTAAATTTCAGTCCTGAGTAATTAAAATTATATATACGTACATACACACCAACTACTTTGAACTCTCTAGACTAAATAGAGATTACGAACCATTCATAAACAAAGATATGTGACCAGACACGTTCTGCCAAGGCAGCAGGAAATTTATTGTTTTCTCTCGCTCGAATTGGCTTATTCAAAGTAATTCTTTTGTCACGTCATTGTCAAACATTTACGTTTCAGTTCTGAGTAATTACAAATATACGTACACGCATACATGCCAACCAATAATGATATTCATACAGTGCTTACGTCACGATTTATTTTTATAATACAGGTAATAGTGGTTTATTTATTTGTACTAGAAAAACTATTTGAGCTAAAAATTTAGGGTTTTCATGGTTATGTTTTAGATACATTACTCTCTACCTTCCACATGGATCAGTTTTGGCAAAATATGAATTTTTGTCTTAGCGCGAATAGTATTTCATACAGATTGATTAGGTTGGCGCTCGTCACACACCAATTAGCGGGAACGCAATACGACAACACCGCAGGACTCCAATTGGTTGCTCACCTAGTAGCGCTCAAGGACAAACGCGTTCCCATTTGGAACACATAATATAGTAGAGGATAGAAGGGTGACTATGCTACTCAGCAATGCTAAAAAGCCTGGGAGCCAAGCAGGCTGAAATTCAATTCAACTGATGTCGAGGTTTCTTCTGGGACTGAATAAAACTGCGTACAAAATACCCAGGTAATTACCTATCTCAGTATTTCCCGCCACTCGTTACAGTTATGTTACATCGGTATCAGAGTAAGCGATTAATATGCTTTTATTTGCAACATTATTATTTATTTATTAATTATAGCAATTATATTTCTTATTATTTGATAACATGAAACGATGCGACCTTTCAAGAGCAAAAATGTTTGGTTTAATTCGTTATTGTAAAACATCTTTTTATGATCATTTGAAAATAATTTTTACATAGATTAGAACATTTCTTCAATGCATTTTAATATAATATTTTGAATTGCTATTGTTGAGAGAAAAGGTAAAAGTTCGTTTTCATTGGTTTACCTTTAAATTCTATAGTCATATCGAGGGGTTTGATTTGAGAAATCCTTAATTACACTTCATTTACTTTAGGTTAATTTTTTATATCGGAAAACACATTAAGATACATTCTTCGAGAAAATAATTCTACTAAATGAAAAATTCCGCCAACACACCCGGAATCTAAACCTAGGACCTCTGTCTTGTATATTACGGTGGGAATTCTGGCATTGCAGTCGACGGCTTATTGTGCGTCAGACACGGGGAGGAAGGATGAGATGAAGTTATCCATAAGAGGCCTGAACCTATCCCAGGCGACACTACAACCGCGGAGGGTCCTTAAGGTGCACGGACTGTTTCTTCAGCCCGGCGGAGTTCCACGTCCCTGTAAAGAGCCCATCACTGACCATCCAGATCCAACTGATCAGACAAGTCTTCCCTGGAAGAGTGGCCGGGAGACCACAGTGCCTCACCTTACTCGAATACCATATTTTCTAAGCT